>CAJQZP010001306.1:4915000-5119587 GCA_907164705.1 Parnassius apollo
ATTAGTTACCAGAGATGCATATTGGATCAACAAAAGGCGGCGGATCAACATGCGTTTTCGGATCAACAAAGTGCTCGCGTGAAGTCACGTCTGATCAACATTTACCGTAAAGAGATCTATATATATATATATATATATATATATATATATATATATTACATGTCACGTTGTTTGTCTGCGATGAACTCCTAAACTACTGTTGATAGAATAATTATTATCCCGATAAGTGACTCTCAATATTTTTATTGCAAATTTAATGATTTTTAGGTACAGTGTGTCGTTGAAATAGACAAAACGTCTGCATGGCAAGCTAGTAACATATAAAAATAAATCTATACTTTGATATTCATAAACAGGATGTAACAATTCACCACCAGTTCTTCTTCAAGGGCTTGTTAAAGTCCACAGAGCCTCTCCTCTGACTAATAAGGCCAATCCTTCCTTGAGGAAGGGTCTGCCTTATTAGTCACGCTTGGTAGTTAAAGTAAAAATCACAATGCCAGACGTTTCATACTATGACGTTGCCGCCCGTAGCCGGTCTAAGTATTTAAAGTCTGATGTAAATGAAATGGTTACAGTGCCACTAAGTGGAAGCCACTAGGTTTTCTGGCACATCCCAAAGTCTCATCTTACGTTACCTATAGGAGTAAATGGGGTGAAGGATTCTCTTACGCGGTCATTATACCAGAAGAATACCAGGTATTTAACTTACTTTTGCCTATTTCTGCCGCCAAACAGTAGTGCATATACTACCGTATTCATCGTCAGGTGAAATATTCCCATAATTCCCCCTTTATATTGCCTCATATAGGAGATTTCACCTTCCATTCATTTGTCACTTTAATTTAATTAAAAACATCCAGTATAGTCATTCTAGTTACCTGTGTTTTCATTTATAATGAATGTATTTGTTTTAGTGAATTATTTTTTAAATAATCATCATCATTGTTCTGCGGCAGGCTACTGCTAGATATTGTCTTTATCATAGCCTAATCTTTCTTATCTATTGCAGTTAAAATTGTCATAATACTTTATACTTTAGAACCGCAAATTCAGTTTCATCGGTCTATTGGGCAGACGGCATTTTTCCGCTATTTTCCAAGGCCTTAACGAAGAGGTTCGACATTTTAAAATTAATTGCAGTTTGCTAATAGTTTCAACGACGCTGGCATCCTGCTTGGATATTTATTGTCTGTAAGCATTGACTAATATTGTTTTGCTCTTTTCGTTGGATATAAGAAGTTCTTTCTGCTAATTAATAAATTTTTTACTAAGCATAAATAAAAGTAAATTTAATAAAGGGATACATTTTTTATTTACTTATTTATTCTTTATTGCATTCCTTAATATACAAGAATACAAGGGTAGACTTAAGGCCTAGAGGCATTCTCTACCAGTCAACCCATGGTGTAGTGAGATTTTGACGTAGGTGTGGCAATATCTAATAAAAAACAAAGTAAAAATGATAATTAACTACGTAGGATATATATTTTACTGATTTATAAAATAAATAAACTATAGAAATTGTTAGCGACGGCCTAACAACGCTAAGAAACAAAGTGATGAAAGAATATTGTTTTTGTATTAACAGTGGTTGCGCGGAAAACCATTCGTATTTTTATTTTTATTCGAAGGTAGGCTTGCCAAGCATTCCTTTCCTCCACCTATCCTTTCCGTACACACCGGAGTGATAAGGTGAGAGGGGAAAAAAGATAATTCTAGAATGTCGTGTGATTTGCAACAAATGAGAAGCGCGCCCCTCCGAGACGCATTGATAGGATGGCCGAAGTAATATAAGCTAGCACACGGCCCTCGTGCGCTCTCTGCCCTTTGCGCCACTAGTTGGAATCACACCGCCTGGGACAGTCGCGTCCTATAGGTCTCTTGCCCACGCGCACCGCTAATCTTCCACCGCACCACCGACCAGGACCGCATCCCTAGGGCCGCCAGAAGTAGCACCGCAGCGTCCAAGCCGCATCGAAGTAACACCCCGGTAAGTGTTCTTCTTCCTTATGACTCCTGCTTGAATATTTGTGTTTTATTAGTTAATCCGCCCAATTTCATTTTCACCTAATGTGATCAAGCAGGGTTTCTTCATAAACCTTGGCAAGCAATAGATTTTTTTTTGGAAGAGCGAGTGCATTGTCAAGGTACCGCATGCTACAGCCGCCATTTTATTGAAGCAGAAGAAGCCAACAGCGTATACAGTCCATCTAGTAAAACATCTCGCTTAGTAGGGTCAAGGCTCGACCGGGGAATGGTGACTCGGCAACCTTAAAGCCCGCCGCTCAACCATTTTCTGATCCTTGGGCCGGATTTGGACTGGTGTCTTATAGCCTCACCAACCATTCAATCATCGAATTGCTAGATTAGTTCCTTAGAGAATGCACTCTTATATAAAATTGAATAGATTCAAATAGTGTTCGTTTAGTTTAAATTTAAAATTTGGTTAGTTTTAATCGCAAATAGAATTATTCATTTAAATAGTGTTAGGTTTGAGTTTGGAATTTATTGGTTACTCGCATAAGTGAATAGACTTATTTATTTAAAATGGTTTAATTCCGCACAGATTATTCGGCCTACCCGACATTTGTAACAAAAAAAACAGTGTGAGTTTAGCTTACCTATCGACGCGCGTCACCTCGTTTCATTGCAAAGGTATTCAATTTAACGACGTAATACGGCACGATAAGACAATAGTGTTGTGAGATATAGTTGTATCACATTGTGTCCATCCTCCAGCGTTGTGCGATTAATTGTAATAAATCTAATATTAATTATAGTAATTTAAAATGGCAATTAGTGGAAATGAAATTAAACTTAAAACTCTACGCCAAGAGGGACATACTCTTTTCACGTATACAGTGTATAAGTGATCACATAAAGAATATTAACGTAGAAGCAGTGCGGGAGACGTTTTTATGTGAAATCGAAATGGTGGACTCTTTGCGGACGGATTACGAAAAGATATTAGACCAAATCAATAATTTGGAATTACAAATCGACCCTAAGTATACAGTAAATTACCAGCCGCTGCTACCATTTGAAGATATGTTGTGTGGCGTGAAAAGAATGGCAAAGCTCTTGCAGTCCCCATCTCAAAGCGAAGCAAAGCCGGAAGCCCAGGTACGCCCACGTGATCCACTCAGATAGCCCCCCATAGGTATTCCGGTATTCAATGGCGATATTAAAACATGGCCGTTTTTCTTTAGTAGTTTTCAAAACAACATACATAATAATCCATCGTTAACGGACGCTGAAAAATTATATTACTTAATTAGTAAATTAAGCGGTAAGGCACAGTCCATTTGTTCGGGCTTCACACCAACAGCAAACAATTATTCATTAATATTTGAAACACTTAAGGACAAATATGAAGATAAGCGAATGTTAGCCTCTTCATATTTAGACCAAATATTCGATCTTAAAGCTATTTCATCCGCGAACATCACCGGCTTAGAGCAGTTTTTGGATTTTTGCATCGGTGGCTGCACTTAGGAACCTGAAATTTAATGACCTTACGGACGTGGTGTTTCTCCATATCGCCTTAAAGAAATTAGATTCAAACACCGTGCGTGCGTTTGAAATGGAGCATCGTACTTCTGAGTCACCGTCATTTGATTTATTAGCCTCATTTGTGCGAGATCAAATCAAAGTAATAAAAATAAATAAATAAAAAGTATTTATTTGCCACACAAAAATACAATGTTAAAATTTAAATAGAGAGATAATAATAACATTTTAGTTGTGACAAAACGGTCTGTGACTCAGTTGTAACGGGAAACCCATCACTCCTGCTATTCTGCCACAGCCTTTGCGCATAATTCATACAGGGTCTTAGGCAATTGATGAAACACACGTATCAACAATAAAAAAGTAAAAATAAAAATAAAACAATTAATAAATTATACCTTCTAAATACTAAAAAAAAAAGTTGTCTAATTTGAGGGGGGTATCAAAGCCACATAGAGCCAGGGACTGTCTTTGAATAAGCCACTTGCGGCATCTTTGTCGGAAGGTAGACGGTAATAGGGTAGATCGGACTGGTGGTTGCAAATCGTTCCAAATTTTAGCAGCGGCAAAATTTAAAACACCCCCTGGCTCCAGCGAGGCTAATCCTGGGTAGTGGAAGCCGATGACTATTTTCTCTGACTGAAAGTAAACTTTTTTTTTAACGGCTATTTTATCATACAGATATCTTGGAGACTTTGCGTGATGCAGAGTGTGCAGAAAGCATGCATATTTTAATTTAGTACTATTGAACATATTTAAAATGCCATTACTGACTAAATAAGGTGAAATCCTATCCCTTTTCGGTATATTAAAACAAAAACGCATACATGCGTTCTGCACTCTCTGCACATTCTTCTTCTTCTATAGAGTGTTACAGCGCTCCTCGAATGTTAAACAAAAAGTCGAGAAATATGTCGACCGCAGACAAACTTCATCATCTAGAACCGCAGGGCCTCTAACGTATGTAAAAACAACCTCTAATGGTGTTTGAATTTAACCGCGTTTGCTTTGGTTTAAAGTCAAGCCCAATTCATACGTTACGCACGGTGAGACAGCTCGCCTACGAAGAAGGTCCCTCTTATCCTAAAGCTAAGAGGGCAATTGAAAGTGGATTAAATATGGATGATTTTGTTTATTCGTTTGATAGCGTGGAGGAGGTCACCTTAACCACTGCTGAGGTTATAAAGCTCATGAAAGCGGGTCAATTCGATCTCGTCAAGTGGAGTAGTAATTCGCGTACGGTTTTAGATACAATCCCACTATCACACCGTCTTTCGGCGATAAAAGAATTCGACGATTCTGATACGCACAAGGTGCTCGATTTGTGTTGATCACCAGAGTCCGACTTGTTTAGCCTTAAGGTAAACTCGCGCGCAGAAACGTGCACAAAGCGCACAATCCTGTCATGCGTTGCTAGATTATGGGATGTCATGGCTTTCGTAGCCCCGGTGGTACTATACGCTAAGCTTTTGATTAAACAACTTTTATGTGTTATGTGAATGCGATTGGGATGACCCGCCGCCTGATAGCATTGTTCGGTCGTGGCAGTGTTTTAGAAAGGAAGGCATTTCTAAGCGAAATTAAAATACCACGTCATATAAACGTCGATAGAAATGGCGTCACCACGGTCGATGTGTTTGCAGACGCTAGCGAGAAGGCTTACGGGGGTGTTGTATATTTTCACGTCCAGAATAATGACAGAAATTCGATCAGCCTCATTAGCTCTTAGTCAAGAGTCTCCCCCCGTAAGGTTGTCTCCCTCGCGCGCTTGGATCTTTGCACGATATTAGTCCTTGCCAAGCTTTTCACCGCATTTATCAGTACATGTAGTGACAAAGTTCACATAGAAAGGATATTTGCCTTTTCTGACTAAACCGTCGCTTTATGTTGGGTTCATTCTTCACCCCACCGTTGGGATACGTTTGTCGCGAACCAAGTGGCCAAGATCCAAGACGAGTTAGAAACATGTGTCCGGTGCGGAAAACTCTGCCGATTGTCTGTCCCGTGGACTCACCCCGATGCAAATAATGGACCATCCGCTTTAGTTCCACGGACCTTCTTGGGTTCACTTGGAACCCTCGCAATGGCTAATAACCAATTTCGACCCTTCGTAAGTGTCACAACCGCCGGAAGAGAAGAGGCACGCTCTGGTAGCGAGCGTTTCGAGCGAGGTTTCTCCAATCATTGTTTTGGCGAACCGTTTGTCCTCTTGCTCGAAATTATTGCGTAGCGTGATTTACGTTTGTCGATTTGCGAAGCTTTTACCGCGACGTTCGTATATCGTAGCATCCGACTACAACTACGCCGAGTTGCTAGTATTGCGTGAACTTCAACGTGCACATTTTTCCGAGGAATTTACAAGATTACAATCGAATAGAACTCGTAGTCGCGCTTTTCAACGCCTTAAGCCATTTTTACAAGATGGAATAGTCGTAGGCGGACGCTTGTCCAACTCGCAGTTGAGTTTCGACCAACGGCACCCTATAGTTTTACCGCATAAAGACCATATCACGAATTTATTAGTTGATTACCATCATACATTGAATTTTCACGCTGGCCCCGATTTGCTGATGTCAAGCTTTTACCGCGACGTTCGTATATCGTAGCATCCGATTACAACTACGCTGAGTTGCTAGTGTTGCGTGAACTTCAACGTGCACATATTTGTCCAAGGAATTTACAAGATTACAAATCACAACCAGAACTACATGAGCTCTTAGCCAGCAAGTATTATAATTCGGAGTTCGCTCACATTCTAGCCGAGAACCGCATCGAGTGATCTCTGAACGTCCAAGCTGCGAGTCATTTTGGGGGGAGATTGGGAGACTAATGTTAAGAGTCTAAAGAGTCATTTATACCGAGTAATAGGAGATCAAATTTTGTCCTTCGAAGAGTTAAGTACTGTGCTCGCTCAAATTGAGTGCGTCATGAATAGTCGCCCACTTTGTCGTACGTTGTCAAGTGACCCCTCAGAGCCGCTGGCTCTAACTTCAGCACATTTTTTGAATTTAACGCCTTTGAAGTATTTGCCCGCCGTAGATATGGACGAGAACAAACTTAGCATTTCCGCACGCCATAAATTATTAGACCGGTTGGTGCAATCGTTTTGGAAACGATGGAGGATGGAATACTTGCATACGTTGCAGTCTCGGCAAAAATGGAACACAGCAACTGAACCTTTAACTGTCGGAAGTGTGGTTGTGTTTACCAAGGAGGATACGCCGCCTCTCCATTGGCCATTAGGGATTGTCGAAGAGGTTTTTCCGGTTCCGACGGAGTAATTAGGGTAGCTCGCGTTAGGACCACGACCGGGTCTTACATGCGTCCGGTTGTCCGTTTGTGCCCTTTGCCCTTTCAATAGTTTAAATTAGCTTTCTAGATTAGAAATCGTAGTCGAAATTCAGGTTTAATCTTAGCGTTAGTTGTTTTATTTATTTTTGAAGGGGACCCTTCAATCCGGGGGGGGGTTGCGCGGAAAACCATTCGTATTTTTATTTTTATTCGAAGGTAGGCTTGCCAAGCATTCCTTTCCTTCACCTATTCTTTCCGTACAGACCGGGGTGGTGAGGTGAGAGGAGAAAAAAGACAATTCTATAATGTCGCGTGATTTGCAACCAATGAGAAGCGCACCCCTCCGAGACGCATTGATAGGAGAGCCGAAGTAATATAAGCTAGCACACGGCCCTCGTGTGCTCTCTTCCCTTTGCGCCGCTAGTTGAAATCACACCGCCTGGGACAGTCGCGTCCTTGAGGGCTCTTGCCCACGCGCACCGCTAGTCTTCCACCACACCACCGACCAGGACCGCATCCCTGGGGCCCTAGATCCGCCAGAATTAGCACCGCAGCGTCCAAGCCGCATCGAAGTAACACCCTGGTAAGTGTTCTTCTTCCTTATGACTCCTGCTTGAATATACATAAATAATACATAAACACTCACACTTGTCACCCAGAGGGGTAGGCAGAGACTACAGACTTCCATTTGGCACGATCCTGACACACCTCTCTCGCCTCCTTCACATCCATACACCTACGCATACATGCTCGTCGGTTAAAGGTACTCCTAATTTGGCCCGTTTTCAATAAATCGCCAATTTGGTCGATAAATTTTCACCTAGAACGTCCCTTGCCGACTCTGCCATTCATTTTGCAACATAAATTTTCTTTGTCACTCTTTCCTCATTCATTCTTTCCACATGACCAAACCACCGAAGCATTTCTTTCTTAATCCTGGTCACAACATCATCTTGCAGACCACACTCTTCTCTTATTACACAATTTCTTACACTGTCGTTCAGATTCAGCCCTAACATACTCCTTAAGGACCGCATTTCTACTGCGTTGATTCCACTCTCGTGCTTCTTCTGCCACACCCAACTTTCACCACAATACGTTAAAGTAGGGACCAACACAGCATTTTGAATTACCATACGTGCCTTTTTGACACATTTTGACTCTTCACAATAGAGTGCAGGGCCCCATTTACTCTATTTCTTACATTCACTCGTTATTCTATATCCTTATCATATCTCCCATCCCTGCTAAATACGCAGCCCAAATATACAAACTCATCTACTTACGCGATCAACTCCCCTTCTATTCTTATTTCACAAATCGTTTGCCTGCTTGAATATTTGTGTTTTATTAGTTAATCCGCCCAATTTCATTTTCTCCTAATGTGATAAAGCAGGGTTCCTTCATAAACCTTGGCAAGCAATAGGTTTTTTTTTTGGAAGAGCGAGTGCATTGTCAAGGAACCGCATGCTACTGCCGCCATTTTGTTGAAGCAGAAGAAGCCAACCGCGTATACAGTCCATCTAGTAAAACATCTCGCGTAGTAGGGTCAAGGCTCGACCGGGGAATGGTGACTCGGCAACCTTAAGGCCCGCCGCTCAACCAGATAGTAAGATTACCGACAAAACTGGGTGAAAACGTGTATTGATATAGTTGTGTAGCATGTTTATAACTCTTAGTATATTTGTATAGAATGTCGTTTTGATAATAATTGATGTAAAAAACTTTTATTGTATTAAGAACAATCGACCAATCGCAGCGCGTCGTATCGTAGAACTCTCTAGAAGTTTTTAATTAACTGCGTAACTGCGTGACATTGAATTAGCATATGGCATATAGATTAAGGAAGTGTAGGAATGTTATGTGGTAGAGCCATGCTGCAGTTATATTAGATGTATAGTTGTAGCACGAATGGGTCGGCTCGACCGGGGTAGGACCACGCTCTCACAGAATACCAGCGTGAAATAGTAGCTTAATGCTGCTGTATTTCGTATGGTGAGTGTAGAGAACCGGCGACCCATTTTACTGGAAACGAGGCATTCCATCTTAGTCCTCACGGGTGACAACACATCTGCATGATGTGTTGATTCGTAATCGAGGATAGATGTAGATGTCTATGGGCCACAGCAACCACTTACCATCAGGTGGACTGTGTGCTCGATTGTTCACCCTATCCTATATAAAAAAAAATTTGTATAATTAAACGCATTTGGCAGTTATAAAAAAATCAAAGAATTAATGTACCCAAATATTATGAAAATTTGGGACATTTCGTTTAATAAGTTTTTACAATGTTAATGTTTTGAGTAACCGTTATGATGTACTAATAAAGTACCAGACTACCGATTTGATGATGTATAACATGTTAGTTTAGCAATTAGTTTTGTATAGAAAATATTGTAATTTTTGCCATTTGCGTAGTGAAAAGTTGAAAAGTTTATGCAATAAAGAGGCAAAACGGAAAATGGCAAGCGGCTCACTGTAAGGTATAAAGTAAAGTACAAAGTCTACCTTAGGGGCTCGGGACCCAGTAAAGTGTAGTGTGAAGAACTACCAGTGACAAGCAGTAGTATTCGGTAGTAGCTGCAGTGACTAGTAGCAGTATATAGTGAATAGTGAAAGTGTTAGCTAGCCGAAAAAGGTCGTAACTGATATTCGCAGTTACACAAGTGATAAAATCAGCTAGTTTATTTGATAATAGCTGCTCGTCAGTAGTGTTAGAAAACCAGCTACTTCCAATAGATATTTGATACTACCGTACAATTTAAACAAATCTTTTGAAATATACAGTGACCAACCAATAGTGAACAACCGTGGTCAATAAAAATAGTTATAAAATTTCGCGACTAATCAATCATTCGAACCGCTAGCCACTACCGTGCATTTTAATTTGAACCTCAGTCTACAATATCTCAGCCGGCACCCACGAAGACGGCAGTGAAAGTATCCTCCGGAACCTATAGGTGTAGGATGTGAGCGACTCACGAAGTATCTTCGACAACATTTACTCCGAAGAGTTTCGCCCGTCCGGCACAGAAATATCTCCTATTTATACATATATACAAACATTTACATACATACATACAAATACATATATACATGTCATAACATATACATAGTACATATAAATAACTATGAATATATGAGTTTGATTACAATATAAATGACATGGAAGATTAAAGTAAGCAGCGATGTCTTTAAGAGATGATTACGAATTTTAGATTAGGCGTGTAGCCTGAATTGTAAAAGGGTTACCTACCATAAAACTCGGTGAACAGGAATAGATATTTTTTTTGTTAAGAGGAACGTAGAACCATATAATGAGATGAGGAGAGATAGTGAAATTTATCCTTAAGATAAGAAGGTGAAAATGGGTCACTTAATATGGAAAAAAGAACAGGTAACATTCTGGAATTGCACCTCAACCGGATTATAAGCCAATTAAGATCTATATTGTGAGATATGGTCATACTTACGAAGCCCAAATATAAATCTTATACAGTTATTGAGAAGGCATTCCAGCTTGTTCAGAAAATCCTGCGACAGATCTGCGTAACACGCATCTGCATAATCAATTATGGGTATTATTGAACCAGCAAGGTCTTGTCCGAAGAAAATGATTTGAACGATACAGAGAGCGTAACGTGGCAATAACTTAACGACTCAATTCTGAAACCTGAGTTTTCCAATTCAGCGTATGATCGATGTGTAGGCCAAGATTATTTACAGACATACTGAACGGAATTGTAATCCCATCATAATAAATAAGAGGTAAGTCTGCAAGACTAATCTTGGCTAGCATCCCTGAGCTACCCATAAGTATAGCTTGACATTTTAAAGGATTGACCACCGCTCCATAACGAGTAAATCAATCTTAGATAGCTGATAGATAGCTGATTATAGATGTCCCTGATTTCAGCTTGCAAGTATAGCTGACGGTCATTGGCATACATATGGTACGAGCAATCGAAGATCGAGGTAATAAAGTTTATAAAAATTTAAAAAATTAAGGAGAGAAAACCCTGCTTTGCGGCACACTAGCTTCCACATCAGCCCAGGCTGAGGTCATTTTCCCTACAAAGTCTGACTGTCGACAGCGACGATAAGATGTAAACCATGTCAAAGCAGTAGGGCCAAACTTTAGATGAGACAGTATGGAGAAAAGGATTTCATGATCAACTGAGTTAAAACAATTTAAGCAATCAACTAGTACCAGTACTGTTACCATGTTAATAGTACTGTTTTATATTTATTTTTTGCGTAACATACATACCATATATATATATATATATATATATATATATATATATATATATATATATATATATATATATATATATATATATATATATATATATATATATATATATATATATATATATATATTGTGTGTGTGTGTGTGTGTGTGCGTGTGTGTGTGTATGTCTGTGTGTGTGTGTGTGTTTTTTAAAGTGGTATAGCTACAAAATCACAGTTAGGCAATTACACCGCTGCTTATTATCTCTTATATTTTCTAAATTCTAAACCCTACAGTGGTCGGTATTACTGACGTTTTAAAATTATATTCAAAACCACAGTTACGCAATTACACCGCTGCTTATTATCTCTTATATTTTCTAAAGTCTAAACCCTACATTGGTCGGTATTACTGACGTTTTAAAATAATATTCAAAACCACAGTTACGCAATTACACCGCTGCTTATTATCTCTTATATTTTCTAAAGTCTAAACTCTACAGTGGTCGGTATTACTGACGTTTTAAAATAATATTTAAAACCACAGTTATGCAATTACACCGCTGCTTATTATCTCTTATATTTTCTTGAGTCTAAATCCTACGGTGGTCGGTATTACTGACGTTTTAAAATAATATTTAAAACCACAGTTATGCAATTACACCGCTGCTTATTATCTCTTATATTTTCTAAAGTCTAAACCCTACGGTTGTCGGTATTACTGACTTTCTAAAATAATATTCAAAAAAACATCTCGCTGTAAAAAATTCATCACTCTAGAAATACTGCACAATAATCGTATATATATAATAATCGCGGGTTTTTTTTAATCAATCTGAAAACGTTTGGATTTGCAACGTTGGATAACAGCGGAAAAATATTTTTAATGAGTGACGATTGAAGGTCTTCTTGTAGAAAGATGTATATTACTTGCAATTTGAAAGCAAAGTACTAAAGCGGGGTAAAGTTTTAGAAAAAATTACGTACGTTGGTCTGGCCGGGATGAACCTGTTTAATGTGTATGGTTTTGTTAATTTTTAGATAAGACAGAGATATAAACGAATTTGTAAAATATATTCCGCATATTCTTTAATAAGTAATAAACCTTTTCATTCAATAAAAGTTTGTTTTACACAGTTTAGGTTTAAATCTCTGTAAGCTAATCGTTTAAATAACAAGATAATTTAGTATTGTATTTATGATTTTTATTGAGTTATTTAATATGATTCGCTTTGTTTTCACAACTTTTACCCGTTTGATTTGAATTTTCCGTTTGATTTGAGAGATTTGTTTGATTGAGTTTTCAAACAATTATTTTGTTTTTGCGCTATAATTCTAAATATGTCGATTTGCAGAGGTTTACAACATTTAAAAGAGCGACACCGCCGCCTAAAAAAATCGAATTTATTGACTTTGGTTCTATCAAAGTAATTTCGCATAAATAGTTTCACTTAAATTACGTTCTCTATTTTTCTACCATCGAAGTGGAATTTTTATATTCTTAAAATTAAAAACGAATCAATCCCTGAAATAAATGCTAATATTATAAACGAAGGGTAATAAAATCGCTCTACAATTAGCGAAGATAAGTTGTAAGCAAGTGATTGTTGGAAATCCACAATGAAATTTTTCAGGAATTTTCTAGAACATATGGAATTTACAATCACTAGCGTTTATTCCGATTTAGGGACCTTAATTATAGGGTCCACTCCTTTCTAAAATGCCGGCAATGAAACTTTAATTCCTCTCGTATTGCAGATATTTATGAGCAGTGGTGGTCACTTTCCATCAACAGAGATGACATGCTCATTCGCCTCCAATTTTTAATAAATTCCGTAAAAACACACTGGAGTGGCATGGCACACTAACTTCTATAAATATAAAAATATAATAATGAAATAATGAAGGATTTTTCACAATAGATCTATTATACTATAGTATCTAATGAGAAAGTAGCTAGAGGATTGCTATGCAGGAAGGGAGTACTATAGTAAGTATAATAGTATTAGTAATATGTATAAATATATATATATATATATATATATATATATATATATATATATATATATATATATATATATATATATATATATATATTAAGGATGACAACGAGCAAACAGTCCACCTAATGGTAAGCGGGTACTGTGACTCATAGAGTATTTATCCTCGATTAAGAATCAATAAGCAGTTGCGTTATTACCCCTGAGAACAGATGGAATGCTTCGTGTCGTAACGACCCATTTGTCCTACAATCATAATAAAGCTGCAAAATGGCTCAACATACATTAAATAATACTGGTATTTTCAAATAAAGAAAAATGTTTATAATTAAGCCATTTCAGGAGGTGAGTTGTGAAGTCTTTTTCTTTGTATTTGCTTTGAAATCCGTAGCAAAATTCGCTTCGGATCATATTTCAACGCCAACCCAACAAAGTCTTTTAAAAGCATAAAGTATTTTAATGTATGGTCTTATAATATGCATGTAACAGAGAACTGGAGTGTGAGGCAGTGTAAGAGAAATCACCCATTTTATGGTGTATGTAGGTATGTATCATAAGAGACAATTATGCGATTTGCCATTTTTTTTTGGTAAAAATAAAAACCAACTTCATAAAACTAAAGAATAAAATAATTTCCACTTAATAACATCTGAATTCAATGTGAAGACAAAGAGCATATAATATCATTAGAGCATTAAAGCCCCGAATTCACATGGTTTTACTTTTTAAGAAGTGTAGGCAATTGTTGATCATATTAAGTGGACTATAAAATATCATAAACATTATGTACAAAATGGAATGCTGTATAAATAGTTACATCGGAAAGCCTATTTTCTTCCGCGAAGAGTGGTGAAAAACAGGCTTCGCCAAATTTATGTGAACCCTAAAAACAATTTATATAAAAAGAATCGGTTCACAATTGACGATGATATCACTTAACGTAATTGTAAAAAACAAAGTCGCTTATATTACCTGTACTTTTTTAAATCTACTAAAAACTTTTCGTATGGATTCCAATAGATGGCGGTATAATGATGTCGTTAAAACTATGAATATAATGCCCAGACCTGTGACGAGGAGCAATGTCAAAAGTGTTAAATATCTGGTGTTTGATTATCTATCTGCTTTACCAGCGTAATAAGGGTGTCAACTTTTCTCCAAACACTAATAACAATAATTGCATTAAAATAAATTAATACGTGAAGAGTCATGCTGCAGCTATATTATCGTTGTAGCACGAATGGATAGGCTCGACCGGGGAAGGGCCACGCTTTTAAATAATATGAGCGTAAAATGATAATGTAATGCTACTGTGTACGATGTGTGTAGAAAACTGGGGACCCTTATTAATGGATACGAAGCATTCCTTTTTAGTCCTCAGGGGTAACAAAAGCATCCACATTTCGATTTTTAAGCAAGGATAAACGTAGATATAGTAGACTGCAGTATCCACTTACCATTAAGTTGACAATGTGCTCTTTTGTCACGCTTACTCTATAAGAAAATATTAGCTGTTGTGGTTAGTACGAACAGAAAAATTTTTAACCTACTAATTGACATATAGATTACTGACGGTCTAAAAACGCTTCAACTAAAAATCCACACTGATGATGGGCAACAATATTAGACTGTGTTCACGCGCTGTTACGTGAATGTATATACGATATATGACAATTATTGACTAATTCTTTGTCTTTGGCCAGTTGGGGAATACATGACATGTTTTTTTTACAGAATTAACTTTATTCTAACGAACGAGCATACAGCCCACTTGTTGGTAAGTGGATAATGTGGCTAAATCTACCCAAAATGGATCGTTGCATTGAATGGTGTTGATTGCAATATTATAAGTCACTATATTTCGATAAAAATCGGTCGATCTTAGACCTGCGACGTAGTAGACCTTTATAAAGAGAGACGATAGCTGAATAAATTAGGCTAAAAGACGTAAAGAATCTACGCCACAGTTGGCGATTGTCCAATGACATCTAACAAAAGCAGGTCTCAGTTATGGCGTAACTTTTAATCCGCTATTAGCTTCTTACTTAGTCCATCGTGGACAAACGAAGGAAATAATTCATTTTAACGTATACAGGATGAAATCGCAGTAGAAAATTTAAGTATCGTTAATGAAAAATTATTTCTTACTACGTTAATATTATTGAA
The DNA here is from genome assembly GCA_907164705.1 of Parnassius apollo. Classification (NCBI taxonomy): domain Eukaryota; kingdom Metazoa; phylum Arthropoda; class Insecta; order Lepidoptera; family Papilionidae; genus Parnassius; species Parnassius apollo. The sequence goes on from CAJQZP010001306.1 coordinate 4,930,207, forward strand.
ATTTGAAATCAAAATTGAAATTGTGATTTAAGTTTTAATTTTTCTCTACCGCTTTTAAAATGTATGTTGTGTATTCCGATTACAAAACTCAATAAAAAGTTTACCCAGGAATTAACAATTTTTTCTTTCATTAGCTACGAATTCGTACCATTAGCACTTTTGCCAGTGGCAAAGGAATTTGATATAACTAATTGAATTATTACTAAAAATTGCTCAGAAAAATATATACCTAATATGTGTTGGGTTGCAAAGCTTTTAAGTATTTGGAAATAGCTTAACACCGTTGATACTCAACTATTATAGTATTTCATGGCGCCAAAATAGAGCGTATCGTAATGTTAAATAATAGTGCTTGTTTCTTAATTTTTATTAAAAGTTCAAAATCGTAGACGTATAATGTACTAACACAGGACTTAAAAGTATCGACTTCAAAATACCATTTAAAATAATGAATAGGACAAGAGCAAAAATCTGCTTGCGGTTTAGTTTTTATTCCACCAGAACTATGAAATGTCTTCAAGCTAAAAGAATACATGATCTTATCTTGACAGACAGTTTGATCCATCTGATAAAAAGAAGACGAAGTGAATGAAAATAAAGAGAAAAACACGAATACTATGTTTTATAACCTCATTCCCAGGGGTTATTGTCTATCCTGTACTCTTTAGTTTTATAATAACCCTTACTAAACAATGTTTGCTTAATAAATATTTTAAACTTTTTGATAGATAAGGTATGTACATTTTCTGGAACTTGGTGTAGAAACGTATAAACTGCTCCATGAAAAAAATTACTGACTTTGGAGTCGAGTAACTGGTATAACTAACTTGGGCTTGTTTTTATGAACATACATTAAATTTTCTTGAATATATTGATTGGCCATAATTAATATAATTATTTCTTAAAATATTTCTTTAAGGAATTTCTACGGACCAAGCTTATAAATTGCTCTTATGGCTCTCTTTTGCAAAACATAGATAATTTTTATGCAGATAGTATGATACGATAGGTTTGAGTGCTATATTTTGATTACTGTCTCATAGTTAACGCAGTTGAAAGCCTTGGAAAGACCACAAAATATACCCAACGCAACCTATGAATTATCCCACGTAAAAAAATATGTTTAATCAGCTATACACCAGCGTTAGTTGCCTATGGGCCCCTTATAAAGCCAAGCTGATTCTTGTGGAGTAATTTATTAACATTAAAAAAATTAACGTGTGATCTAGAATATTTTTTTTTCAAAAACTTTAGTGAGTATTGGCGGTACAGAAATAAGTCTAAAATTAATGGGGTCCAATATACTACCAGATTTAAGTAAAGGTATAACTCATTAAATCATGAAACATACCAGATTCGATACTAGTATTGAAAATAGTAGCAAGTTAGAGTGCGATTGCAACTATTATAAACGCAATAACATTAACTTTTTCTTAATATCAATCGTTTTAAAATATTTAACAATATGTCCTGAAAACATTTTATAAAATTCGAATTTTTTTTTTACAGACATTTATATTTTGTTTGAGTAATGACTCGGCGAGAGTAATTCAGTAACTTTGTAGTCAAGATCGGAACGTCGGTAAAAAAAATTTACCGACGTTCCGATCTTGACTACAAAGTTGAGTACATAAGCTGTTGCAACATTCTGATCAGATTTTTTAAACTATTCTCAAAATTTGAGTTGTTTAATTTCATCATGCCAGTTTCCCTATTCACTATACTCGAAGTGATTTTAATTTTATTAGAGGCATTCTTAATTTTGTTTTTTAAATGTAAATGACTTGGCTGCGAAACTCACACTTTTAAATATTTGGAATATTTTTTTACATATTCTCTAAGTGAAACACTTCGATTATATGACCTTTCATGTAAAGGTTATATAAATTTTTTCTACTCTTATGGATTCCTATTGAAGCCCACTCATTAAGCGATTTGCCACTTTTAAAAAAGAGTGTTTAGGAAGTGTGTACGACAGCATCGAAGGGGGCTGCGCGGGCAGTGCGGTGCAACTAGTGGGTATGGATCTATACAAGTTGCACTTGGCCCTGCTGCCCTGCAATACGTGTTTGCTTACCCTGAGACCGATGAAGCTGTAAAAATCAAAAGGCTAACAGCACAAATACCATAAGAACTAGACGAGCCTGGGTGCAGCCCCTGAACAGCTGTGGGCTTTTACTGATTGATGATGATAAACACGAATTAGAAATATTAATAGCACCAATGTATTTATACCACGTTTTATTTCGCACTTGTATATTATTGAGAAATAGTGATACATCATATGTATACATCATATGATGATATGACGTAATTTAATTAAATACCTATTTCACAGCCAAAACAAGACACAATTGGCTATTTGAAAATTAGTAATGCATAATAAATAACCAGAAGCTTTCATCCCAAATATCGTTATGGGAAATACTTGGACATATCATGGACTGATTTTTTTTTATCTTACGTGAATATGTTACCATTGATTCAATCATCACTTGCTAAGTACGTCACAGGTTTAACAGGCTTTAAAATAATCCTGTCTTTGAAAATCTGTTACTAATTGCACAATAATTTATCATTTATTTACATCACTGTCAACAGTTCAATAATTTCAAATTAGAAGAAAAACATATTTTCATTGGTTAAAAGTCATTCGTTATTTTGTTACGATGGTATCTGCAAATCTTCGTGCGACATTCTTGCACAAATATACTGAAGGCTGCAAGACTAAGCCATGTGACAAGCAGCATTTTTTAAAATTATATATAAGAATGACATCATGACTGATACCAAAAATATAATAAAAAAACAAAAATAACATTGTAACAAACTATTTAAATATAGGTACTTAATCTATATATAAATATACTCCCGGACGTAAAAAATAAAAATATAAACGTAACCTTGTCTTAACGTGGGTTAAGCCTGCACATGGCCGCCCTATATTAGTATATGCATGCTTTGAGGAATGAAACATAGAACATAAATTTGTTCCCTTTAGATACGCCTGGCAAGTTAAAATTTTAGTTAATTGTGAACAACCGATAAATCGAGTCAAAATGGCAAAAATCAAACCAATAAACAAAAATGGACGGACCGGTGCACAGGTACATTTTAATTTCAAGTGACGCAAAACACACGTACAAGCACTCATTTTATTGTATCTTTTTATAACCCGTCTACGTTAACTGCTGAAGAAACCTATGAAACTTAGCCATGTCATTGATTATAATTTTTTTTCTTTGTTAGTCTGAGTATTTTAATTTATAATATTTACAACAATGTTTAAATAACATCTAATAATTTTATAATATTGTCATTCACCTTTCATATTCCATCTAATTAATATTTTTCTGTATACTTAAAATCTATTCTAGATATATTAACTATAGCCATATTTGTTTTATAAATCAGAAGTAAAAAAAAAACTAGTGCACCTGATGGTAAGTGGCTACTGGAGCCCATGGACATTGACTGACAACCAACCTCCAACAAAGAAAGCTACAGATGCGTTACCATATTTGAAAACTGTGCTGGAATTTCAAATAGCCTGTTATTTTACTTTTTCCCTTTGCCCTTAGACAAGAACACAGAACACTAACGTACAATCACTGCTATTTAGCGCGCAAAATATATAAGATTTATTATATTAATCACGACTTTTTCCATAACATTGTCACCTTGCAGATATACAAGTTTACTAGCTCGCCAATCTGAAGGAGCTCAAAACTGGCAATATCCGTTATATTACTTTCTCTGTGATTACAATACCCAAAACAAAATTATAAGAAACATCCACTCCACGCTTTTATTACGTCCGTTCATTTACCTAATAACATAAAATTGTATAATTTTTCGTGTATTGATCAATTATCTACGTATATAAGATTATATTTATGACAAGCGACCCGCCCTGGCTTGGCTTGTGTAGGATCTATTACCGTGGAAATCAATCTTTGTTGGTTTTACAAAAAAAAAAAAACTAAGTTTATCAGATAAAATATGGCCTAGATCACTTTCTGGCACTGCTCTATCTGTTTGTAAAGTTCGATCACAGCAGGTGAAGTCAGTACAAAGATTAGCTCGGCCAGGCAGACAGGCACACATACAAACATTATAAAAATGGGTATTTAATGTGTCTCAATAACACGCAAATGACCCTGAGCTTAATATAAGTAAGGTATTTGAATATTACACACAGTCACTTCAATAATATTTATATGTATGGGTATTACAATGGACTAAAGTAACTGCACCATTATCATAAAAATGTCGTGAGCGTGTGTACAATGTACTAAAACATTACGTATGTTCATCCATTATTATATAGCTTCCATGACATTAGATTTACATAAGCTATCGTAAACTCATAGATAAATTTCTCATTTACCTAAATATGACAAGCGTTTAAAAAAACAACGATTACTGTCAAAACTTTTCGACGACAGTTTTGCTTTTCTACTACTGTCAACTTCCTCGGCCTCTTTTACTCCTTTCTCTGGAAAAAATACATATAATAAATAATTTTTGCCGTCTCCCACAAAAATTCTATGAAAAGAAATACCGCTGAGCTTAATACTGTTTCTTCCCAGTATAGAGGAAGAGAAAGTTATATCAGAATCAGTGGTAAAAAAATCATTAAGAAATACTGTAGTCTTGAATCTATATTTAATAAACATTATTTTGTAATATTCTTATTTTCACGACGAATTCAAGTTCCACACAGAACAAGTATTTGCATGCCCTTCAAATAAATTTTCCAGGTCTGGATGTTTGTCCTTGTAAAGTGTGAAACGAACGAGAAACGAGGCATTCCATATTAGTCCTCAGTGGTGACAAAGTATCGGCTTTACAATTACCATTACAGCTTTACAAAAGTTCACTGCTGAACAAACATTCTTCAAAGTTTTTTTTATAGGATATTGTGACAAACGAGTACACAGTCCATCTGTTGGTAAGTGATTGCGGTGGCCCATAGACATCCACATCTATCCTCGGTTACGAATCAAAATGCAGACGTGCTGTCACCCGTGAGGACTAAGATGGAATGCCTCAGTTGCCACGCTTAGCTAGTGTTATCAGAACGATGCCGCTGCTCATCGTCTGGTCCAGTTTCCCCCTGTCGCCTCGTATGACACCCACGGCATGATATGGGGTAGTGGATATTCTTACACCACCAATACCAAACTTATCAAGGTTGTAGCTCGTTCCAGTCTTGAATTCTTCCTGACATGAATAAAATGAAGAAAAGATTGCTTATGAAGTAGAACGCAATCGATATGAAGAAAAGTTTTCGCCGTTCTGATGCACTTGACTAAAAAAAATACGTAATTATCGTTAAAAAGATTATTGATCTATGGATCCAATCAAAATAGTTATATAAAAAATCTTACTTATTTAAAATTAACTTGATTGACTCAAATATGATTCTCACCAGTCCAATAGAGGAGTAAGTGTCAACTTACCTCGTCTTTCACAACGAGTGACACGCTCAAAGGTGCCATGATAGAGAAAATGTTGCCGCAGCCATTGGTGATGCCCATCAACGTGCTGGCGAAGTTAGGGGATAGGTCGATATGTGAAATCTAAAGTAAGAGAAAAAGTCTTTTAATAAATATTTTCTTCGAATAAATCTAAATTTACGGATTTTATCGCGTTTATTTCACTATTACGAGTACGAATATTTAATATACGTACTTAATAATACATAATAATAATATAAAAGTAGTCTTACGAAAATAAGTGATATTCATTCTGTAAATACTAGGAACAGATATAGATCCGAGTCAGTAATACATTCTTGAGGCGATGTATACGCTTTTGCAACAAAATCCCAGAAAATGTAAAAAACTTGACCTGCTCAAAGTTCAAAAAACTTTATTAAAATAAGTTTGTATACAAAGGGTTATTATAATATGAAGGAGTTTATGGACGATATAACCCCTGAGAATGACGTGATCGTTAACAATATATATTAAAAAATTTTTTTGTGTTGTTTCATACATGATTTTAATCTGTTTTAGCCTGTTTATTTAAAATGTCACTTGCTGTTTCTTCTCAGCACAGAAGTTTTTTTTTTGGTACCAGAGGTAATTTAAAAACAGACGGCTTTTAATAATACATACATACATAAACACTCACGCCTGTCACCCAAATGTGGAGGCAAAGACTACAAACTTCCCTTTGGCATGATCCTGACACACCTCTCTCAGCTCCTCCACATTCATATACCTACGCATACATGCTCGTTGGTTATGGGTACTCATAATTTCCCTTCCTCCCGGATCTCGATTTCGAGCAGACGTGTTTAGTGTTGTTGTCTTTCTTGTTTAAATATAAATTTCATCAATATTTAATTAAGTGAAAATAATAGGAGTGCAAAATCTGTAAGAGCCTAAAACACCATGGGTGCCGTGGAAAATTCCGTGCTCGACCTAAAGAGTGACTCACCTGTCAATCATCGCTTAGCACCACCCCTTAGTTGCGGTCCTCTCTGGCGTACCGGTTAGTGATAACTGTTGCTAAGTTACCTGTGCTCCTGGTATCTTACGTCTCACACGCGGACGAATATTGCAACTGTCGTAATTAAACAAAGTTAATTATTATCACATCTACCGCCTTTTTAAAGAACATGCCGCTAAAGCGTTATCCTCCAAAGGATCTGCAAACATCAAATTGTGAGTCGGATTCAAGCACAAAAGGTTCGACCGAAAATGTCGCTATCGCTAGTAGAAATAAGCGGAAACGGGAACATGGAGATTGTAATGATGAACTCAAAGCTTTTAAATCTAAGCTACTGGCCTTATTTAATTCAAAATTTACCACTCTTCAATCTGTTATAAATGATATTAGGGTGCAAAATACCGAAATACGAAAGTCCCAGGACCTTATTTCTGAAAAGTATGATGAAATAATACTCAAAATAGAAAAACTGGAGTCTGAAAGAAATAAGAATCTTATCTACATTCAATCACTTGAGGCTAAATTGGAAAATATGGAAAGACACCTCCGGGCAGCCTGTCTGGAAATTAAAAATATTCCGATAAAACAAGGGGAATCAAAGGAAGACTTAGCTAATTATGTAATAAATCTTGCTCTGTTGCTCAAATTATCAGTGCAACCTTCAGAAATACGGGATTCAATAAAAATAAACAAAACACCTTAATAGTCGAGTTCAGCTCTGTCCTTAAAAAGGAGACTATCCTGCAAAGTGTCAAGAAATTTAACAAGGAGAGAAAAGACGATAAATTAAATTCGTCACATTTAAAATTACAGGCACTCCAATACCTATTTTCGTTTCCGAAAACTTAACAGAAAAGGTAAAAAAAATATTCTTCTTGGTCCGAGACTTTGCCAAGACCAACGGTTTTGCTTACTGTTGGACGACGCGTGGTAAGGTCTATTTACGTAAAACGGATGGTGCTACCTATATACGACTAGATGGTGAAGAAGATCTGATGAAGCTGCAACGACAGAAATTACTATACTGTAACATATTTTGCAACGTAACTTCATAATTGATAGAATCAGGCGTTACTTTGTGGAAATCCATTATAATAAAAAATAAAAATATAAATTTCTTCGCAACCTTCCGCTAAACAAATACAATGATGTGTCTTACCTGGATTGAAGAGACCTCCTCTCTCAATTGCATGCACGGAGTTCGTCACCACTAGTCCCAGCACCACTACTCCCAACACCACTATTCCAGGCAAGACACACCATCTACGATAATACGACACGTGTTTCGCCTCTACACGAGGCATCTTCAGGTAATGTAGACTCTACGGCGGCTGAAGTCAGGTAATATAGACTCTACGGCGGCTGAAGTCAGCCGCCGTAGAGTGTACATTACCTGAAGATGCCTCGTGTAGAGGCGAAACACGTGTCGTATTATCGTCGATGGTGTGTCTTGCCTGGAATAGTGGTGTTGGGAGTAGTGGTGCTGGGACTAGTGGTGACGGACTTAGTGCATGCAATTGAGGGAGGGCGGGAGGTGCTCTTCAATCCAGGTAAGACACATCATTGTATTTGTTTAGCGGAAGGTTGCGAAGAAATTTATATTTTTATTTTTTATTAACGTAACTTCAATTTTTTTTCTTAATTTATATTGTTTTACTTATAATTATATACCATTTCTTTCATTATTTTAATGAACTTGTAATATTTTATGTAAAAAATAGTAATTTGTTTTCCGTACAAGCACACAATACACAAACTCATTTATGTTACCTACAATCATTCATACATAATTTTCAAATACATACTCAGTCAATACATCATTCAATTACTTACATTCATTACTTCACATCGAAAATATACACATTTCAAAGTTATCTTACTTACAAAATTGTGACTGAGCACATTTATTTTCATAAACTATTATTAAGTATATTTTCATACATATACACATTACTTATTTACATAATGCATAAGCAAAATTTTCATAATTATTACTTAGTCGTCTCATGTCATATAAATTTGTCTAATTTTTTTTAAAACTGTAATCTATTTATGTATATAAAAATATTTAGATTCATTGTAAGTACATTGTTAAAATATGAGCACTACTTGCAAACCCCTAAAAAATACTTATGCCTACATTTTTGTGTGTGGGCTAAAGAGATAACACATAGAATTATTTGCTTGTTATACAATATGACTGATACGGAATCATTCTTAACAAAATTTCTCTATACTTTGAGTGTAGTAATAATATTTACTTAGCTAGTATTATTACTACACTACATGTAGTAATAATATAACTTTTACAAATTTTAAGCGCACCCTATTTTATGATGAATGTAGTGGGTATAGTGCTAAATATTGTAAGCCAGCATTTAATCTACTGCTGAATGGCCTTAGTGGTAGTTTCGTAATAAGCCACTCGATGTCTCGCGCTTTTTGTATGTATTATAAGTGTTTCATATTATACCGTCATTATATTAAAACTTTTCTATACTATATATAATTTTTTACGGGATGTTATAAATAGGCTAGCCAGTAGGAGAACATTACTAATATTTTACATAGTTTCATTATGTGATAAGATAAATATTAACAGCCTGCGGTTTATTGGTGTAAGTGTTGCGATTTTTTGGAGTATTATCGATTTGGAAAAATGTTTTTATATACATTTAAGTGATAAATAAATTAGATAATAAAGTATATGAGTTGGAATCCTATTCGGTTTCTGAATCTGCTCTTTTCGATGTTGAGGGCTGTTTCCATTTAGATCCTAGCCCTAGAACGTCTATTAAAATTTTAAGTCAAAATATCAGGGAGTATATCACACAATTTCTTTGAGTTTCTTTCATTAATTGTGAGAACGAAAGTGCACTGGGATGTTATTATCTTAACTGAGTGTTGGCTGCAAAGTGTTCGCCCAATTCCTGTTATTAACGGTTATAAGATATTTAGTACAGAAAACAACTGCACACAAAATTATGGCGTTGTTGCATACATAAACAGTGATCTTAATGTATCGTTTGAAGAAATTTGCTTCCGTAACGCAAATTGTCTTCTTTTAAAGATAAATATATTGTTATTTTAGCTTTATATCGTTCTCCAGCTTTAGAGATTGTACTGAATTCATAAATTCACTAGATTCTTTGCTTATAAAAACAGCTAATATTAATAATGTTGATTTTATAGGAGATATTAACATCAATGTTATTGACTCTCAACAATACTTACATAAGCTTAACTACTTAAATATTACTGCTTTACATGGCTAGTTACCAGCTGATACTTTTCCTACCCGTAAAGATAGCTGCCTAGATCATGTTATGCTAAAAACCAAACTACCAGCTAAAACTCTTGTTGTAAATTCTGCGTTAACTGATCATGAAACTGTAGCAATTTTTCTCGATAAGAAGGTCCCAAAACAACACACAATGACGACAATATTTCGTACAAATTATATTGGAATTACAACTGATCTCGCTAAAATGAATATTGATTTATGAATAAAACTACTTTTACGGATTTTATCGCGTTTATTTTTACTTTTTATTTTTAATTCCCGACGTTTCGGGCGCTTTCCAGCACCCATGGTCACGGAGGACTGAGATGACTGACGTCCCGATGTCATTGTTAAACCCGGAGTACCTTCAGCTTTTTTAATTATTGTTTATGGTCCGATCTATGCAAAATGATCTGACTATGTCCTGAGGTCTTGCAGTGGTATGCTTGGGTTTAGTTTTAATTTTATTGATTATAGGATCCCAAGCAGGTGGTAGCACCCAGCCTCCTTCTCTATTGAAATTAGGATGTTTTTTAATTTCAATAGCCTCACGTATCATCCTTGGTAGGAATCGGTGTTCTTTCGCGAGGATTTGTGGTCTATCAAATCTGATGTAATGGTTGGGGCCGTCTAGGATATGATCACAAATTGCAGACTTCCCGGAACGTTGATGCTTCACATCAGCTATATGTTCTTTTACGCGGGTCCTAATTGATCTTTTGGTTTGTCCTATATAAGAGAGACCACATTCACAATCAAGCTTGTATACTCACAAGATGCAGGAGTGTGAGTTTAACTTCGCTCAGATTGGCTTCAACAGAGTGTCCAAATGGGTTCGCGATAATGTGTTAACCCTCAACGTGGATAAAACAAAGTACTTGTCCTTCTCCAAACATAATAATAAATATGCAACCTGCACAAACCATGTTATTACTGCTCATTCTTGCAATTTTTCTTATTGTCTGACATGTTCATGCACACCTTTGCGTTACGGAAGCAAATTTCTTCAAACGATACATTAAGATCACTGTTTATGTGCGACAACGCCATAATTTTGTGTGCAGTTGTTTTCTGTACTAAATATCTTATAACCGTTAATAACAGGAAGTGGGCGAACACTTTGCGGCCAACACTCAGTTAAGATAATAACATCCCAGTGCACTTTCGTTCTCACAATTAACTTTGAAAAAAATTTTGAAAGAAACTCAGAGAAATTGTGTGATATACTCCTGATATTTTGACTTAAAATTTTAATGGACGTTCTAGGGCTAGGATCTAAATGGAAACAGCCCTCAACATCGAAAAAGAGCAGATTCAGAAACCGAATAGGATTCCAACTCATATACTTTATTATCTAATTTATTTATCACTTAAATGTATACAAAAACATTTTTCCAAATCGATAATACACCAAAAATTCGCAACACCTACACCAATAAACCGCAGCCTGTTAATATTTATCTTATCACATAATGAAACTATGTAAAATATTAGTAATGTTCTCCTACTGGCTAGCCTATTTATAACATCCCGTAAAAAATTATATATAGTATAGAAAAGTTTTAATATAATGACGGTATAATATGAAACACTTATAATACATACAAAAGCGCGAGACATCGAGTGGCTTATTACGAAACTACCACTAAGGCCATTCAGCAGTAGATTAAATGCTGGCTTACAATATTTAGCACTATACCCACTACATTCATCATAAAATAGGGTGCGCTTAAAATTTGTAAAAGTTATATTATTACTACATGTAGTGTAGTAATAATACTACTAAGTAAATATTATTACTACACTCAAAGTATAGAGAAATTTTGTTAAGAATGATTCCGTATCAGTCATATTATATAACAAGCAAATAATTCTATGTGTTATCTCTATAGCCCATACACAAAAATGTAGGCATAAGTATTTTTAGGGGTTTGCAAATAGTGCTCATATTTTAACAATGTACTTACAATGAATCTAAATATTTTTATATACATAAATAGATTACAGTTTTAAAAAAAAATTAGACAAATTTATATGACATGAGACGACTAAGTAATAATTATGAAAATTTTGCTTATGCATTATGTAAATAAGTAATGTGTATATGTATGAAAATATACTTAATAATAGTTTATGAAAATAAATGTGCTCAGTCACAATTTTGTAAGTAAGATAACTTTGAAATGTGTATATTTTCGATGTGAAGTAATGAATGTATGTAATTGAATGATGTATTGACTGCGTATGTATTTGAAAATTATGTATGAATGATTGTAGATAACATAAGTGAGTTTGTGTTTTGTGTGCTTGTACAGAAAACAAATTACTATTTTTTACATAAATATTACAAATTCGTTAAAATAATGAAGGAAATGGTATATAATAAATATACCATTTCTTTCATTATTTTAACGTGACATAAGTAAAACAACATAAATTAAGAAAAAAATTGAAGTTACGTTGCAAAATATGTTACAGTATAGTAATTTCTGTCGTTGCAGCTTCATCAGATCTTCTTCACCATCTAGTCGTATATAGGTAGCACCATCCGTTTTACGTAAATAGACCTTACCACGCGTCGTCCAACAGTAAGCAAAACTGTTGGTCTTGGCAAAGTCTCGGACCAAGAAGAATATTTTTTTTACCTTTTCTGTTAAGTTTTCGGAAACGAAAATAGGTATTGGAGTGCCTGTAATTTTTAAATGTGATGAATTTAATTTATCGTCTTTTCTCTCCTTGTTAAATTTCTTGACACTTTGCTGGATAGTCTCCTTTTTTTAATGATATTGAAGTCGGTTGTACAAAATTTTTAATTTTACCACATGTTTAAAGTTGTTATTAACACGACGCTGTTGCCCATCTTCTGGTTTATTGCCTTCGGTATGTTATAATTAGCTTAATTACGTATGTCCATTTATCTGTTGTTTATTTTTTAGCTTTCTGGGGTCCAGCAGTCGCTTTGCTTGGCTTATCGTATATACCAGCTGGTCACTTGATAATTGTGTGGTGGCAATACTGACGATCACCGTCGGGCTCAATGGGACTCATTATGTGGGGTCCTTGGTAAGTAAATTGATAATAAAATTTATGTGAATTCAATTAAATACCTTGGCATTTTGTTGGATGATAAGCTAACTTTTCATGAGCATATTTATTTACTTTCAAATAGGATACGGAAATTAACATATATCTTTAAAAACTCTGTTGCGTAGCAGATTTTAACACTATTAAATCTGTCTATTTTGCTCATCATATCATCTCTTCTGCCCCTCGAAAGATTACAAAGGTTAATCTTAAAAGTAAGTTACTCTCTTCCATTTAAATTTCAAACAGTGAACTTTATAAATTTTCTAAAGTTCTTACAGTCCGGCGACTGTTTATTATATAAACAGTACTAAAAATACATGCACTTAAAATTCTGCAGTACTAAAAATACATGCAATTAAAATGTGACCAAAAATACACATTATTTATATATGTATTTGTTTAACTGGGAGGGAGACCTGATGACCTGAAATACAGGTTCGTCGCCTAGTTTAGGCATCAGTCTCTCACATTAAATTGTGCCTTTTTTGTTAAAATTCGATATTGTTAAATTAATGTGGAGAGAAAATAAAAACAAAATTATTATTATTATTATTAATTTGGCCCATTTTAAATATATCGTCAATTTGGTCGATAAACTTTCGCCTAGGACGTCCTTTTCCGACTCTTCCATTCACTTCTGCAACATAAACTTGCATTGTCACTCTCTCTTCATTCATTATTTCTACATGTTCAAACCACCGAAGCATTCCTTTTCCTGGTCTCAGCATCATCTTGCAAACACACGCTTCTATTATCACACAATTTCTCACCCTGTCACTCAGATTCAGCCCTAACATACTCCTTAGCGGCCGCATTTCTACTGCATTTATTCTACTCTCGTGCTTCTTCTGGCACAATAAACCCTCAATAAGTATTAATTTCAATAAGTACTACTTATAATCTCAATATATTGAGTAAAAACGTTTCTGTTTCTGTTTTCTCTAGACCCGAATTCGGTCACGTCGGCCGGTCTCAACGGAGACTAATTATCTGCGCAGCACCAGATTATAGCGCCCGAGCGTCGAGTGTAAGCACAAGCACAGTTACACTCTTTATTTTCCCACTCTCATAGTCCGATTGGATGGCCATGCGCCACGACTGAAAAGAGATCTGGTGCATATTGTAACGTGCATTTCCGGAGATGGGGTAAAACACCAATCATTTTCTGAAAGAAAAACTCAATAACAGGTATTTTCTGTCCCGACGCGGGATTAGAACCATGGGACCTGACGATCAGCAGCCGCATTTAAGACGACTAGACCAACTAGGTAGTAAAATAGTAAGAATATATAGCATTAATAATATTATCTCCCTCTTATTCTTCTTTATCAGCTGTCAAAATTTACAAAATAAAGTTTACGTGGACCTTGAGTCAAGAATTAAAGATTGCCTTAAGACGCCACCTTTGATGCCGACGCCCGTGCCTGTCTGAGTTTTGCGCAACTGGTGTGTACAAGATAGTTACTGCCATCTATTGGAAGTTATGAGATATTTCTGGCATATCCCAAAGTCGTATCTTACAACGTCCATTAGTCGAAAAGGAGTGAGAGAACCGCAGACAGACGTAACTAGAAACGGGGCATCCGAGGAAGTACTTTGAACTCGAGAACGCATCTATTATATTATGTGTTATCTATTCTATGTGGCAGAGCTACGCTGAAGCTACTTTGGTTGTAGCATGAATGAGTCGGCTCGGTCGGGGAAGATCCACACTATCACAGAATATCAGCGTAAATTATGTTGTATTTCGTATGGTGAGTATAGAGAACCGGAGACCCATTTTACTGGAATCGAAGCATCCCATCTTAGTACTCAAACAACGCATCCGCATTTTCATTCTTAATCGTGATTAAATAATGTGACAATGTAACGTGAAAAAAAATTAAATAGATGTCTATGTGCCACATCATCCACTTACCATCAGTTGGACTGTGTGCTCGTTTGCTATCGTTATACTATAAAAATACATTTTTTACAATTTACTTACCAAGGACCCCACATAATGAGCCCCATTGAGCCCGACGGTGATCGTCAGTATTGCCACCGCAATTATCAAGTGACCGGCTGGTATATACGATAAGCCAAGCAAAGCGACTGCTGGACCCCAGAAAGCTAAAAATAAACAACAGTTAAATGGACATAAGTAATTAAGCTAATTATAACATACCGAAGGCAATAAACCAGAAGATGGGCAACAGCGTCGTGTTAGTAACAACTTTAAACATGTGGTAAAATTAAAAATTTTGTACAACCGACTTCAATATCAATAAAATGAGAACATCATCCATGTAGTCTAAGTTGATTAACAATGCATTGTTAAGGATAACTCTAAATTTACTTGTCAAACCTTGATTAAATTTATATGGGACCAAATGAGAAGCAGCAGCTTTCAAAAAAATATCCAAATCGGTTAACCCAGAAAAAAGTTCTGAGGTAACAAACATTAAAAACACAGTCGAATTGAGAACTCCCTCCTTGTTTTGAAGTCGGTTAAAAAGTGTAAATGCTAACATGCCTTCCATGCGTGGCAATTACGTCCAAGTTCCCTCTCCAGGAGGCAATCTATAGGGGACAGTAAATAGTATAAGTGTATATAAATAAGTAATAAGGGTAATTCCCCCATATCGTCCCGTGGATATCGTAAGAGTCGACAGAGTGCAACGAACCAGGAGATGGGCAGCAGCGTCGTTGTAATGATAACTTTAATAAGTGTATTTACTACCCTGTCTGCCAAGGGTGGCAACTATGATGTACTTTTGATGCTGTAATTATAACGGTAAGTAAACAGAGAAAGGTACGGATCCACTTTGAGAAAATTACTAAATAAATTCTCTAAATAAGCAAGAGACACATTTTAGTTATGAGAGCAACATGTTATTTTTAAATCTAATTACAAGGTATTTTTGGGTTAGCAGTTCAACCCTTTGATAAGTTAACATTATAGAATTCTTGAGTGTTTGAGGAAGACGAGGCATTGATATCGACCTCGTTTTAATTTTCATTACAAGTTAAGCATAGCTTGCGTCAACTTGTAATTAATTTTATTAAATTTGAAAAAAACTATATTTAGAATATTTAACACACATTATATTATTCTGCTTACATTAGTAATTTTATATTTTATCATCAACTCATTACATACCTACCGTCCGTTTTAAGAAAAATAGAAACAGGATGCTTATTCGTAGCCACAAACACTAAAAATTAAACCTCAATAACAAAATAATAACCTTATATAATAAAACAAACGTCAGTCTAGATTGCAGCAACAGAACAGAATAACTATGAGTCACACAAGGAGACTTTCTAGTTTAAGAATTTTTTTTATTGTCTCAAGAATTTTACATTTACAGAGACTTACATATCTATAGCTTAATATAATATTTGGCTATTCGTATGAAATTGCAATGCAAATTACAATAAAACTACCGTAGACATACAAAACTTAATGTAGGTGGTTTTGAAATATTGTTTAACGACAGCAATGGCTCGTCAAACTTCGTGCAAATTCGACCGCTGACTACACTGTACGATGCCTCAACACTGCTCCTTTTACTACGATTTTGTTTTTTTTTTTTTTTAAATTGTTGGACATAACATTATTTCTAGTTTGAATTCCGCCAAAACAAGTATTTGTATGATTCACTTATAACTGTTTCGGGTGTAGATGTTTGTCCATGTGAAATTTATGTTTCTAAACTACCTACACAATGGAAAAAATGTCATGCATGACAAACATTTAAAACAGGCACCATAAAAAGTTCATATCAAATCTGTATTGAGTTTAATATCTCTTTAAAAAGAGAAAACAAGCAAAGTAACAGCCTATATGTCTTACCCTTAAGCACAATCTTTTTCTCATATCAAATTTAATCTGTAATGTCACGTTACGTGGTGTGTCGTACTCGAAATATTATTTTAATATATACGAAATGTGATTTTATTCACAATTTCTTTACCTCTGAGTAACTTGGTAAATCGGCACTTAAAATTATAATCAACAATTTTCATATTTTGAGGATCGAGCGTGTTTTCTATCGTACCGTTAAATTTACGGCAAGCATTTGGCTCCTCCACCTCCAAGTATATAAGCTTGATAGTAAATGTGGTTTTCACTTACAGAAATCAACTTAAAAGAACATAATAGTGCTAACTTGAAAATACTTCTGTCAGTAATTATCATTTTCTTTACATAATAATGGATTAGATTATTAGATTATTTAATGACAAAGGACCTCACACTTTACCTCATTGTAAGTGGATGCTGCGGCCTATGGGTACCTACATCTATATACTATATAAGAATTTACGAAACACTGTAGCAAAAAATTTCAATTTTTACTCCGGTATTCTGTGAGAGCGTGAAACTACCGCAGTCGAGCCTACCAATTCGTGTTGCAGCTATTAAATAGCTAAAGCGTGTTTAAAGGAAGAAAATAAATCAGACATTTATTCGACGTTTATTCATGACATTTTATAAATACAGGCATAAAAATAATTTATTAAACAAATTAAGTCTAACATAAAAGACAGAATAATTAAAACCTAACAGGAATATCAATTTTCAGTCTAGCCTACACCTCGGGCAGATCAGTTTTAACATTTAATTAATCCATAGCTCGGACGTCTATGTCATCTCTGGCAGAGCATATTGATTTTTTTATTGATCCCTCCTACCGTTTCTCCTCACATTTGGTACGCCACGTATGCTCAGAAAAGAGATTTTTATAGAGTTTATCACACGGTTGTTAAAAGAAGGCATCTGTTTACCAGGTTTTATTTACTTCCTTTCTTCTCCCACACTATTTGGCCGTTCGGTGCGGATTTTCAATAAATTTTAAACTTACTTCCTGATTAGCTGAAAATTATTAGTATATTATTGTACATCGCGCAGAACTAGATGAATAGATTAATAATAATAGTAATACATATTATTAATCTATTCATCTAGTTCTGCGCGAATAAGAATACATAGATAGATTTTGTTTGTTTGTTTGCCTGTTTTGCACAAATTTTGCAACGGATTTTAAACTTTATTATTGATGAGCAAGAGGTTTAAAACTTTTAACATATCCCGGAATTGGAAACGTGATTAAATTTTAAAATAAATAAGAATTGGTATCCCGTGTAGTAATAAAATAACCGTTACTGCAAGACCTCAACACAATGTAATGTTTTTTTCGTAGATGAGATCATAAACTAATCATCCAACAAAAAGGAAGTTCATGTCATAATTAATCCACTCAACTGTCACATTAATGTAAGCAGGTTAGCAATGACATCAGTCCATTACTTGGAGTAATAACATACATAACATGTATGCAATACCTCAGTCTCCTTGTGACGAAATTTCTACAAATAACTGTGAAAAACGTAGGGAATTCTATTAAAATAGAAATAGAAATAAAATCTTATAAACACTCACGCCTGTCACCCAGAGGGATAGGCAGAGACTACAGACTTCCATTTAGCCTGATCCTGACATACCTCTCTCGCCTCTTCCACATCCATATACCTACGCATACATGCTCGTTGGTTAAGGGTACTCTTAATTTGGCCCATTTTTAGTATATCACCAATTTTGTTGACAAACTTCCGCCTAGGACGTCCCTTTCCGACTCTTCCATTCACTTCTACAAAATATATTTGCTTTGTCAGTCTTTCCGCATTCATTCTTTTTACATGACCAAACCACCGAAGCATTCCTTTCTTAATCCTGGTAACTGCATCATCTTGCAAAGCAGACTCTTCTTTTATCACAGTTTCTAACCCTGTCACTCACATTTAGCCCTAATATACTCCTTAGCGACCGCATTTATACTGCATTTATTCTACTCTCGTGCTTCTTCTGCCACACCTAACTTTCACTACCATATGTTAAAGTGGGGACTAATACAGCATTGTGAATTGCCATACGTGCCTTTTTTGATACATTATGACTTTTAACAATAGTGTAGAGCCCCATTTACTTTATTTCCTGCATTCACTAGTCGTTCAATATCCTTATCATATCTCCCATCCCTGCTGAATACACATCCCAAATATACGAACTCAACCACTTGCTCAATTAACTCTTCTTCTATTCTTATTTCACATACCGTTTTGCTTTCTTCTCTTTCAAAAACCATCACTTTCGTCTTACTTGCGTTCACATTCATTCCCCTTTCTTTTAATGACCTGTTCATTAATGTAACCATCATTTGCAACTCGGCCGCCGACGACGCAAGTATGACTTGATCATCGGCGTACAAAAGGCATTTGATGGTTAACTCACCCATTCTTAACCCGCATTCTTCAACTTTCAAATTTTCCAAACAACTGTCCATAAATAGGTTGAACAGCCACGGGGAATCTACACAGCCCTGTCTGACACCTTTATGGATGCCAAACCAGTCCGAGTAGACCCCGTTGATTCTAACACAAGCACTAGAGTCCCTGTACAGAGACTTTTATGCCTGTATTAAACCAGCGCTCAACCTAAATGCGTTCAGCGTTTGTCATAACACATCCCTGTCCACTCTGTCATAAGCCTTTTCCAAGTCCATGAACGCACAAAAAACTTTTTGGTTTTTCGCCAAAAACTTCTCCGCGATAATTCGCATGGAAAAGACTTGATCTGTACACCCCATTCCTTTTCTAATCCCGCTTGCACAACCCAAATTTTTTCATTAGTTTCTTTCATAACTCTTTCAATTAGTACCTTAGCATACAGTTTTTCCACAATGCTAAGAAGACTGATACCACGGTAGTTTTTACAGTCCTGCCGTGACCCTTTTCCCTATATCCCTTTGAATATATAAATATTGGGACTATCACGGCTTTGCACCAATCTCCTGGTACCCGCTTTAGTTCCCAACATAAATTAAACAAGCTGGACAGCAGGCCTGCCACCATGTCCTCTCCAGCCCTTAGGATTTCTAGTGAAACTCTATCATATCCGGCTGCCTTACCTACTTTCATGCTCTTCATTGCATTCATTATTTCATCTATACTTATCTTCCTATCTCTCTCATCTTCTTTCGGAATTTCTATTTCATTTAGTTCACACGTCTCCTCACTCATAAATACGCTTTCAAAATTATCCGTTCTTTCTTGCTTTTTCCTTTCAACTAATTCTTTTACTCTCTTATTTAGACGTTTAAACTCTGCCTTTTTTCTTTGAATGTCATCATTCTTACCGCTAGAATTACCAGCTCTGGTCGCTAGTAAATCTAGTCATACTCTCTTCTTTGCTTCAACTTCCATACATACCTCATCATCCCACCATAACGTATTGTCTTTCCTATCACCACATAATTCGGTAGCTGCATCCACTAAAACTTTCTTAATATTATGCCACACATTCTCCAAGTCTAACTCATTCACAAACAACTCATCGAAATTACTTATATTTACTCTCAGTCTGCATTTGTACCTGTCTTTCACATCTTCATCTTGTAACCTCTCAATTCTTATACGCTGTAACGCAGTGATAGACACAGATGTCCGATGCCGCCGACGTCTGAATAAACCAATAATTCGGCATAAGACCAGTTAGTGGTCCGTCCCTACGTTGGACCCCCGGTAAACCCTTGTATCCACCATTGCGCTCCTCATTCTTTCATCCACAGTTATGAAATCTATCATGCTTCTATCATCGCCTCTTTCCCAAGTATACATGTGAATCTTCCCATGACGAAAGAAAGCGTTCGTCACAAAAAGATTCCGTCTCCACACATACGGTGAGGAGGCTTTCAACATTCTCATTAATACTTTCATCACCAAACGTTCCCGGTATCTTTTCATAGCCAATCCTCTTCACCCCAACCCTTCCATTAAAATCTCCTAACATAACAATATTTTCATTTTCCTTACATTTCAATAACACCATCCTTACCATTTCCCAAAACTGCTCCCGGATATAAGTGGGATTAGACATGTCTGGGGCGTAGACCCCTAGAACCAACAACTTGTTTAGGCCTACTTTTATTCGTATCCATAGCAGTCTAGGGCTTACACATTCATAATCTTTCACACATTGACCCATTATTTCTGAAAGGATGATACCGATTCCCTGGCACGCTCGCTCGGTCTCGTCTACACCGGACCAGTACGCGGTATATATGCCTGTGTAGTGACATCCTTTCCTTCCCTTTTGCTTCGTCTCATTTACACATAATACATCTATTCCTCTATCATAAATCATATCGCATACTTCATCCATCTTATCATTCATTGCTGCACATACATGCACCAATGAAATTGTTAATTGCAATTATAAGTGTTGATTTACCACGTGCTCGGCGGTGAAGGAAAACATCGGGAGAAAACCTGCATGTCTGAGAAAAAAAAGAAAAAATTTTTCGAAGACATGTGAAGTTCACCAATACGCATCGGGGCGGCGTGGCGGACACTTCCTTGCCCTAATACCCTCTCAGAAATTAGAGGAGATCTGTGGCCAGCAGTGGGACGTATATAGGCTGTAACTTTACTTTTTTACTTTTCTTTTACATTTATATCTAAGATCAATATTACAATGGTTTTAAAATGTTTCGTAATAAAAATCATGCGAGACACCGACTTGCCCGGTTAGTGGAGAAATACCCATCTAAGAACTAATACAAAAAAAAAATCACAAACCCTTTACAGAAAACCGTATCTAAATTAATAAAACAATTTTGGAAATAAATGGGAGTATTCTTTTGTGACACAAACAAACCGTTCTTATTTTCCGTTCCTTCGCGGGTAAAAATGTGTTCCAATTTGAATAAAACTATCTATTACTTAACTAAAACTTTTGGAACTTATGAAAGTAGCACCTTTTCAATAAACCCAGATTGCGTCGTCAGTATTTTCATAGAATACTATAGAACATACATATTAAGGTATTTTCTTTGCAAAAGCTTTTGCGTCGGATTTGAGGAAGGGAATTTTTTAACATGATTTTCATATTGCCAAACATTCGGTGGAACATATGGTTACTTTTACCTGATATTTGAAGCATGAAAAATATTGTACAAACTTGCAAAACAAAATACTGATTACAACTTTTGTTTTTATAATAATGCGGAAATGAAATATATTTCTTTCTTTGACAAAGAAACCAAAATAGCGTTTGGCAAACGTCATTTTCTCGCATTCCCTTTTTTGTTATTAAAAGTAAATGTAAAAACAACTGGCATAGGTGCCACTTACGTTTGCGGCAGCTTAGGGAGGGTTGAAGTAGACGGAGATAAAGACTTTTTCCTACATTCTTTTATTTTCCAACTTACAAGTTAAGTTAATGACGACTGGGCTGTTTTAACAATTATACCTTATTTTTATACTACATTGAATATTCTTACATCACGTAAGTAAATTGAGTCACATATTTAAAGAAGTTCTGTTATTTGCTAGGCAGGCGGTAGATAACTTCCTGATGGCACTGTTTTGAATATTCTTAAGTCACGTGCTGTTATTTGCTTAGCATGCGGTGCTGTATGATAGATGACTTCCTAATTCTAGCAAGGTCTCGGTAGTCATATGTAACTTGTCTATGTAGTTGTAGTAGTCTAGTAGTTGTTGGGAGCACTATCACCGTCACCACGAATCCCAGCACCACTACTCCCAACACCACACACCATCCATGACAATACGACACGTGTTTCGCCTCTACACGAGGCATCCTCAGGTTAAACTTCACGTGAAGGAAGGCGGTTATTTTGATGCGCGGATCTTATCTTAACGCCAGATTCTATTAAATATATTACATTTTAGTTCAACAGGGGTCAGTCAGGGTGAAAATGTATTTGCATTTTGATTCTTATTTGAGGATAGATGAAGATGTTTGTGGACACAGGGTTTGATCCAACGGTGAGCAATCACGCTCTCACAGAGTGCCAGCGTGCTACAGCAGATTAATGCTGTTTCGTATGGTAAGTGTAGAGAACCGATGCCCCTTTTCCCTGCTAACGTGTATTCTTCCTTAGTCATCATTCATGACGACGCATTTGCATTTCGATTCTTAGTTGAAGATATATGAATATTTTTTGTGATTGATGTTCCTAATAACAATCCGATGGACTGTGTGCTCGTTTCTCAACCTTGTTACACGGGCGTAACTGTTACACGGGCGTAACTGTTACACGGGCGTAACGGTTATACGGGCGTTTGCCTTGATTGCCACGCTAGACAGATGAATTGACAATTGCAGTAACAGACGTGCGAAACTTTAACGCTGTTGCCTGTCGTGTATATTTACGTGTGATGTACGAGATGGTAATACGTCAATTTTCGTTTTCAGAATTTTTCCATAATCGCCTCTTATGGTACTGATATGAGTCAGTGGATTATCTTGCTCAGCCATTATGTGGCTAGTCTTGTAAATATGGCTACTGAAAACTCCTATATTATATTTTTAATTGTGGAATTATTTTCTAGTACCATTAATTAATACATAGAATATTAGCTATTTTTATCTATTTCGTGAATAAAATTAATTTCCATAACATACAGTATCTACATAAAATAAGGAATTATTGACAAAATTATAATCGCTAACTATATTGTTAACTATTATTATACGGGAACTGTGTTCTAGAAATTCAGCACTTTACGAATCAGCCGGTCAATAAAACAAGCCTTTTCAGACGACGCTATTCTGCGGGATAATGCGTGCTTCTTATTGTCGTCACGTGCCAACGCAAATGTTTCATACTTTGAAACATTTTGCGCGGGTTTGAATAGTGATGTAACATGTATGAGAAAGTAGGAATTTTTTATATTTTTATAGAATAAAAGTGACAAATGAGTACCTACATATTTCAACAAATGAGAATTGGATGCTGTGGCGCATAGACATCTATATCGATTAAGAATCAACATGCAGATGCGTTGTCGTAACTCACTACAAGGACATAATGTTTCATTACAAGTAAGAAAGGATCTTTGGTTCTCCACATTTGCCATACAAAACATAGTATTGTTCTTCTGTTACACGCGTGTGTTCTCTAAGAGCGTAGTGGCTATCCTTAGTATTAGTAGTTGTAGTGGTGCATGTTATTTAATTCATGGCCAGAATAGAATATTATGCTAGGAGGCAGGACTTCTACTGCCTTAAGATTTATCAGGATGGTTATCAGACTCTTCCTCTTCCTTTTTTAGCTTTAATATAGCTGCAGCGTGGCTTTACTACGTGAAAAAAATCTGTTGGATGGAAGATGAATAATGTTGATAATTTAAATATTAATTTTTACGGGATATTTCTTAACTGGCGCATAACTAGTCATCTACATAATAATATTTTCTAAGGTAACTTACGAGGCATTATTATTGGTTGTAACTCGATTCTGTTCGGATAATCTCCATCACGAACTCAATCACTTAATCGTATCGAAAAAGAAAAAATAAAGATAAGTATGAATTCACTTATCCTAATTTTCCTAATATTTCGGCGAAGAGATGTAAGCCCACCTGATTGTAAGTTGATACTCAGGTATGTGTTTATTCCACTTTTCATCTATTAAGAATCGTAATTCAGATACGTTGTCACCCCTGTTACGAAATGATGAAAAAAATATCATACGAAATGGTATTATTTGAGGACGTGGTCCTTCCCCAATCGGGCAAAAGTATACATTGTGCAATCCTAATGTCCTCCAGACAGTATTTCAGTCACGGTGGTTAGTCTCTACGGAGACTATTGCTCTAGTGTATGCGCGAGTATAGTTGATCTCTCTATTCTTTCACTTTCACAGTCCGATGGACGGTAATTTGACACGACCGGAATGAAATCAGGCGCTGGGATAACGGTTTTACTTGCTTTCCCAGGCAAGAAGGTGAAAACACCGCCAACTTCCTGACTCCAGGCTAGTGAAAATTTCTTGACAGAAAAACCCAATAACTGTTTTGGTCCTACTCGTGATTCGACCCGAGACAAATTCATTATTTAATTATGTTACGATTCAATACTGTTGCTACATGAAAATTTCTATAAGGATTTTGACTCTCCTAGTTCTGCTACTTGATACTAGAAGGCGCTAGTGGTAACTAGTGTCAGCATGCACCAGGTATTAATAGTGGCGCGCAACAATATGTACAATTTCAATACAAGAGTCTTCTTTACCAGCTCGTAAAAGTCTATTGACGATGGATTTAGGGAGGATTATCCTCAATCACCAACCTTGGCAAACGGATGGCAATCACAATATCAGACGTCTCGCACCTTTGAAACTTTTCCCCGCCGTTTGTATAAGCATTCTTCGACTGACGTGAACTAGTTGGTTATAACGCTATCTATCGAGCCATGAGTTATTTCTGACATACATCACACCAAGGTAGGACAGAAATGTGGATATTCTTACGTCACACGCCTTATGAGTAGTCTCTTTAAATGACACCCGATCACACAGTTCCTTTTTTTTTATAATAGGCTGACAAAACAACAGCGGCCCAAACAACATCTCCCATTACAAATCAAAATGCAATGTTCACCCTAGCAATGAATGCCTCAAAATCCCTTCCCACCAACTACCCCCCCCCAGCGGGCTCTACAAGACTTGATCGTAAGTAGATTGTATGTTGATTAAGAATCAAAATGCCCACTTATCGCCTCGTTACCGATAAAATGAGTCTCCAGTTCTATACACTCAGCATACGAAACACAACAGCAGTATTCTGTGAGAGCGTAGTCTTCTCTGATAGTGCCCACTCGTTCTTGCTGTAGATATGTATATCTGGTATAGCTTCAGCATGTCACTGAAATGCCGAAGGATAGTTGTAAAGTGCCGCTTCATTTTGTAATTGTCTATACCGTAGTCTGATCGTTAGAGTTGGGCATATCGTAATCTGTGTGGGAATTTCATGATACCCTGCCATTTCATATTTGATTGATGATCTATAACTTTGAATTCTGTTAATATATTAATACCAAAACGCTTATTAAAGTAGGGCCAATCCAAAGCTGCGTAAATTTATATATTATTTAAATTAGGCACAAAGTGCTATGGCATATAAATCATCTAATCTATATCGTGAAATGTATGAAAACGTACCCTTCGGTATTTCACAACCCAGGAAGCGTTTGCAAACAGAGGACGCCTTTTGTATAGTGACAAAATTATACAGTCTGCTTAAGTAAAAATAATAGAAAGCTATTACGTAAAACGTCTAATTCTGATTATTAACTTACGGGATATCCGTAGTCATTATCTGTGGTCATAGCTACAATAGCGATGCTCATGCTGACCCGCGTGGCGTACGAGACAGCTGTGGCCATGAAGAGCAGGAACATAATGAGGTGCCGCATACCGAACGAACTTTCTGGAGAAAGAAATTGTTTTTATAATTAATTAGTTAACTTCTTCGTTATTAGCCAACTATTAAAATATTTAGCTTTCTCCGGATGTTTCCTATCAGAATTTTCCAAAACTGGCACATTAGTTTAGGCAACTATATAATGATATATTATCTAAGTTAACCTACGAGACATTTTATTGGTTATTGCCTCAATTCGGTTGGAAAAATTAATACTGCAAATTTAATCGCTTTACTGTAGGAAAAATATAGATAAGTATGATTTTCTTTACTATTAATACAGTAAAAAAAACTCTTTGGAATGTGCCTGTACGTTTTTTTATTTGTCATCTTCATCAATTGTAAACCAATATTGATGATTATTTTTTATATTATACAAGTTAATCAGGAGAGAAAACCATATTAATTTGAATGAAAAAAAATCAAAACGTGAAATACTAAATTTATCTTTTTAGTCTTTTACATATTTGAGCCAAGCTGCAGCTATATTATGGTAGAGTACAAATGGGTCGGCTCAACTGCGGCACGACTACGCTTTCACAGAATACCATTGTGAAATAACAGCTTAACGCAGCTGTTCTGTATGGTGTGTGCGGAGAACCGGAGACTCTTTTTACTGGGATCGAGGCATGTTATCTAAGTTGAAAGCATTGAAAACGCATTTGCATTTTAATTCTTAATCGAGGATAAATGTAGATATCTCTGGACAACATCATCCACATACCGGTGCTCGTTTGTCACCCTTATTCTATTTTTAAAAAAACATTCTGAAGTCGCGACTTTATTTCTCAATGCACTACGTCTTAGCACCTACTTCAACATGTGAAATGATTTTATTTTTTTGATTGGTTCGGAGTCGACTTTTACTTTTTTTGTTAAACTAAAAAATTCATTGCAAAACTGCAATCAGTTCAGTCAAATTCAGTCAACTTTCTTAGGTCTACCACAAACACTGGCATACAGGGTCAGATCATCGACACTCGTTATATCTTATCGGCCTGTTATTCCATGTCATAGTGATATTGGCTTACAATATCATTGCCGATACGAGGCTGTCAATCTAGAATCTACCTTCCACAGTGATAGTCATTACTATTTATATTTAGTGAAGCCTGTAGATTCTTATTTATTTCGATATTATATTTTAAAGAATACTCTCTCGTGCAGAAAAGACTCACCTTAATCGCAGAACCAGACGTTGTTCTGGTTATTTTACATCGGGCGTGAGATGGTTATAACGCCGTCTGTTGGTAGCCATTAGATCTTTCTGGTATTTGCTTTAGTAGTTTTGGCAACGTATTTCTTTCCATCCGACTTTAATCTGGTTATATTTAGAGAATGATGAATTAAAACATAGTATTTTTTACAATAAGACGAAGCAAATTACTATCTGGGGCTTCATCTTCACTTAGTACTAGGTTTGCTTGTATTCAAGCATTGTAATAAATACATACATACGTACAGTTCAAAGTACTTTAAGCATATTAAATATCTACTAATTTAGATAGCCCTATATACGAATTTATAAAACATCTGCGTAGTTTATATTACCGTGTAATTTGATAGAGCCATGTTGCAGCTATATTAAGATAAAAAACGGGTGTAAACTCTGTAGCACACGTCCTCAGCACAATTGGGTTGGAATCCGTTAGGCCCACTCGACTTCTGGATGTTCAGGGAGAGGAGTGCTTTGTGAACCGGGCGCTGTGTGAACCGCGAATCCGGCATGGGGCACTTACACCGCCGGATGGTCGGCGGTGTGCTCCCTTCGTTATAGAGAGTCGAGTTGGACGCAAAGAATGAGCCTAGCAGATCGGCTTTCTCATTTGCAGCATAGGCCTGTGAGTCGCCCTCTCCGTGCAGAGATGAAAGTGAGAGAGTTTCTCGCCAATTCTGCCTATGTGCTCTAACTTTGCCTTGGAATTCGGCATGAATAGGTTGAGCTGACTAAGAAAAAACCACGCTTTCATAGAACACTGCCATAAAATAACAGCTGTGTTTCATATGATATGAGTGGAGAGAACCAGGTACCTTTTATATTGGTGACAAAGCATTCTGTCTTAGTCATCACGTGAGACAACGCATCTCTTTTTTGATTCATAGTTGGTAGATGTAAGTGTCTATGGGACCACAACATTAAATTACCATCACTGACGGGCACAATCATTTTTAACCTTTAGTATATACAACTGGTAAAATTAAAATTTTGTACAACCAACTCAATATAAATAAAATTAGAACATCATCAATGTAGTGAATGTCAATTAAATGCAGATTATTAAGGATAACTCAAAAACTACTGGTCAGATCTTGATCAAATTTCTATGGGCTAAAAAAGTTTTAGCTTTCAAATAAAAAAAGAAAATAGAAATACCTAAAAAAAAGTTCTGAGGTAACGCACATAAAAAATCAGTCGAGTTGAGAACCTCCTCCTTTCTTTAAAGTTAAGGCCAAAGATATATTTATAATAGTTTTATATTTAAAAATAACTGACCTCATAAAACGTTTCTATGAAAACTAAAACGATGGGCAACTTAAGTTTACTAATTTATTTATAAAACACTCGTTCAGCGCTTTTGTTTGTGACTTAAACCTATTCAAGTATATTTAAAATACTAATAGAGATTTTAGATACAGTGTATTTTTGATGACACATACTAAGTAAAATTATGCAGTAAAACTTGAAATGCCTTAAGAAACATCATGTTACAGCGACTTCATTAAGAACGTTCTACGCTGGTATTCTACGTTAGCGTGGTCCTCCCCGGTCGAGCCATCTCTTCATGCTGCAGCCATAATACAGCTGCAGAATGACTTTACCGCCAAATTTTGATATAATAGTACGTTCTAAATTATAAAAAGTATTCGTTTAGTAAGTAGATAAGGTATGTAGAAAGTTGATTGATACTCATAACAGTGTTATGTGGCCTTGGGGGAGGCCGATATTCATTAGTGAAAATTAGATACAATGTGATGATGCTGATGATAATAATACAACTACGTCATTTTTCTAACATTTTCTTTAGTGACGCCATAGTAAATTTTATTATATATTTTGTAAGACATGATAAATGAGTAAAATGAGTAGAGGACAAGAGGGATTAGTTTACAAAGAGTAACGCTTGTTATCATCAACTTTAAGGATTACACGATCGTTAATTTTATCAGATAATTTTCTTAAAAATAATGCACGAAGTTTTATTACAATGAATCTATTTTATAAAAAATATCTCATGAAATTTGAAACTTCTTCTTTATGATAGAGATCGTTCACCTTTGAGTAAACTTTTCCAAAAGACCACCAACCTCATCATCATTACATCCCTTCACAAGTCCTCTGCTGAAAATAGGGCTCCACAAGGAATGCCACAAAACAATAGTGGTTTTAGGTGCTTTTGAACATGTACAACACTTGCTCACTGCATGTTCTAAAAACAATCACAAGAGGAAACCTTCGGTCGATAAAACTGATTTAAAAATGTGTGAATATCAATGAATTCTCTCTGAACCACTGTCAAGTGCTGACCGAATACTGAATTATTTAGTTAATAATTTGTTTTAGGTTATTTGTTGTTCTATGGTGTTAAAAATAAGGAAGGCCCCTTAATTATCAAAAAAATGAGTTAAAATTTGTTATATTTTTTGATTTTATTGAATAGTGTGTCCTTGAAAATGTATGTATTTCCTTGAGCAGAGAAACTATATTGTACAATAAATAAGTGTCACCATCTTGGTTAACTGCTGCTCCCCATACTCATTCACATAGATGATGTAAATATGTGTAAGGGGATTGTAACGATACCCACCTCTGAGGCATCAGCTTTATCATTATGACAGCCCAGCACGCGAGTTCTCCCGCTGAACATAATTCTCCCATAAGTAAAATCACAAAACACGGTTCTGAGCCACCTGCGTCCATAGACTTTCTTTATAAATGGAATAGAATTGAATAATTGTTAATTCAATATAGAGAAACTCTATTGAAAGTTATTTTATACTTTTACCAATGGTTCGGGAAAAAACCTCAGTCCTGCGAAGAACTAGCAAGAAACCCTGCGGGACTTTTTCTTGTAGTATATTACATCACAAAATCACCGGTTATACAAACTACTTTCAAAACTTACTTAAGAAACACGAAGCGACCACTTCATTTCCAGGGGTTGTTATTAATCATATTGTGGTAGCTCAGATGGTTAACGCCCGTTGTAAATATAACAGGACGCGAGTAAACCGGGTTCGATCCCCGCCGGCACCAATGAAATTGTTAATTGCAATTTTAAGTGCTGATTTACCACGTGTTCGACGGTGAAGGAAAACATCGTGAGGAAACTTGCACGTCTGAGAAATAAAAAAATGGAAACTGAATTTCAACACCATTAGGGCAGCGCGGCGGTAATTTAGGCTGTAATTTTAACTTTAAATGTAGATTTACATGGACCACAGCATCTATTTACCGTCAGATGAACTGTGTCAAACTTTATCTGTATTAAAAAAAAACTTTCTCAGCGGTGGGGAAAATATCGTAAGGAAACGTGTTTAAAACAAAAATATTCTAAACTCATGTAAAGTCGAGCGGCGAACTAATTGTTTCGTAACACTCTATAAAAGGGAAGGAGGCTTGTCCAGCTATGCTTCATAAGAGGGATATTTATAGGGCGGATTGGAAACAGCATTATTTTTATTTATTTTATTTATTTATTCACACAAGAAGTGTATAATAAAAAAGACATAGTTTTGGTGTAAACAGAAACTCATTTTAATTTTTCCGTACACCTTTGGTTAGTTGTGATTAGGAAGAGGCTGCTGTTTGTGCCTTTGGCAGCCGTGTCAGTCATTTTGTCGGGAGTATCGTATTTAGAACGTGACTGTCGACAGTTTAAGTGTTGAACATCTTTCTGACAGCAAATTAATTATATTCAAAACTGCGTTTGCCAACCCGCCAGCCAAGCGTGGAGGCTACGGTGAAAATTCTCCTTATGAGATCTCTATGGTGTAGGACTATGCAGTGAATTTTTACAGGCTATAAGCGATTGATTAACTGATCAATATTTGTGAAAATGCTAAAAGTAAGCCGTATCTATAAACAATGTTATTATTATATTATATACTTTGGTGAGAAATATGAACGTATGAATATTCATATAAAATTAAGTTCTATGCCTCGTGTACCCCCTCGTGGCACCGCAAGGCAGATAATATGTGATGTACACACTCTCGTTTTTCATGTACCGACTCGTTTGTAATGTACCGACTTTTGCTCTGTCTAATACATTGATTTTATATTGCTATTTTATTAATCTACCGCTATTTTATTAATTGCCGTGTAGTGGCGGTTAAGAATATCCACTACCCCATATCTTCCCGTGGGTGTCGTAAGAGGCGACAGAGGGAGACAGGCAGGAGATGGGCAGCAGCGTCTTCCTGATGACAACTGTGACGTAATAAAAAACTGCGGTTGCCAACCCGCTCGCCAAGCGTGGCAACTATGGCAAATACCCCCCAATGAATAAATACACAAACAGACGGCCCCCAGTCCCCGGCGGCCCCGCTATTCCTGGCTACGGTGGCGACCATGGTAACGGCGGGGCAGGGGGTGCTAAGAATCTCCGGTGGAGGTTCGGTTGCCACCTACGACGACTCGACCTGGCAACATATAACGCACGCACCCTGAGGACTGACGAGAAGATACTGGAGCTGGAAGAAGAGGTAGACAAGTTGCGCTGGCATATTATTGGATTATCCGAGGTCCGAAGAGAGGGGGAGGACACGGCAATCCTCGAGTCCGGCAACTTGTTCTATCACCGGGAGGGCGACCATCTGTCCCAAGGAGGTGTCGGATTTATCGTCCACAAATCTCTCGTCAACAACGTTGTAAAGATTGGGAGTGTGTCGACGAGGGTCGCGTACCTGATACTCAGAATCACCAAACGGTATTCGCTGAAGGTCATTCAGGTTTACGCACCAACCTCGGCACATCCCGATGAGGAGGTGGAGGAAATGTATGAGGATATTTCCAGAGCCATACATTCCTCCAAAACCTACTACACGGTGTTGATGGGAGACTTTAACGCAAAACTGGGCACAAGAGAAAGCGGTGAGCTGAAGGTAGGGAAATTTGGAGTAGGGCAACGGAACCGAAGGGGGCCAGCAGCTGGCCGACTTTATAGAGAAAGAGGGACTCTTTATGATGAACTCTTTCTTCCAGAAGCGGCCCCACAGGAAGTGGACCTGGTCGAGCCCCGACGGTTCGACAAAAAATGAGATTGACTTCATTATGACGACCAGACGCCAACTGTTCAGTGATGTCTCAGTGATCGCAAGGGTGAAAACTGGCAGCGATCACCGAATGGTTAGAGGCACACTGAACCTAAACGTTAAGTTGGAGAGGTCTCGTCTAATGAAGTCAACGCTCCGTCCCCCTCGTGCTCTAATCCAGAATCCCGAAACCTTTCAGCTCGAGTTACGTAACCGCTTCCAGTGCCTAGAAGATTGCAATGCAGTGGACGATATGAACGACAAGCTCGTGGAAACTGTCCATGCGGTCGGAGCTAAGTTCTGCAAGACCCGCCGCAGAAGAACACAAAAACTCTCCGATCACACTCTTAATCTCATGGCTGTTAGACGGGAGATGAGGCTGCAATCGTCAACAGATTTGACAGCATACAGGCAACTGAACAGACAGATCTCCAAATGCATACGGCGAGACTTACGCAACTTTAATACTTCTCGTATTAAAGAAGCGATCGAGCGGAACCAGGGCTCCAAAGTCTTTGCCAGAGATCTGTCTGCCAGAAAGAGCCAACTGTCAAAGCTGAAGACTGAGTGTGGCAACATCGTTTCCGGGACACCTGAGATTTTGAGTGAGATTGAGAGGTTCTATGGGCAGCTGTACACATCATCGTTGGAGCCACACGCAAGTGTGATTAACGATCCAAGAGCAAGTCTTATCCGACACTATTCCGATGATATCCCGGACGTCAGTCTAAGCGAGATTAGAATGGCTCTTCAGCACCTTAAAAACGGCAGGGCCTCAGGCGAGGATGGAATTACAGCGGAGCTTCTGAAAGCGGGTGGAACACGGGTACTTGAAGTCCTTCAGAAGCTCTTCAATTCCGTCCTCCATGGTGGCACTACTCCAGAGGCGTGGAGCAGAAGTGCGGTGGTCTTGTTCTTTAAGAAAGGCGACAACGCTCTCTTAAAGAACTACAGACCGATTTCCCTTCTGAGCCGCGTCTACGTGCTGTTTTCGAGAGTCATTACGAATCGTCTCGCACGCAGACTTGACGACTTCCAGCCTCCCGAACAAGCCGGTTTCCGAAAAGGCTTCAGTACCATAGACCACATACATACCCTGCGGCAGATTGTACAGAAGACTGAAGAGTACAATCTGCCACTTTGCCTGGCGTATGTGGACTATGAGAAAGCCTTTGATTCCGTCGAAATTTGGGCGGTGCTACAGTCCCTTCAGCGGTGCCAAGTTGACTGTCGGTATATCGAAGTGCTGAAGTGTTTGTACAGTAGGGCTACGATGGCTATCCGAGTACAGAACCAGAGCTCGAAACCTATCCAACTGCAGAGAGGTGTAAGACAGGGTGACGTTATATCCCCGAAACTCTTCACCGCTGCATTGGAAGACGTTTTCAAGCTACTGGACTGGAAAGGATACGGTATTGACATCAATGGCGAGTACATCACTCACCTTCGATTTGCCGACGATATAGTCCTTATGGCAGAATCGCTGGAGGACTTAAGCACTATGCTCAATGACCTCAATAGTGCCTCCCAACGGATAGGTCTTAAGATGAACATGGACAAAACAAAGATCATGTTCAATGTCCATGTCACACCTATGCCGGTAGTTGTTGGGAGCACTATGCTCAAAGTTGTTGACGAATACGTTTACCTGGGACAAATAGTCCGACTAGGTAAGTCCAACTTCGACCGAGAGGTCAATCGACGGATTCAACTCGGCTGGGCAGCGTTCGGGAAATTACGGCATATCTTTTCGTCAGGTATACCTCAATCTCTAAAAACTAGATTGTACAACCAGTGCGTGTTGCCAGTGATGACTTACGGATCTGAGACGTGGTCCTTCACTGCTGGCCGTATGAGGACGCTTAAGGTCGCTCAGCGAGCTATGGAGAGGGCTATGCTCGGAGTTTCTCTGCGTGATAGACTCAGAAATGAGGATATCCGCAGTAAAACCAGAGTGACCGATATAGCCCAACGGATTAGTAAGCTGAAGTGGCAATGGGCCGGCCATATAGCTCGAAGAACCGATAACCGATGGGGAAGAAAGGTTCTCGAGTGGCAGCCTCGTACCGGTAGGCGTAGTGTAGGGCGACCCCCACTAGATGGAGTGACGACCTGGTAAGACATGCAGGAAGTCGATGGATGCAGGTGGCTCAGGACCGTGCTTTGTGGCATTACTTGGGGGAGGCCTATGTTCAGCAGTGGACTTGTGAAGGGCTGTAATGATGATGATGATAATGATGATTAATCTACCATACAGATTTTTTAAATACTTATGCAATATACGTATTCAATACATAAATACAATATACATATGAAGTTTATTGAAAAATTATGTACTTACAGATGCTCGTTCTGTTTCAAATATAGATTGCACATTTCGGGCTATAGTTAATTTACCCTACAAATTAATTAAATGCAATAATTACACACATCGCAATCGTCTAAAACTTTTAGAGTCTTCACATGTCTCTAATAATAAAATTAGGAACTTTCACTTAAAAACCAATTTTAAACTTTTTAATTTGAAGATGCGACTCGCTGATTGGGCACGAAAAATTCACAATGACATGGAGTGTATAGTGTTGCCAGTAGGTGTTCATATAGGTAGAGATACCACTAAAAATATTATTTTCTCCGGAAGGTTAAAACTCGTGTGATTCGGTCCGTCAATTCATGACTACATAGTACCTATACAAACACAGAGGATGCGTCAACGAATATAATTTTTTATTAATAATTATTAGGTAAATATATTATTTACTATTATTAACGGAAATACACGGTTGAATTTCGATCACTATGCTAATGTGTATGTTATGGGTATTATGCTTGTATGACTTAACGTATATACTAATATTTAATTTTTATATAATATATAAGTTTAATAAGATAATATAATAATAATGTTCTCCAGACTGAATTTCGGCCACGGCGGCCTGCCTTAACAGAGGCTAGCCATCGGCACAGGACAGGATTAGAGTGCCCAAGTGTATGCGCAAGCACAGGTGCACTCTCTTTCTACTCCCTCACTCTCATAATCCGATGGGACGGTAAACCGATATGACCGGAGCGAGATCAGGCGCAGGACAGACGGCTTTACGTGCTTTCCTAGGCACAGGGGTGAGATACCGCCAACTTTCTGACTCTGGGCAACTACTAAGAATTTCTTGACAGAAAAACTCAATAACAAATTTTTTGGCCCGTACCCGGGATTCGAACCCAGGACCTCATGATCAGCAGTCGCACTACTACAACCACTAGATCAAGGAGGCAGTCAAGATAATATATTACAACACCAAAACATGCAGATCGTTATGCAGTTATGACATATTTATCTGCGCTGAAAATTACTCTGCGGCATTACGCTGAGCTAAAACCTTAATGGCTCAATATTATTAATACTCAATATTTCAACTGAATAATATTTCACACCCCTCCACTTTAAAATTAAGCTGACCTATATTTAAAGGGTTTTTTTTAATTCGTGTGATTTCTTGTTATTGGTGAAAATATCTTACATATTATAATATTTTAGTTGACTTCAAAAAAGGAATAAGTTTTCAATTAGATTGTATATTTTTAATGTTTTTGTTTATTTGATATCTTCACCGATTGTGTACCAATTTTGATAATTTTAAATAATTAGTAAATTAGTGTAAATAAATTAAATAGTTAGTATTTCTGAAGTGGTCCTATGAATTACCAAAAATGGAGAGTAAATTCCCCCCCTAAAGGTGGCAAAATCGGGAATGAAGTTTTTAATGTAATTATTTAGACAATGTAGAAACTATTACATTTCTTTCTCCACTCATATGTTTAAAAATATAACTTTGATCAAAAAGTAAAATCCGACTTTAAAAAACAACAAAAAATAAATAATTTCACATTCTGCAGTTGGCGCTTTAATACATATTTTATTTTAGGACCGAATTCAGAATGTGAAGTTTTTTTCTTTTTCTGGCTTTAACTTCTTGTTAAAGGTTTTTTTTTCGCGTTCTTAATTAAAAATTATATATACTTATAAAATATATTTCATTCAGCTTAATTCGTAATGAAACGTCGAGTAATAATAAGATTCAAGTTTTCGCTTTTACATTACATTACATATTTCCATAATTGTTTGTCAGTTCTGCCTGTGAATGTTTGGTCCAACACGTTGTGATTGATTTGTGAATATTCTTTTTCTGATAAAATAAGCAGAGACGCTGAAATGGATGATACTGTCACGTCTATCACTTTGAGGTAGACTTTTCAATTGATCTATTGTAATCAGGGTCAATAATCAGGTAGAAATATTATCACTGGATTTATATCAAATGTTTACTTCCGATTTTGATGGAAATACTAACATGCAACATCAGTTTACTTACACAACTCCACAGACCATATCACGGCTAAAGCAAAAAGTATCACAACAAGACTAAACATAAACATTTTCAGCTACAACTATTTTTCGTAACTTATACAAAAATTACAAGGTAACGTAAAAACACTGAAACCACATAAAGTTTTTCTTTGGTGCGAAATTTAAAGGCAAGTTTGTTGAAAAAGTTAGTTGGACTATGTTTTTATTTCACATTGCTTCACAGTGCAAAAATTGTAACGATAATTACATGTCACTCGCATAAAGAAACAGAAACAGAAGCAGAAATTATTTTATTAAAAGAACTGTAGATTTTTCGTCAGTGACCCATGAAGGTTCTTAACGGAAAACGTTTCTTTAATCATAATTAATTTCCATTTCTAATGATATGTTATCACCAAGAATACAGATTTAAATAAAATAGAGACAGATCTTAAAAAATAAAATATATTACCACGGTATTTTTTATGATTATTAAAATTTTTATTTGAATCCAACATTAGTCTTAATTTTTTTTTAAAGTTCCGTCATTGGCACCACTGCAATTGATATTCCTAGTTTTAATCTAGGAAAGGCGATTCGATTCATCGAAGGTTAATCAATGACGGACGGGTACTATCAGAACAAGAATGTGCCAATGAGTTCGCTCGGTTCTTCCAGTTAGTTTACAATCCGACGCCTCCTAAGCTGAGCGTGGCGGCGGCAAGCATAAGGGCGACCGGGTGCGTGGGCGCATCTCGCGTGCTTACGTCCCGCTGACATACGGCGCGCTCTTGCGCGTTTACCGCCGAAGTCTTCGGCGGGGCCCGATGGTATTCCGGCGTCTATTTTTAGGGACTGTCGTGCAGTATTAGTAAAGCCGTTGCTACCCATATTCAATTTTTGTATTAAGGCTGCAAAGTTTCCTGATCGTTGGAAACTCACTCGGGTAGTACCCGTGCCGAAAGGTAGCAGAGGTTCAGCCCCCAGTGATTATAGACCCGTGGCGGTATTATGCACTCCAGCTAAAGTTTTTGAGTCGACCATTCACAGTAGTTTGTACCCACAAATAAGTGCTCTGTTGTCCGACGCACAGCACGGCTTCCGTCCCGGGCGAGGGACAACGGGGAACTTGCTCGAGCTAATGACACACATAGTACCAACGGTGGATGCTGCCCAACAAGTGGATGTTGCCTATTTTGATTTTAAAAAGGCATTTGACACAGTAGACAATGACGTCCTACTAGCGAAGTTGGCTACCGTCGGATGCACAAAACACTTCAACAAAAACAAATCATTTTTCGCCTGTTATTTACGAGACCGATGTCAGTATGTTGACTGCAGCGGACGGCTTTCCGAATCCTACTTTACAAGATCAGGTGTCAGTCAGGGCAGTAATTTAGGGCCTTTTCTCTTTATTTTGACAATCAACGATTTGCCTGAAGTAGTCAATAAGTCTACACCCTTGTTATTTGCTGACGACCCAAAATTAGTTTTAAAAATAAAGCAGCGGGCGGATAATGACATGCTTCAGCAGGATATAACGAAAGTCGTAGAGTGGAGTTTAGAAAATAAATTATATTTCAACGCGGCGAAATGTTCTATTCTATCATTCAGCCGTGCACATAACCCGAGTCATCATCAATACTATATGGATGGAACCCCTCTGCAACGAGTTTTTGAGGTTAATGATTTAGGCGTGCGATTCACTACCGACATACAATTTCGAAAACACATTACTAATGTTTGTAAAAAAGCATACCGCAACCTAGGGATGGTCTTACGGCTAGCCAAAAGATTCACAAACATCTGTGCTCTGAGAGCATTATACGAGGCACTCGTAAAAAGTCATTTAGAATGCAATGCTGTTGTTTGGTCACCACATGAAGTCAAATATAAATTAATGCTAGAACGTATTCAGAACAAATTTGTGAGATTTATGTATTTAAAACAGTATGGTGTGTACCCGGGTTATCCACTTTTGTACCCTACTTTATTTATACTAGGCATGATAGGCTATTATAAACTAGAAATAAGAAGAGAAGTTGCTCTCGCCACTTACTTACTAAAAGTTATCCGTGGTAAAATACATAACCCAGGTATTTTACAGATAACTGAGCTATGTGGCCCTGATGAGTACGTAGGAAGACGGCGGCGACCGCCGCTCTTGTCGGTGCCGCAAGCGCGCACCAACTTGCTACAGCACGCGCCTTTGACGCGCTCGCTGCGTGCACTTAACGTGGTCTCACAACAGACTGATTTGTTCAGCTGTACTCTGAACGAATTCACAAAAGCCGCTTATTGTAAAATATCTATAAGTTGTGCATAATATACCTATATTATGTTTGTTCTAGTTTATTAGTTTGTAACTGCACTATTGTATTAGGTAATACACCAGTGATGATAGTTGTAAGTGGTAAAATAAATAAATAAATAAAAAGGTGGTATTTACCACACGCTCAATAGCATTGTGACGGTTTGTAAACGTACGTGATGATTCATATATATTTTTGGGGTAATACGAAGTCCGCTAATTTCTATTGGATTCCTTGCTGTTTTATAAATATAAGAACATAAATTCTCATCACTGCCATTCAGTATACTCACGCCTGAGTCCTAGAGGATTAGGCAGAGACTGTGTACTTCCAATCGCCATGGTCCTGACACACCTTTCTTGCTTCATTCACACTCATTCATTTTTTCATATAGCAAAGTCAATGAACTTTCGCCTTGGGCGTGCTTTACCAACCATACCATTCACTTCGGAAGCATAAATATTTACTTTGTCAATGTCAAAAATAATGCTCATTCTTATTTCTGCTTAAAATTATATTTAAGTAAGCTTTAGTTGCGTCTTTACTTAACAAATGATAGAAAAACGGTTTGTAAAAAATAATAAAAAATCAGACGTTATTTTGTGGAAATTCATTGAATTAAAGATGTTGAAAATTAATGAGTTAAGATACGTAGTAAAGCAAAATGATGTGCCTTAACTATTTTTAAGAATAGAATAGAATAGAATCATTTTTGTTCTATATAGATTAGAAGAATACTTAATGAAAGTCATTTAAGCTTTTGATCGGTTTTTATCTTTTCGGATTTTTTTCGGTTCGGAAAAAACCTCTGTAACCTACTGGGAGTAACAATATATAAATATTGTTTCCCTAATAATATATACCCATCTTATAAAAACATATAGAAACCTAATGCATGGTAGTGACCTAATTCTTAGTTATTATCAATCATGTACTCTTTAGTAGTATAATAACCCGTACTAAACAAGTTGTGCTTACATTAAACTAGCCACTACGTATTTTATCGCGTATAATAACATTTTTATATATCCGACTTTTCGAGCACTTTACAGCACCCATGGTCACGGAGGGGGAGGGAGAACGTTTACAAATTAATTCTCATTGGGTACGCACCACTTGTTCATTACGCAGCAAAATAAAGTTAAGCTGATTTAAATGGAAACAGTCTTGGCGAAGTATATTTACAGAGTTTCGATAAATTTTATTTTGAGTCCTATTTGATTGAGTTACTTCGTCTCATGATAGTGAATACTCGTACATTGTTTGGTTCCTTTTGTGTTATACGAATGTTATCAAAAATTTAATGTGTTTCTTTAACTTATGTTTGTATTTAATTTATATCACATGTCCTAAATTGTTATCTAATTGTGTATATTATGTATTTAAGCGAATTAAGCCGTCAAGAAGAAGGATGAAAATAGACTGCATGCGAATGAAATGAGAATGTTACGATGGATGTGTGGTGTGACAAGAATGGATAAGATAAGGAATGAGTATATAAGAGGAAGCCTGAAAGTAGCGCCAGTGGTAGAAAAGGTGAGAGGAAGCAGATTGGCATGGTTTGGGCATGTGATGCGGAGGGATGAAAGTCATGTCACAAAACGAGGTGTTGAATATGAATGTGGAGGGACACACGGGCAGAGGAAGGCCGGATAAAAGATGGATCGATTGTGTGAAGAGTGATATGAGCATGAAAGGAGTAAGTATGGAAATGACGGCTGATAGAGAGGAATGGAACAAGAAGATTTACTGCGCCGACCCCAGATAATGGGAAATGGTCTAGAGAATGATGATGATGTATTTAAGCGAATTACTTCTGACTGACTGACTAATAGTCCCCTCAAAAAAATCTTGATAATTTACATCTAAGCGCTTCACTATGGAAAAGATTAAAGCCGGTATTATTGATGGCCCCCAAATTGGACGGCTTACGAAAGAATCTCTCTTAAATCTCAAATTAGAAATTCTATGACTGAGTTAGAACTAAAAGCTTGAACAGCTTTCACCTTTGTGATGCAGCATTTTCTCGGAAATAAAAAAATCCGTAAATTATATTGTACTATTACTACTATTAAAAATATGGAGTGCAATATGAGCATAAAACTTTACTTCCTCCATATTCACCTGGACAGGTTTCCGAAAAATTTAGGAGATATGAGCGAAGAGCAAGGAGAGCGTATGCATCAGGACTTACGTGTCATGGAAGAGCGCTTCCAGGGTTTCTAGGATACGAATATGATGCCTCACTATTGTATGTTTCTGATACGTCATTTTCCAAAGTATACACATCAGAGAAGAGCTTTAGAACGAAGTTTTTTAAAACTAAATTATTAATAATTATTAATTTTTTTAGTAAACCTTTTCTTAGTAAATACATACTTTTTCTGTTTTATAACTGCATAGCTTAAACACAGAAAAAATCTTCTAATTATATTTTTGAAAATAGCACAATATAATATAGTCAGCAACGGCAAAAACTTCTTCGGCAACAGATACAATGTAAAGTAGTGTTATTTATTTTGTAGTTTTAAGTCTGTTTAAACAGTATAAAATCAGTCAGTGTACAGTAACATTAAATTTTCAGATTTTCCTATATTTACAGGGTAAGACACTCTGTAATCGGTCAATTTAAGGCTGCGAGGAAAGTTAGCTTAGTCTTCAGACTCACAATGTGTCCGGGGCATTCTTCGTGATCTACACAAATCATTGATTATATTAGTTGGACCGCAAGTCGTTTGTCAATCTAATATTAGACAAAATTCTGAAAAACAGACATGAGAGTTAAAAATATACAGGAGCAACTAACTGGAGTTCAATCTCAGGTGGAAGATTGACGGCTATGCTATTAGAAACAGTTGCAATATGCTACTAGACTGAAAATAAAGTCGTTATGTCACTCTCCAAAATGTCTTTGATATTCTAAAATGCCCTTTTAACTTTAGTAGTAAATATGTTAACAGAAATAACTCAACTTATTAATGCATTATCTTTATATATATATAAATTACGTGTAACGTTGTTTGTCCGCGATGGACTCCTAAACTACTTAATCGATTTTGATCAAATTTGCACAACGTGTGCAGTTTGGTCCAACTTGAGAGATAGGATAGCTTACATTTCAATTCGTATTCGCAATATTATTTTAATCCAAATTATATTTGTATATAATTTGACAGTCACAATACATACGCTTTCAAGCGCATTGACGCATGCGCAGTATGTACCCGTACTGCGCATGCGTCAATGCTACGTTTAAAACGGTTCCTTTAAAAAACATAAAAAGTCTCAATAAAGCAATTTAAATTTTTGCAATACGTTGGCGATGACATGTTTTGTCAAAATTACAGGAATAATATTTTGATTACTTGAAGTATAAATTAAATTCATATTATAGTGAAGATAATACAGTGAAATTATTCCTGCTTTTTAATTATTAGTGCTTCGTTGTTCAAAACTCTTTGATTAAAATAATATATTATACATGTAGCTATTATCACATAGTTACATTATTGTATTTGCAGTACATAGAATTACTGTATTTTGATGGTCATGAGGTACTAAGGCTCCAAGATCTAAATGAATCTAGTTATTTGTCACATAAGTGGTTGGTATTTATTGTCCGCTTGCTTCTCATGTTATTGATTTATTAATATTTTTTATTTTTTTTATTCAAACTTTATTAAAAATTATTTTCAATCCTTATTTCAATGTGATATAATAGCATGTTTTTCAGTTTTTTTTTTAATTTTTAAAGTTTAAATTATTATTTTCAGTCAAATGCCACCGAAAAAATCTAAACTCAATACCGCGAGGGGCAGAGAGGCACGATGCAAACGTGTTGAAAGTGCTCATCAGTCGGCAGAACAATTCGAAACAAGAAATGCAGATCGAAGCATCAGGACAGCAGAGAGTCGTGCACAAGAACATCAAGAACAGCGTGACGAACGTCTGCGACAGACTATTATGAGTACAAGAGCAGCACCAGAGCAAAACATAGCTACAGCTCGAGTACAAGAACGACAGAGGCAGCGGGCCAGCTGCTCATTATCACGAGCATCATTTCTTTGTCTTGTTTTCGAATATGCACCAGATATTAACTACTCTGCGCATTCAAAGATCGCTATCGGTATAATGGATAAAGTATGTCAACATTGTCAGGCATTGAAATTTCAGAACGAAACACCCGGCATGTGCTGCGCATCGGGAAAAGTTGTGCTGTCATCTCTACCCACTCCGCCGGAACCTTTATTATCCCTTCTTGCTGGCGATTCAGATGATTCAAAATTATTTTTGCGTAAGATATGCAAATTTAATTCTTGCTTCCAAATTACGTCATTTGGGGCAACTAAAATTTGTGATTTTGCATCTGATGGACGTAATTTTGAAACAACGTTTAAAATACAAGGCCAGGTGTACCATCAAACCGGGTCATTGATGCCAATGCCTGGTAATGATCCGAAATTTCTTCAAATTTATATTATGGGCAATTGTGAAGAGTGCGTGACAAATCGGTGCCAGTATAATTTCATTAAACAAGCAGAAGATAGATTAATTGTGATTATGCTGGAAAAATTTTTAGAAGATCATAATGAACTAATTCGATTGATTAAAAGAGTTTCGCCGCGACTGCAAAATGACAACTATCAAGTCGTCATAAAAGCCGACAAAGTACCATTAGGTGAACATGTTGGCAGATTCAACGCTCCAACTGTTGATGAGGTCGCGATTATTATGGTTGGTAATCCAGTTGACAAAAGAGCTATAAAAATTACACGGCAAGACAACATAAACACATACAAAATATAAATAAAAATGACGAAATAACACGGTACCAAATTCGTAGATACATTAGCAGCAACGAAGCTATTTGGCATATTCTCAGATTTCCCATACACGAAAGAGACCCTCCTGTACAGCATCTAGCAATACATCTTGAAAACGGTCAACGTGTATACTTCACTGAAGAAAATGTTATCCAAAGAACGCTTGAGGCTCCAAAAACGACACTAACTGAATTTTTTACATTGTGTCAAAAATCTGATATTTTTGGCCAATTCGCAAAGACATTGATATATACTGATGTTCCACGTTATTTCACATGGACCAAATCCGATAAAAAATGGGAGCCACAAAAACAAGGAAAACCACATCCTTTCATTACAGGCATATTCAAAGCTAAGACATTGGGGCGACTTTACACGGTAAATCCAAAACAACGTGAATGATTCTATTTACGTTTTTTATTGGTGAATGTCCGCGGACCAACGTCTTTTGAATTTCTGCGAACAGTTTATGGTCAAGTATTCAATACATACCAAGATGCATGTCGTGAACTGCAATTGCTAGAAGACGATAACCATTGGGACTTAACGCTTGCTGATGCTGCGTTGACATCAACGCCTAATAACATTCGTCAGCTGTTTGCAATCATTTTAACAACATGTTATCCATCGCAATCACAAAATTTGTGGGAAAAATATAAAAATTATATGACAGAAGACATATTGCACTGAATTAGACAAAGAGATCAATGTCAAAACATAGATTATACGCCAGAGATAAATAATGAATCGTTAGTATTGGTCGAGAATTTGTGTGTTTTAATTTCAAATTTAGCACACAATCATTATGGTATGCCATCACCTGATCGCCCAACCACCGACTTAGAAAACACCAATTTACAGCGAGAAAAACAATATGACCACGGTAATTTAGCAACATTTATAGCGAACAATGAGCCACTACCGACAGCAGAACAAAAAATTATTTATGATCGGATTATGCTGACTGTTGCTGCTGAACAAGGCGGCTTTTTTTTCTTAGACGCACGTGGTG
The DNA here is from genome assembly GCA_907164705.1 of Parnassius apollo. Taxonomy (NCBI): domain Eukaryota; kingdom Metazoa; phylum Arthropoda; class Insecta; order Lepidoptera; family Papilionidae; genus Parnassius; species Parnassius apollo. The sequence goes on from CAJQZP010001306.1 coordinate 4,975,058, forward strand.
GAACCGGTAAGATATTTTTAATATCGCTGATTCTTGCCAAAGTACGATCACAAAAGAAAATAGCATATATGTAGAGCTTCAGATGTGGGCGAACAGCACATAAAATAAAAAAAAAAAAAAAATAAGGAAGAGTTAATCAAATTTGGGAGAAAATCTCACAAACATCACTGAAAGAACTATGAAATTTAAAGAATAATTTCGGTGGTCTATTTATTCATACTCTCTACTTTCGCGGATAGATTAACATGTTTGAAACAATCATTCTTATGACGAAGTGTAGAAACACTTCGTTTGACCATAAACATGCGCGTACGATTGCAAAATGATTCGTCTGCACAAATATTTTCCGAACAATTACTAGATATTGGGAACGGTAAAATAGAACTGCAACCAAATACGCAATGCGTTAAACTGCCAGACAATTTCTGCATTGTTCTTCCGGGGAAAATGAATTGATTCACAGTATCTTTCCAGATATATAGAGTAATTACTTGAATCATAACTGGCTCAGTGATCGGGCTATTTTGGCAGCCAAAATGTTGATGTTGACGAAATTAACTTCCAGATACAACAGTTATTACCTGGCGATCTGATGTCTTTTAAATAAATCGATACTGTTGTTAATGAAAATGAAAGTGTAAATTTTCCAATCGAATTTTTAAATTCACTAGATATACCTGAAATGCCACCACATAATCTTCGACTAAAGATTGGTTCACCTTATTATTCTCCTGCGTAATTTGAATCCACCTTGATTATGTAACGGTACGCGTTTGGTCATCAAAAGGATCACTGGAAATATCCTTGAGACAACCACTTTAACTGGAAATTTTAAAGAGAAGTGGTTCTGTTGCCACGTATTCCAATGATACCGTCAAATTCTACGATACCCTTCAGAAGGCTAGAGTTTCCAATTCGTTTAGCTTTTGCCATGTATATAAATAAATCTCAAGGCCAAACAATGTCTATTTGTGGTTTGGATTTGGAAAATCCATGTTTTTCTTATGGGCAACTATATGTAGCATGTTCACGAGTAGGAAAACCGTCGAATCTATTTGTGTTAGCTAAAAACAGGTTAACCAAAAATATTGTTCACCGATTAGTGCTAAATTAAATTGAAATTAAAAGTATTTGTAATTCAAAATATTAAATATTATTGTTAAAGATTTAAAACTATCTGCCGTACCTACCTCATTTATAAGCTTAAGTGTCACATGTTATTTATTGTAAAGTTTGTAATATACTCATTTTTACAAACTTGAATTAATAAATTATAAATTTTAAAATTAATTCTATTGTTATGATTTTTGCTTGATATCAATTGTACAAAAAATTTGATCAATCGTATTCAAAGTCCTTCTCCTTCAAATCCCAATCCAGCGGAATTTTATACCAGCTTTAAAGTTTCAGTCTTCGTTCGAAAATAACAATATCATTGTATTAAGGATAGCGGTAGTAGAAAATCATGTTATAAAAAGCATGTTGGTCCCCATGATTGATGTTCTCCTACCGTTCCACTTAAATAGTTTAAAATATAATATAACAAAGACGTTAGCCACAGCAACGCGTGGCCGGGTCTGCTAGTATTGTATAAAAGGTGATCCATAGGCCGTTTTAAGCAATATACTTTCTTATATAATAACTTGTTCTTGAATGTTTTTCTTTAGAATTAGCGTGACAAACGAGCACACTGTCCTCCTGATTGTAATTGTGTGCTGTGGCTCATAAACAACGCATCTGCGTTTTGATTCTTAATTGAGAATAAATATAGATGTATATGGGACATAACATCCACTTACCATCAGGTGAACTGTGTGCCTGTCTTTCAGCCTTATTCTATAAAAAAGCAACAGATGGCAACATATTAGATGATGGGCAGCAGCGCGTGCCTAATATCGACTGAAAATTAAAAAAAAACAGTGGTTGCTAATTCGCTTACCAAGTGTGGCAAATATGGCAAATAGCCGTATAAGTAGCCGACTTTAAAAGACTGTAATGGTAACGGAAGTAAAATATAAGGGAAACAAATATATTTTCGAACGTACAAAATTCAATTAGTCCATTTCGTTCCGCCTTTGCCGTAAGAGACAACCATAGAATACTATAATACACAATAGAGTGGCTGTCAACCTTATTTTGTACGACGATAGGCGTCGCCGGGAGCACACATACTAGCAATTACGTCGTATTATCAGTTTGTCAATACTACAAACCCGATTCGCTGTGTTGACAGACGGATTTTAATACATATTTATTTGTAAATAGCTTGCACTTTGGCATTTCCTAAATTATTTGCATGCGAAATTTGGAAATGATTGTAACGTCAAAACACATCTCGTGTTGACATTTATGCGTGTGAACTGTCATGCTAGTGCAATTTTAGTGGCTACACGGGCTCCGCCCACTCCCCCGTTCTATTATGAGTATTATAGTATTCTATGGAGACAACTATACGATAAGCCAGATAGATCTCATGATTTCGGATAGATGGCGGTGCCATCTCATTTATATTCTATTCATCCATTACAGGTTATATAAATCCACTGATGAACATGGGCCCCATTCATGGTCTCATAGGGCTACACTTGTGTAATAGTGGTGTAACATCCACTACCCCATATCTTCACGTGGGTGTCGAAAGAGGTATAGTGAGAAACTGAAACTGGAGATAGGCAACAGAATCTACCTGACAACAATTTAACTTGAAAACTGCAGCTACAAATCCGCCTGCCAAGCAAGGCAACTTTGACAAAATCCTATGATACAATCTACGGGAGACGCCGATGTTCGGCAACGGATTTTTATAAGCTGCAGTCTCCATCATCATAAGCCCGTGATAGTTCACTACTGGACAATGGAACTGTGCTATTGTAGGAAGGATTTTTCATCATGGCCACCACACGGTAAACTTTCAGTTTTAAAATTTAAATTCGAATCTGACTTTCCATCAGATTTCAATGTGTGTGTATTCAAGGCCAAACTGATTAGGCTTTTAATAACCTATGTTACCTAGAACATGTTACCATATTTATCTACTTGACCATGAAGTAACAGGTAAGATAGTAGTAGTGCTTTGCTGGACATAGGCCTCCTACATTTATTACTGACTGGTCAGATCTTGATCTACTTCATATGGGATTACATGGGAAGCACAAGCTTTCAAAATAAAAACATAATCATAAGCATCGGTTTACCTAGAAAAAAGTTCTGAAGTAATAAATATTAAAAAAAATCGAATTGAGAACCTCCTTTTTTCTGAAGTCTCCTAAAAACCGGCCCTTTTTACAGGAAATGTGACATTCCATCTTAGTGCTCAAAGTGACAATATATCTGTATTTTGATCCTTAATCGAGGGTAGATGTAGATGTATATCGACCACAGCATCCTCTTACCATCAGGTAGACTATGCGCTCGCCTAAGCTAAGTTGTCGCCCGTGTTCTGTAAAAAAAAACTTAAAATCGCACCACCTCTGATCTCGTGTTTAAGAAAGTCTTGGGGCAAGTTATTGTCCTCCGCACAACTCTAATGCAAGTTGTCGGACTTCGTGTCTTTAAAACATTTTTTATTTCTTAGACGTGTAGGTTCTCCTCAATATTTTTATTTCACCATCTAGCACGTTGTATATTAACACTTTTAATTTAAATTAGCAACTGGTGCCGTCGGGAATCGAAAACGTGTTAATAGTGTACTGTTAAATTTACTACGAGCACTTAATGACTGAGCTACCACGGCTGCCTTTAATCAACTAGTTACTTAATATTACCATCTACACATATGAATAAAACTGAAGCTTCTGTGTCTAATATTAAAATATTTGGATTCTTTTAAGCTCCGAGGGTTATTTGCATGCTACTAAGACATAAATAAGCATTTTTTTAAAGTTTAGTCGATCTGTACGTGCGTCCGGCTCGTAAAGTTTCATTACAATTGTACAACGTTGGCTGAACCAATTGTAGTGAAACCTTACAAAGAAAGAGAGCTATGGCAGTAGGGTTCTTGACTTATCCGAAAAAAATATTTTATTTTATCTTCTTATATTATCTTAAGTGTTAATAATGCTTCATTGATGTGCATGTGAAGTCAAAGTTACTAATTAATTATATATTCTAAGGTACGATACTCGTATTAACAAAACAATGTCGATTTAACTTATTTAATCCTTAGATTTGTTAAAAAAAGGAAAAATAATTTTTTGCCTGTCTAACTTTTCTCTTTGTCATTTCATTTACGTTCATTAAATTATCACTAAAAGCTTATTATATTTTTATTGTTATGTTTCATTTATAGTGCATCATTTCTACACTTTTAATAATTTACTTTTTGTGGGTTGTCTGGAAGAAACTATTGTGAGGATTGCAACACCTTTAGTTTTATCTCAATATTTGTATATTTGTTTCATGTAGTTATTCCTCGGTGTACAAAATAAAAAATCTATTACAATATGCATAATATATAATAGTATTATGAATCGTCTGAAAAAATCCGCATAGCATAGAGACGATATCACCATCAATATCATATCATTTCATCTCGAGATATAAGAGAAAAAGGCCACTGACTACTAAAAATATTTACTAACGTACGAATGTACTTACATAAACATAATTTAAAATATTGCATAGTCGTGAGAAAAATAGAAAAAAAAGTTATTCGAAAATAAGATTCATTAAAAATAAACTAGATCAAAATGACGATCATTTTTACTACATTTGCAGTTCTCAGATGTTATTTTCAAGAAGTTATTTTGAAATATATTTCAAAATTTGTACCAATCAGGGAAATAATTAGACACAAGAAAGCTAGTTAATAAAAATGTTATGATGCTTGTAATGTGATGCTGAATGGTAGGTAATAAATGTTTTAAATCGACCATAAGTAACGCCTGATTAAATGTTACATGAGATAAATGTGAAAGAATTCTCTATAGGTAATTAAAGCTAAAAGGTTTCATTAGGCGCGGATCAACATAGACCTCATACATACTCAGTAAATTGTAAAGAAGAATGGTATGTATTTTCTGCGACTTTGTCTCGTGTACATAAACTATGAGAAAGGCTTTGATCCTGTTGGAATTTAGGCGGTGGTCCCTCCAGCAGTGCCAGATTGACTGTAGGTATATTGTGGTGTTGTATAAACTAAAAAACTAAAAAAATATAAAGTAAATTTACAGCAGGACAACGATGGTTATCTGAGTATATAACTGGAGTACCTACAAAACCTATCTAATTAAAAAGGTGTAAAACAGGGTGACGTTATATCTCGGAATTTCTTCGCCATTACATTGAAAGACGTTTTTAAGCTACTGAACCGATTATAATGCGATATCATTAACATTGGCAACACTTACTAAGATCACTGTTCTCAATCGTGTCTCCCAATGATGTTTTAATGAGTAGAAGAAAGTTGTATGCTTAGTCATTTATGTCGGTATTTATTGGAAACACAACGCTCACAGCTGTTAATGAATATAATATTTATCTAAAACAAACCACAATAGCGTCGCTGTGGTAGCACCGTTACTGAGTTTGGTCTTCACGGACTTTTATGTAAGAAAATTGATGGTAGGTTTTCCCGTCACGGTTTCGGTTTTGGTTCGATCCACACCGTCACCAATGAAATTGATACTTGCAATTTTAACTATTGATTTTCCACGTGTTCGGATGTAACTCAAAACATTGTATGGAAACCTACATGGCTCAGAAATAAAAACATATTTCGAAGGCGTGAAGTCCGCCAACACGCATTGTTGCAGCGTGGCGGGCATTTTCTAGCCCGAAAACTCTCTCAAAAATGTAAAGAGGCCAGTGCCCAGCAGTGGGACTTACAAAGGATCTAAATTAACTTTACATAACAAGGCTAGTTCATTCTTAAGTAAAAATATTACACAAGTATCTCTAGCAAAACACCTTCGAAATATTTTAAATTATGTTAATTTCGCATACCTTACAGTTACAATTTCACGAAGCTTGGCCTAGTAAGAACACTGATTAGCCCCGGTTAGAATATTTTTACGTTCAAAGCATAATGGTCTACTTTACTGGAATTTTAGCATTGGCGTATCTCAATTTTACTGTGTAACTTTTGCGGTAAAGTTAAAATACTGAGGGGCTCCCGTTAGCTTTATAAACTAAGGTACCGTGGACAGGTTAGTTTTTCGGTTTAATGCGTAAAGTTTAAATATGTTTTCTTATATAAGGTACATCGCACTTCAATTTTAATAATTAATTACATTCAAAAATTCTACAATCTCAAAAAATCAAGCAATTTTTGTTGATGACATTTGAATATTATTTAGGGGCAATCTCTGCCCTGTACTACTGTTTAATATTAGCAATATGAACGTCACCAATGAATGTAATGTTTTATTTTATTTAATGTACTTATTTATAACACACCTTATATCGCTCTCGTCCGCAACATAAACTTTAACTATGTCAAATCTTGCACTTCTACGTTGGCGCAATATGCTTAAAAAAAGGGTTATCACTATTTCCCTTCACGTATTAATATAAATAAGTAGATATCTATGGCCATATCGTCAATTTACCATCAGAGACAAAATTTAATTCTAAAATTTAAAAATGAAACTATCCAATTTTACAATCCACCATCGAATTAACTACCTACGTATTTTGTGACCTTACATGATATATAAAAATGTGATTACGAAAAACTTATTATCGTATGATTCTTTATGTCTTTACTGAAGACGTTCGCAGCAGAGACTCGGGTTAACACGTGCCAGAATCAAATCCACCTAAATTGAGTCGAGGAAACGCCGCTTAATCCTATCTTTATAGGAAGATTTTTTATTTTATTAATTTATTCCAGGGATAGAAATATATCTTCAAGGAATCTTCGTGTGTAATAGGGTCGATTTTCGTGTAACACGTAATTTACTGGTTTCGATTCCAGTTGATTTGATTGAGATTGTACTCGTTTTTCTGGCACTGAATTCTAACCTACATAATTCCTGATTCTCTCTTATTCTATAAAAAGTATATTATACTTTTTATAGAATAAGAGAGAATCACGAGCAAACAGTCAACATGATAGTAAGTAGAATCTGTGGCCGATAGACATGTATCGTCGATTAAAAATTAAAATGTAGATGCGTTGTTACACCTGAAGGCTAAGATGCAATACTTTTTATCTAGTGAAAATATTTTTTTCTACAGCAGCATTCTATGAGAGTGTTGTCCTTTCCCGGTCGAGCCTACTCATTCGTGCTACAATGCAAACGTCAAAACACGCTGCGTGGCTTTAAATCGTTTAGCTCATCGTGTACCTAAGATGCGAGTGATGGTGACATCATTATTTTATTTTATTTCGCGGATTTTAAGTGATTAATTTTTAACATCCTTAATTTAATGAATTAACTCAAAGAAACACCTGATTGTATTAATTTTAATCTCATTTTGTTGTTCTGCAGACTCTATAAAACTAGTTCATAACAAAAAACGTCGTAGAAAATGGTTGACATTTTGAATTATATTTTTTATGGTTGATAGCACTCCAGCGCACCGTTCTGGAGATGTTGACGCGTATATGCAGGTGACTGCCTCGTTATTCTAGGGTTCGTAAGCAAGATTGATGAACCGATGCGCTATTTTTGTCTCAAATTCAATAATCAATAGGTTTCAATTTCCTTAATTCCTTTTTTCCTTGATTTGAAACGTATATATTGGCTGTTTACTACAGTATTGATCCAATACAGAAATTTTCATGCAAATATTATTGTTATATATTAAATGATAATGTTGTTATTAGTGTGCAGCAATGTGTGTAATTTGAAAGTTGCACAGTACGCCAGGTTTGTTTATATCCGATCGTATATGTTCCGTTGTATGATACAATCGATTCCTATGGATCGATTCCTTAAGTTCCGTATCATGAGAAAATATAAGAAAACGGGTAAGTGGAACAGTAGGTAATCGTTTGGTTGGCCGCGGGATCAAAGTCCGCACAGAAAAAAGTATTTATATGGCATCAATTTTATTGTAGCGATCTGGATGCATGTAAAAGGCTTTAAGAAACAAGAGAGAATCCTTGCGTGTGAACAGTGGAAGTTTACTGCAGCTCGTAGCTGCAAGAGTATATGAATCAATTTGAAATGGGTGAAAGTCTACTAAAGTCAACATATTATTTTTAAATGTATGAAGTTGAGTTTATAGTGTGGCTTATTTACGTCCCAATACTCATACTTCTCCTCCTCCCCTAATCCATACACCTCCTCTCGTTTCCAAAACAGTTTTAAGAGCTAAGTAGTGTAAGTCGTTGTTTGAAGTTAGTTGTGGATGTTCGTGGGCTGCACTAGCTATTTATTTAATAATAAAGTTGTTCATCACTTCAATTTTATTATAAGAAGTAATATTTATAAATAAATATTGGAATGGGAAATTACAATTATAGTTTTCTCCAGTCTTCACGTTTTTAATAATTATAATGAGTTACGCACATTAACTGGCAATTACGATACTGAATGTGCTCGTATCGTAAATATCGTATCGCAATCGCGCTGCAGTTTTAGCGAAGAATTCAGTCAGAGGGATGGCAACTACCCAGATAGACTCCTAGGCAGGAACGGAGACCGACCAATTTTTTTATAAAATATGGGCGACAAACGAGCACACAGTCCATTTGATAGTATGTGGGTGCAGACCTTTTTTCCGCGGAACCCTAATATTTTTTCCAAAACAAAGTTAGTCTCAGTTACTTCTTATAACATCAGCTATCTGCCAGTGAAATGGTCGTAAAAATCGGTCCAGCTGTATCAGCGACATGCCGGAATAAACAGTCAGAAAGACAGACAATTTTTTTTAAATTGTATTTTATTATAAGTAACGTATTTACATTTATATGCACAAAAAGTTGTTAACGTGACATTACAAACAGACACTTCAAATTTATTTATTTGTATAGGTTCAATAATACTGTTTCATTCATTACGTTAAAAGTACATAAAATTAAATATCTTGTAATTGTAACGTAACAAATGAAATACAATAAATATCTAAGCATTTGATGCAGGAGTACTAATTTCGTTATACGTGGTAAAGCCATGCTGCAGGTTGTAGCACGAATGGGTCGGCTCGACCGGGGTAGGACCACGCGCTCATAAAGTACCTGCGTAAAATGGCAGCTCGATGCTTCTGTGTTTCGTAAAATAATGTAAATGAACTGGACACCCTTTATACTGGACAAAAGGTATATTTAAGTAGGTAAAAGGACCGCTAGTAGTAGCTAGTAGAGTCTACATAACCTGAGGATGCCTCTTGTAGAGGCGAAACACGTGTCGTATTGTCGTCGATGGTGTGTCTTACCTGGAATAGTGATGTTGGAAATAGTGGTTCCGGGAGCGGCGGTGTTGGGAGTAGTAGTGCTGAGACTAGTGGTGACGGAGTTAGTGCATGCAATTGAGGGTGGGCGGGAGGTGCTCTTCAATCCAGGTAAGACACATCATTTTAATTAGTTAGAGGAAGGTTGCAAAGTAATAAATTATTTATTATAATGGATTTCCGCAAAGTAACGCCTGATTCTATAAATTATCTAAAAGTACTTTATCGAATTCGCAATTACCTAAACCTGACTCTGGATGTTAATTTATGTGAGTCCCTTGTTCTCTCTAAATTTAACTATGTTGATTCTATCATAAGACCGCGACTTCTAAATCGTACCAAAAATATTATACAACTGGGGGCAAAACGCCTGCGCACGCTTTTGCTTATATTAAAAATGGACATCCGTAGACGACTACCCTTTTTTGTTCGGTATTGTAAAAAACAAAGAACTATTATATCTATAGAATAAGCTCGATTAGGCCAAAGATCACAATAATACACATTATCTCAGATCAGTTGAACAAAATGTATATCCTTTTAGCCACTCTACTGCATTCAGAAGAAGTTATAAAGAAAATGCAACAAAGTGTTGGAACAATCTGCCACCTCCGTTACGTAACCTTGCAACAATAAATAATTTTAAAAACAAATATAAATTAGTACTACTCAATGAACAAAAAAATGTTGGTTAAGACGTAGAATCTATGTATAAATTTATGACAAATCTTTAATGTAGTATTTTTTTATTAAATTAACGATGAATGAATTTACCAATAATGTAACTGTATTTCATAGACACCGAGCGGTTTGACACTTTGAATTATACTAAATTCTGTATTTAAAAAATGTAAATATAGCAACATTGAAACTCAGCATATAATGTGGGTAGCCTATTTGTTCTGTTATTTCATCTTCTCTTTCTTTAAAACTAATTTAAAAGTCCTTATGCGAGTTGTGTGTGTCGGAAAGTACAACAGGATAAGCCAATTGTGAGGGAAAAAACAAGACAGCGTTAATTATTAAAAATGGTAAAAGTGTGAGAACTGATGTCCAACTTGCTCTCTTGCTTGCGCAATTTATCATTATCAATAATAGGATAGCGTAACCCACTATACATTCAGCATAGAGTAATTACAGTTTGACCATACCGCAGTATGTCCCCATCACAATTATACACCAGTGTAATGTGAAAGACACAACTACATGATAACACAAAATTATGCAAACCAACAGCAACCTTACTCATCTCAACGTAACACAGCACAGTCTCTCAACAACCATCCTACTAGTCTGCACCAGAGGGATCACCACAATGGACAGAACAACGACTATCTTAGCACGCGTAGAATGACTTGACTCGTGAAACGACTCAAGCGGAATCTCTCGCCCTCTGCCCCTAAACTGAACTTTATACTGCACAAACGAGTGGGCGGGTTTTTAGATATTCCCTCAATTTCAACTAGTCACTAGATCCATCCGGCATTTTATAGATGCACCTACATGTGTTTATTTACCTATTATTTTATTATTTATATTTATTTATTATTTTATTTTTTTATTAATACAAAACTGTAGACTTCCACAGTATCCTATTTGGAAGAAAACTGCTAATTCTACTGTCAGTCTAATTATATGTATATAAATCAGGGTATATATATGTATAACGTTTAGCATAGCATTTCGAGTGAAACTCTATCATATCCGGCTACCTTACCTCTTTCATGCTTTTCATTGCTTTCATTATTTCATCTATATTTATCTCGCTACGACTTTCCTCTTCTTTCGGAGTTTCTATTTCATTTAGTTCATATGTCGTCTCCTCACTCATAAACACGCTTTCAAAATATTCTTTCCAAATTTTTTAGCTCATAGCTTCATAATTTAGAATACAGCCATTCTCGTCTCTTATAGCATTCATTATAGGCTGTTTTAAATGTCCCCTGGCAGTTCCTACGAGTTTACAGAACATTTTAATATTTTACTGGAAGTGATCCGATATGCTTTTAGCATTATTATCCGTTCTTACTTGCTTTTTCCTTTCAAATACTTCTTTTACTCTCTAATTTAGATGTCTAAAGACTGCCTTTTTTCTTTCAATATCATCTATCTTACCGCCAGAATTACCAGCCTCTGTTGCTAGTTAATCTAGTCGTGCTCTCTTCTTTTCTTAAACTTCCATAAGTCACTTCATCATGTCACCATATCATTCATCATTTTTTTCTTTCATTCTTTTTCTTACTAACACCACATACTTCGGTAGATGTATTCACTAAACCTTTCTTTATAGTTTGCCATATATTCTCCAAATCTAACTCATACATACATAATTCGTCCAAACCAATTATATTTTATTTCAGTCTACATTTGTACTTGTTTTTCTTGCCTTCATCTTGTAGCTTTTCTGTTCTTATTTGCTGTAACGCAGTGGTAGACATAGATGACTGATCGTGCCGATGCCTGAATAGACCATTAATTCAGCATAAAACCAAATAATGATCCGTTACTACGTTAGACCCCCCGGTAAACCCTTGTATCTACCACTGCACTTCTCATTATTCCATCCACAATTATGACTATAAGAAATCTATCATGCTTCTATTATCTCCTCTCTCCAAGTAAACATGTGAATTCTCTTGTGGCGAAAGAAATTTTGTTCGTCAAAAAAAATTTTTTCCATACATACGATGAGGATGCTTTCACCATTCTCATTTATATTTTCATTACCAAACGTTCCCAACATCCTTTCATAACCAAACCTCTTCTCCCCAAACCTTATATTAAATCTAACCATCTCCCAAAACTGTTATCGGATATAAGTGGGCTTATACATATCTGGGGCATAGACCCCTAGCACAAAAAACTTCTTTAAGGCCACTTTTATTCGTATCCATATCAGTCTTGGGCTTACACATACATACTCTTTCACACATTGACCCATTCTTTCTGAAAGGATGACACCTACTCCCTGGAATGCCCGCTCGGTCTCGTCTATACCAGACCAGTATGCGGTATACATGCCATGTGTAGTGATATCCTTCCCTTTCTGTTTCGCAGCTCGACAGAAACCGTACTTGCGGTCACTATTCAGCGGGTGATCCTCAAGGCACTGCATGAGCTGGCTGTTACTAATGGACTCTATTATTTTAGAGAACAAGGAGGTAATGGCTATAGGCCTATAGTTGATCGGATGGATCAGAGCGGTTACAATTTTTAGGGATCGGGTGCACGAAAGTTGTCTTCCATTCCGATTTCAGGATTACGTCTAGGGTGTAGGATTACTGGAAAATACGTATTAAAACCGGTGCTCACTCCGGAGCTCATGTCTTCAGCACAATAAGAGGAACGCCATCAGGTCCACTCGATTTGTTGATGTCCAAGAGGAGGAGTGCTCTGCGCACCGAGCGTTGGGTAAACAGCACATCCCGCATGGAGCACTCACATCACGGGACGGCGGTTTATTTCCCCCTGTCATCAAGAGTCGTGTTGGATGCAAAGAGAGAGCCCAGAAGATTGGCTTTGTCCCTTGCGGAATAGGCCAGTGAGTCATCCTCCCTGTGCAGAGATGGGAGAGATGGTTGACAGAAATTACCCTAGACAGCCTTGGCGAGAGACGAGAATGCAGCACGTGTTACCGAAGGAAGACGAATTAATTTCTCATTAATTATGCCAATGTGATCTGACTTTGCCTTGACAATGACACTCTTAAAGGACCTGGAGGCGGAATTATACTCATTTTTAAGATCGCTGGTGTTTATATCCCGAGACGTTGATGTCTAGTACGCTTACTTATGGCGTAATGAAATTTTGCAGCGGCGACCAAAAGGACTTAAGAAGCCAATAATATTCATTAATTCTTATTTCTTAAATATCAATCATATTTGTAATATCCTTTCTACAAAAATATCTTAATTTAAATAAAAAAAACTGATCAACGAGAACACAGCACACTTGATGGTAAGTGGGTGCAGCCATATGCATCTGTATTTATCTTCGATTATGAATCAAAATGCAGATGCGTTGTCACCCCTGAGAACCTGGAACCTGAAATGCCACGTTTCTAAAAAACGATATCTGGTTCTCTAGAATCATTTACAAAATATAGCAAGATCAAATTGCTTTTTACGTTGGTATTCTGTGAGAGCGTGGTCCTACCCCGGTCGGGGAGACCTATTCATGATACAGCCATTACATTATTGCTGCATTGTGGCTCTAACGCGTAAAATTAAAATGGAATGCAAGGGAAATTCAGTAATATTACAGGAAATCTTTCTTATTTATAGCTATGCATCTACTTAAAAACGTGTTCACGACGACTGTATTTTAGTACAGCAAGCTTAGATTTATTACGCTTGTTAAAATTATGGACTAAACTCGTTTTCATGTAGGTATTAAAAGTTATTTTTAACGTTTGTTAATTTAATAAAAAAATTTATCAGTAATTAAGAGTAATGTTGCGAAATGAAACGGAAAGTTAATTATAAAGATACAATCGTTTTATTATCTGAACTCAAAACAAATATTCTAAACTAAATTATTGTTTGGCTTGTAAACTTATATTGTGAGTGTATTGTCGATTGTCAAACACAACATTTGATTTTTGTTAATAATATGATGAAGATAAAAATATGCGAGAAATCTCCATTATTACCAAAGATGTCAGATATAGATCACAATAACGAATTTAATGTTGGTATGTATTTTATAATAATTTAGGGGTAACACACAGCAATATAAATACATTACATAATTATCGAGTACTGGCGACGAATGATAATAGTTCGAATAAAATATTGATAAGTTGATTTTATTATAACTTATACATTATATTCCTCTACAGATGTTTGTTATACATATGTTTGAGTATTGTTTCACTTTTATATTATATTACATTAAAAGTATTCTAATTATTATAGTATTCTAAATATTATATTTATTCTAAATAATATATTATTGACTTTCATTTATATTCTCTAGTTAACTCTTATTCATTATATGCTTTTCTCTAAATGTGTATATATATATATTTAGAGCAAAGCGACAAAATCAAGATAATTAAGTAATAGAACTCAGAAGTAAAACGAAATATAAGCATTATTAAGTTAGCGTTGGAGGAATTGATAACAGTCTACGACAAGTCGTTACGTTGGCATTATCTGCGATGTTTTACGTTTATTGGTGGAATGTCAATTCTTATATCACGGTGGGCTCGGCCGGGTCGTTCCGACAGATTTATAACTTGATATTGTTTATTGAATGGATAAAATTTCCTACAATTTCACAGTGGAATCATACAGATATCTATAATGAGTGAATAGAAGAAGGTTGTTTTAATAAACTACAGTTTCCTTTCATTCACTACAGATTGTATTTAATTATTAATATTACTTATTTATCCAATAACAACGTACTCTAGACCGAATGTCAGACACGGTAACCAGACTCAACAAAGAATAGCGGTCTGGGAAGAACATGATTGAAGAAAAGACTCAAAAATATGTCAATTTTTGGCCCAACCCTGGATTCAAACGGAAGTTCGTGATTAAAAGCTGCGTTTTTCAACTCTAGACCAACGAGGCAGTCAGCATTTTAATAAAACAGGATAAGTTAACTTTACGGAAATCTGCATCTGCTTGTAATGAATAAACTTTTAACCATTCAGAAATAGTCAAACCGGTATTTTGTTTAAAAAAGAGGTTTTCATGCACTTCATTTACGGAAAAATGGCCCGTAAAAGACACAAGGTGTTTTTAAATATAGAAACTCAACATTAGTCCTCACAGGTGATAACACATTTGCATTGTGATTTTTAATCAAGGATAGAAGTACAAATATCAGACATCTTTGACAATTTTTCGGTACCATACTGGATATTTACGTTAGGTGAAATAATGATGATGATGATACCGTCAACCGGGCGATAGATTTTATTACACCATCGCTTGGCTGTTTTGTGATCCTTATATAAAGATTAACTGTAGTGGACTCTCGAAAACTCAAACGTCATTAAGTCGTAATCCTCAGTAAAATTCCTAAATAAGGTTTATTTAACATGTTTATTAACTATATTCCTAATTGTTTCTTATATTCCAATTGTTTTATGGATACTGACGGTTTAAAATTCTGCAAAATCGTTAATAAATCGTCAGACATGATACTTCTTCGGAAGAATTTAATAAGTCTTTCTAATTGGTGTGATGTTAATGGAATGAATCTTAATCTAAAAAAATATGTACATGTTAAATTCACTATCACTACTCATACTACTCAATGAAGTAGTTATCCAAGAAGTGGAAACTGTTAAGGACCTAGCTAGTAGTATTCGATAAAAAGCTAACCACAACTAGAAAGTGTTATTAAAAGATTATTACAATCATTAGGTTTTTTTTAAGAAATAGTAAAGCATTCCGTAACACAAAAATACTTTTATACTTCTTAATTGTTAGAAATATATTAGGATATTGTAGCACAGGCTTGCGTCCCCATTATTCTACCCATACCCTTCGGCTTGAGTACATACAAAAAAGAATTTATGGCATCTTGCCTTTTCAACACGAAAAGCATATAAAAGTGGTCTCAATGTCTAAATGCCGGGATATTCTGGATTTGCAACTTTTATATTAAATATTTAGAAATAAAATAGATTATCCTTCATTACTAAGTAAACTTATTTTTGTATCACAAGTAGATATCCTCGTAAGTAAATTACTCCTCTTTCGCCGCCCCTTCGTAGAACTGTATTAGGGTCTAATTCCGCAATACCCAGACTTTGCAGACTTTTAAGTACTTATAATAATGTAGTAGATAATGATTTCTTACATTTATGCGAACACTACACATTGTAATAATACTAGTTTTTACGGAATTTTTGAAACGTCGGGTATTTAAAAAGTTAAATATACGCGATAAATTCCGTAAAAACTAGTATTATTTCAAAATGTAGTAGATATTCACCACGACTTTTTTAACGTTTTTCGGCACAAAATTTATCAAACTATTAATATTTCTTTACAGTACTTAATTTTTTTAATTATGTATTTTATATTTTTGACTATTATCTAAAGGCTTGTAGGAAATGCTGTACGCACTAAGCATGCGATGTTTATCTATTATTGAATGTGCACTTAGGTTATATTACTGTCTTAGTATTAAGCATATGTACAAGTGGTACAAGCATATGTACAACATCGTTGGTAAACCAAATAAATAAATCCAAAAAATAAAGACAAAAAATACACTTCCGCGGTATCTCGCAATATCTCGAATTTGGACTTTGTAACTCGAACAAAATGTTATTTTCTTGCAGTACGTTGATTTTTTCTATATTATTTTGCGATACCGACTACGTGATTCGTAGTAATAAAGACGTCTTTCGTGGAATTTTTCGAACTCGTGGCAATAAAATCTAAGAGGAAAGTTTGTTGCTTTTGTTCTATTGCCACGCACTGTGAGTACTTTATATAAATTCATTAAACTTTTTTAAGTAACACATCCTGTGAATCTAATGTTTATTTATGGGAAAAAAGCACTTTACGTCGTAGAGCCACGCTGCAGCTAAATTATAGTTGTAGCACGAATGGGTTGACTCGCCCGGGCGGGACCACGCTTTAACAGAATACCAGCTTAAAATAGGTATGTAATGCTGCTGTGTTTCGTATGGTGAGTGTAGAGAACCGGACACCCCTTTAGCTGGAATCGAGGCATTCAATCTTGGTCCTCAGGGGTGATAACGCATTTGCATTTGGATTCTCAATTGCGGATAAATATGGAGCTCTGCACCACAACATCCACTTACCATCAGGTGGTGGTGGTGTGTGCTCGTTTGTCATCCAATCATATAAAAAATGTCGAAAAATCATTAAGTTGAATTTTTAAGCATTTATCTTGAAGTTCGAATTATTTAGATTTCATTGTATCTTACTTCTTTTCACAGCACTTTGACTGGAGCTACAGCGTGCAATCCACGATTTTATCTTTATTCTTCTGGGGCTATGTCATGCTTATGTTACCGTCCGGAGAGCTGGCGAAACGCTTCGGTGGAAAAGTTCTTATTATTATCTCGATTTCGGTTAATTCTCTTATGTCTCTGTTGCTACCCTCTGGAGCCTTACCAAAGTAAGCGATAAAGTTTCTTCTGAACACTTAAGTTTTATTCGGAACAAATATTTATTTATTTATTTATTTATTTAACATATTATACATGATAAAAAGGATATAATATGGTACAACATAAGCTTAATGAAAAACTTTACCGTGAAATGTTCTAATTTAATAAACTAATCAAGTGTTGCAAATTTGTCTATGATTGATGACCACATAGTTGTGTCATTTTCTGTAGAGACTCTGTTTGAGGGGTCAGCGTAAGCAGATGTCAGATGTTCCTAAACTAATTGTAATAAAATTAAAAATACAATTGTTATACAATAAAGTTTCTTCTGAACACTTAAGTTTTATTCGGAACAAATATTTATTTATTTATTTAACATATTATACATGATAAAAAGGATATAATATGGTACAACATAAGCTTAATGAAAAACTTTACCGTGAAATGTTCTAATTTAATAAACTAATCAAGTGTTGCAAATTTGTCTATGATTGATGACCACATATTTGTGTCATTTTCTGTAGAGACTCTGTTTGAGGGGTCAGCGTGAGCAGATGTTCCTAAACTAATTGTAATAAAATCAAAAATACAATTGTTATACAATTCGTTAAAATTGAACCTACGACCCTCATGATTGACGCATTAGACCAACGAGACATTCAACAAAATGAAATATAATATATACCGCAAAGTGACTTGTATCAAAAATAAATGTTCGAAGATTAAACAGCAATGAGCTTATAGCACAAATTACAAGATTGTCAATTGACAATATGGTGGATTGAAAAGTACTCGGCCTAACACAGATCCATTCAATTCTAAAAATCAAATCTACCCACATTATTTAGTTCAGTTCAGACTAGTTCATTGTGTGAAGTTCGAAACGTGTGCGATAATTAGTTGTGATTTTATAAATTTATTAACAAAGTAATCGGACATAATTTCCGCGAATGGAGCAAATCGACCAGCGTGCCGTCATTAAGTACCTCCATAAGAAGGGGCTATCATCAAAAGCCATCCATGATGACATGGTCAGTACATTAGGCGATTGTGCTCTGTCATATTCATCCGTCAAAAATGGATAGCAGAATTAAAGCGTGGTAGAGAGAGTGTGAAAGATGAACCCCGCTCTGGAAGGCCTTCGACGTCAATTACTGACGAAAATATTAAAAAAGTACTTGATTTAATAATGGGAGACCGCAGATTAAAAATTAGAGAGATAGCCGAGATTAAAGGCATCTCTTATGAACGAACTCAAAACATCATTGTCAACGAGTTGGGTTTCCACAAGGTGTCTGCGAGGTGGGTTCCGCGACTGCTTTCAGTTGAACAAAAAAGGACGCCATTGACTATTTCACGCGACTGTTTGGAGTTATTTGAAGCCGATGCAGATGATTTTTTGAATCGTTTTGTTACTATGGACGAAACATGGGTTCATTACTGTACACCAGAAACAAAACAACAATCAAAACAGTGGAGAAGACCTGGTTCACCACCCCTTAAAAAGGCTAAGTCGATTTTGTCGGCAAATAAGGTGATGGCTTCAGTATTCTGGGACTCGAAGGGTGTGATTATGATTGATTATCTTGAAAGGGGTCAGACTATATACTCTGATTACTACTGCACCTTACTACGTCGTTTACGAGAGGAAATAAAAGAAAACGTCGAGGAATGCTCACAAGAAAAGTCCTGTTTCATCAAGATAACGCCCGTGTTCACACGTCAGTACAGTCAATGGCTGAAATTCACAACTGTGGCTTTGAACTGTTACCGCATCCGCCGTATTCACATGATCTGGCACCATCAGACTTCTTTCTGTTCCCTAACCTAAAAAAGCACTTGGGAGGTCAAAGATTTTCGACAAACGACGAGGTCAAAGCAGCTGTAGACGCATATTTTGACTCTAAGGAAGAATCATTTTTTTTCAACGGTCTAAATGCTTGGAAGGGGAGGTGGCAAAAGTGTATTGAACTTGATGGTGATTATGTAGAAAAATAAAAATATAACTGATTTAGTATGTGTTTATTTTCTTGGTTAGGCCGAGTACTTTTCAATCCATCCTATTACAGGGAGGCTGGCAGTTTGTTTGCGCTTGTCGCGTGCTTCTAGGAATGACACAAGCTTTCACTTTCCCATAAATGCAACATCTAGTCAGTCAGTGGATACCCTTAGAAGAAAAAGTTCGCTCAAATGGTATAATTTATGGTTGTGAGTTTAAGTCTTATTAACATACACTTATGTTAGTAGCGAATAAACGCGCGGTGCGGGCACATTGCTTTTTTCCGGACGGCCCCAATGTTGATTAGACGACTGAGGACTTCCGCAGCTTAACTGCTCTCCTGAAAGCTCAAAACAAAACTTTCACACTTACTTGCTTCCAGAGGAACGCAATCGTCGTGTTATTGTTCACGGGCCACCAAAGAGCTCGAAACAGAGCAAATTCTAAGTGCACTCAAGATTTAAAATCTCCCAATCAGGGAGGTGTACAGGATGTACCACCCAACGCACAAAACATAATTTCTCGACCTTTGCCTTTTAATTCGCAAAGAGATTTAGATGTCCGGCGGATCTGCAACCTGACAAGGATTGCAGTTGAAGCCCCCCGCAACAAGAGCATATTTGGCCAATACCACCAATGCTAAATATACGGCGAAAGCTACGCCAGGTTTTTAGGCGTTACGTTTTTAGGTGACCATGGCACATCTAATTGCACTTACACACTTAATACGGTCTAACCTTCGAGCTGCGTCAATCGCGGTGAAGAGGAACACCCAGCGAAACATCGCGGCTGTACCAAAGCGCCACACCGCAATAGAAACCACGCGAAGGCTAAAGCCGTCCCAGTCGCACAGATAATGCTCACATGTCTTGCTCTCAGCAGCTTGCTACTAAAACTACACCATCTTTGATATCCAAATCCCCTCCTCAGGCCGACCGGACCGACACGACTTAAGGACCTTCAAGAAACGAGTTTACTCCTTTTCAAAAGGCGTGCGGCGCACCTATAACTCCCCTAGTATTGCAATTGTTCATGGGCGGCTGTAGTCACTTACCATTAGATGAATTGCATACTCTCTTGCCCTCCGTTTTATTAAAAAAAAAAAACTAAGCTAAACCCACAGCGAGCTAATCTTATTTGGTAAATTACTCATAAAGCATTCACTCGAAAAAACATCATATTATGTTTACGTCTGAAATCAATGAATTGATTTTGAGAAAAACTAATCGCATTCGTGATTTAAGCGTTCTGCTGGACTCAAAACTAATTATTGACAAATTAGAGTAACCAACTTAACTCGAAGAACAGATAAATGATGAAGAAGAAAAAATGTTGAATGGAAGCTGGCAGGACCGATTAGCGAAGTGTAGGGTGGCCCTCCACTAGATAGATGACAATCTAGTAAGAGCTGCAGGGCAATGGATGCAGGTGACTCAAATGCTTTGTAACATTTTCGGGGGCCCTTGTTCCTTAAGGGCTTGTTTTGAGCTATAAAGATGATAATGATGATTTATATATTCGGTTTATAGTCATGAAGATAGGTTCTACATAGTAAATGTTAATAATAATGTCTAAAAAAACAATCTTATGTCTAAAAAACCTAATCTGATTTCAACCCGAGTTGGGATTTCATCCCGGAACCTGATGTTAGTGACCACCAGACCAAAGAAGCAGTCAGATAATATTTTATTTTGCATTCGAGATATGGACTATATAAATAACTTTTCGTAACTTCTTTCTAAAACTTGTAAATATATTAAAAAATATTCGGTTAATGGGAATGAATATTCTTTCATTCACTTTTTTCTCTAGGAACTCAACTTGGCGTTGCCATCAGCTTATTGTGTCAGGATTTTTAGCATCTACTTGGGGATAGAAATTGATATTTATATACGAACGGTACTCTTGAAGCTTTGTGAACGGTTGCATATTTCATAATTGGATCAGCGTCGATCGAAACAAATTTCACTACAGGAATTAAAATGTATTCAGACGTCTTTAGGACAAGTTGGAAAGCAAAAGGTGAGATTTTGCATGTATTTTATAAAATTATTTAAAAACAATTAGATATATGTAAAAACCAGCGAATCTTTACAAGCTTTTGAATTAAAACTGCGGTGTTATCTTTGTGTAACTTGATAACAAAATTATCACACTTTTCCTTTCATAAAATATTTAGTTTACATTTGACACTAAAAACTTCTGAAAGATTATTAACACGGTAAGTTTATTGCTATGTTGCCCTTGAGTTGATAATTTACGTGCTTTCCGAACTAATTAATTAAAATTGGCATAATTCGTAAATATGTCTCACATAACAAGAAGCGCGTGCTTCTTGTAGCAAGTGTAATATCCAACACCTGAATTATTCATGGAGGGGAGCAACAAAATAGGTCATTACTGCTCCTAACGTTGAAGAGATTCCTTATCCGAATTATCTTGTACGGAACGTAAAAAAGAATATTTTGATGAAGCGAGATACATTTGTGAAATTCTACATTTGTATAAGTAATTTTTTCCACATCGCTATCGTAAGTACTGCAAAGATAAGAATTATTTTTCTAAATTGTTACCATTTGAATAAAGAGAATACAAGTATTTTTTGAAAATATATTAGGTTGATAACGGCGATGTATGAAATTGCCGTTTTTTATGAAATACGTTAACGTAATTTTTTTTCTACATTTTTTATTTCTGTTAAACAAAGTAATCACCGATACAAACGATGTATCTTTCCCAACACAGTGGCAGTTTATTGATGTCCTGGAAGAAATCAGCAGGTATTTCGTACTGCCTCTCGGGTAGTCAATTGTTTTCCAGCAGAAAATTTATGAAAATTCTGGAAAAAGAAGAAGTTTGTGGCGCAAGGTCTGGCAAGTATGGCGCATGGCTTCCAACCTCATCTCTTGTAACTTGGAAACCATGTGTTGTGCAGTATGAGGTCGCGCGTTGTTGTGCAGGAGCAGCGAGATCGAGTGATTGACCAAAGCTGGTTGGAGACGTGCGAACTTCTCCATCATTGTGTTCAGTTCTTCATAGTACAAAACATTACTGCCGATACTCATTACGTTTGGTAAGAAGCTGCGATGAATCACACAGGCGCTAGGCCACCAAACATGGCCATCACTTTTCTAGGGGTAAGTTTTCGTTTGGACATTGTTTAGGTGCTGAATCAGGATCTAACCAATTTCCTGAGTGCGTGTGATTGCCAACCAAAATTTAATTTTTGTCGGAGGTGACAATGCGATTGAAAGTCCTTCGTTTGTGTGCCTTTTGAACAGTGCAAGGCACGTTAGGACGCATACTTCGCGCTTGCGATCATTGAATTCATGGGGCACTCATTTGTCAAACTGTTTTACGTTACCAATTTGACGTATAATGGACCAATATTGTTTTAATGCTTACGTCAAAAGCTACTGCTAATTCGAACATAGATTGAGTATCATCCGCTTTCACAATCGCCTCTAATTCGTCATTGTCAACCAAAGGTTTCGAACGACCACTGGGTTCATTTTTCAGGTCAAAATTTCCAGAACACATGACATTGAGTCTCATTGGTCTACAATAGTAGTACAGCAACACGCGCTCGTTATCAAACAAAACAAAACATCTTATTGTCGTTTATCGTAGGGCATCTGGCAGAATATTCTTCCGCCATAATAATAATTTGTCCAAAATAATTTATTTCAATAGAATAATTGCCAGTCTATTGTTTATTGAAATAAATAATTTCTTTGTATATGTCCT
Source organism: Parnassius apollo (assembly GCA_907164705.1). NCBI lineage: Eukaryota > Metazoa > Arthropoda > Insecta > Lepidoptera > Papilionidae > Parnassius > Parnassius apollo. The sequence goes on from CAJQZP010001306.1 coordinate 4,998,250, forward strand.
CGAAAGATTGTACGATTCCTCATTATACAAGCAACGTTATCTATTTGCATACGCTCGTTGTCATACAAAATGCCGAAAGCTGAATATATCGTCGTCCGATCGTAAAAATGGGGAGATCATGATTTACCTGTGTATTCCATGATACGCCGCCATATCATGATTTGGTCAAAGATCTATACACAATGGTACGTTGTGCCTAATTTTGCCATATTTGCCACGATTGGTCAGGTCATATCAGTAGATATCAGGAAGACGTTACTGCTTATCTCGTGTTTCAGTTTTCCTTTTTTTTTCCTCTTAAAACTCCACGAGATAATAAAAGAATAGCGGAAATTCTTGAACTTCCATTTAATAGTACATTAATTGCAATTTTTTATAAAAACATCAAAATATTAATTAAATTATGATTAATTATTTACATTTTTATTTATATAGGTTTTTACAGGTTTAGCGTTAGCCGTTTTGAATTTATCCCAACATTTAAAAATAAAATTCGTTAGCTTTGATGCCGAACAAGCACTACTTCTCGTCAATGGTCGTTAAGGCCTCCAATAGAAAGCCTCATTATTACTACAAAAGATCTTCGGTTCTTTACACTTATATGAAATACAGCAGCTTTGTGTTACTAATTAACTTGTGCTATTTTATGAGAGCGTGGTTCTTTTTTATTATTTTTATTTAAGAGAGTAAATGTAAATGAGCATGCAGCTCACCTGATTATAAAGTATTCCACCCCGGTCGCCATCATATTCTTTCTACAACCACAATAAAGCTGCAGCATGGTTCAAGCCACGTTAAATAATATCTTCTTTTTATATTATTCAACAAGTATTTAATCTGCATTCATTCTGAAAACTACACGATCATTCTTAGCTGATATAACGTCAACTGGCTGTGATAGGATAGCATTTTTAAATAATTTACTACGACTTTAACTGACGTGCGTATTACAGACCAATCCATTAGAGTGGCGAAAAGTTTTCTTCTTAGCTTCAGCTGTATATTTCTGCACTAATTTATGTTACATTCTGTTTACTACGCCAAACCAACAGCCATGGAAAAACCAGAAGAAAACCACTGTGGTTAGTATATCTCCCTTTGAAAAGATATACCGAGGTAGTGTAATATAACATTTATTTATATCATCATTACTTTAAAGACCACTTCTGAGCATGGGTCCCTAGCCTGTCTATGGTCATAACACCATAGTGGATTGAGAATCGCAGTACCAGACGTTTTCAATCTTTGATGTCGATACTCGACGCCTGTATTTGTATGTTAGGTCTGCCTCGTTGGTGTAGTGTTTGCAATTGCGATGCTAATCATCTGATCTCGGGATTGAATTCCATTGCAGGTCAAAATTCGGCAAGGTGAAAGTACTATCTTATATACTTACCACTCCTGGACACAGGCCTCCTATCATTTCTGATAGGGTAAAGAAGTGTCCACTGCGCTGCTTCAAAGCTCGAGTTGAGCGATGAAGTAATTTCACATTTATCCCTGAGCGTTTATTTTTTGGAAAAATAGAGTACTAACAGCACAAGTCAGAAATTTGTCGGTGTTTCGTTCTCGTGCTTCGGATAGCACGTGCAGCCGCTGGTCCTGCATCTAATATTTTTTTAGTCGAGTTCACTCACCGTGTCATCGGACTATGAGGGTGATCATATTATCCTAAGGCCCCTTCCCTATGGCTGCCTGCCGAAATTCGGTCAGGAGATATTACGTGACGTCTGGCGCCAACAAGATGGTTATATTGCGATCAGAAACAGAAACAGAAAAAAACAGAAACTTTTTTATTCAATTTAGATTATAAACAATATTTATTGAAATGTCAATCGTTTGTTTAATTATCACTGGTTCAGAATAAATCATCGAAAGAAACATCAATTCTCATCACGAAGTATGGTGGCATTTTAAAGAGCTAAGCTCATCAGGGGATTGGTGATCGTGTATTAGACGTCTGGCACCTTTCATGCTGTTTCCTGTCACTATCCTGAGTATTTAACGTCTGACTTAAAGGGATAGAATAACCGTCATCTGTCTGAACTGAAACTGTAAGATCTTTTCGTCATACCCCATGGTCACATACACACTCAATGTGAATGTAAGCTAATATATTGCATATCTCTATTTCAGAGAGTATAACGGAAAAATCAGCATCTAGTCTCATATAAATTATTACACTATTATGTTATAGAAAAATTTTATTACTAGAATATTTGGAAAGGTTTTTTCTATCTCAAAATATTTACGTGATTTGTCGACACTGTGCCCGAATATCCACTGTTGAATATTAGTTTAATAAATATTTATTTTTAGGTTGTTTTATTTATTTATAAACTGCTTATTGTTCCCATTTTTTTAAACAGAGACATAAATTTTTTACTCAATGTAGATTATAACAATACTTATTGAAAGTCACTTTTTTCATTTACCACTGGTTCAAAAAAAAACCTCTGTCCTAGGAAGAACCAGCAAGAAACCCAGAGGAACTATTTGACGTAGTAGAGTCTTGCTACAACTATATTATAATTGTAGCATCAATAAGTCGTCTCGACTAAGGAATGTCTACGCTTTCACAGAATTCCAGCGCAAAATAGCAGCTTAATGCTGTTGTGTTTCGTATGATGACTGTAAAAAACCGGATACATTTTACTGGATACGAAGTATTCCATCTTAGTCCTCAGTGGTGACAACGCATATGCATTTTGTTTCTTAATTATGGATGAACGTAGATGTCTATGGGTTACAGTATTTACTTACCTTACGCCATAAAAGAGAAAAAAAAATAAGAATCACAAACGAGCACAAAGTCCACCTGACGGTAAGCGGATGCAATGGCCCACAGACATCGACGTCTATCCTCAATTAAAAATTATAATGTAGATGCGTATTAGCGTAGTATTGTAGATCGTAGACTTCATCAGAGTCTGGTGAAGTCTAAGATCAAATGCCTCGAATTCAGTAAAAAGAGTCCCCGGTTATCAAAGCTCATCTATAAAACATTTAACCGGTACCCTGTAAGAGCGAGGTCCTTCCTAGTCAAAATTACGCTTTTATTCTACAACCATAATAGCTGCATCATATTTTAGGATACCTAAGTATACTGTATTAATAGAAGGTATTACCGGGTTGTTACGATTTGCATTGCAATCCCGTGCGTGATTGAAGTACACGTGCCTTGAATTTAACGAGAGTTGTAAATGGTCGTTAGCAGGTGATCTTATCACGTAAGAACGCACGCACGCACGCATGCACGCATGCACAAATGCACGCACGCACTAAAGCACGCACGTACGCATGCAAGCACGCACACACACACACACACACACACACACACACACACACACACACACACACACACACACACACACACACACATACACACACACACACATACACACACGCACACACATGCACACGCACATATACACACACACACACACACACACACACACACACACACACACACACACACACACACACACCGTATACAGCCTATTAAAGTCCACTGCTGAACATAGACCTGTCCCATAAATTGCCTCCCATAGCAAGCGGGTTGGTAACCACAGTTATTATGTTTAGTTAGTAGTTAAACTGCTGTGTATTTCCTTGATTTTTCCTCTCTGGTGCCTCTTACGATACCACAAATTGTCTTAAAAAAATGAACTGCAATTTAAAGAGATTAAAATAACTTCACATTCAGAAGTCGGGAACTTTAATTCTTCTGTGCCCTATTGCTGAATACAGAATGTGAAATTATCTTATTCTTTGTAGTAATTCAAATATTTTCATTCCTTAAAAAATAATTTGTATATCAACATGGCTTTAATACTTTGCTACTTGAATAGGTTAGGTTTATCAAGTACTTTAGCTATATCAGAGTCACGTTTTCCGTTGTCGACATATTGATGACGTAAATATATTGTTTGATTTCGAGCAAATTTTAAAGATAAACATTGTAGTTCAATATATCTGGCCATGGTAGCTAACTCGAGTTACCAAGGCCAATAAAATTAGCAGTTCGTAGGGAACTTGATTACAACTCTATGTGCTTAATTACCACGTAGTCTTGTAAAGGCATATGTTTTTTTTAATATCAGCAATATTAACATTTACTATTAACTATTAACATTACATTACTACTAACATTCTCTTTAACCGCTCCTCATAAGCTTAAAGTGCTTATGTCAGGAGTGGTTCACGACGGTAGTTCAATGTCGTATTCAAACCCACGATCTTATGAGTTCGCAGTCTGTACCCTGCCATTAAACTACATCACGCTTTAGAAATTTTCCAATGACTTAATACTGCCGCAAGGAACTATTGACCGCTCATCGGACCGAGCGTTTAAACATAATAATGGAATAGAATGAAAAATGATTCCATTCTTCTTTTTCATCACGCCAAAAAATTTCAAGAATAGAGAATTTCCTCAAAGCGCCACGCTTCCGTTGCTCAGGGAAGCACATTTTAATATATCGAGTAATGTCTTCTACCGAGATATGACATCTTCTTACGTTTCCTTTAGTAGCCCTTGGGGTAATGGATTTTAAATGTATTTCAGATCCGATATGTAAAGAACCACTACTATAAATCCCTGCATATTATATATCTTATTTTATCTGCTGTCTATTAACATGTTTAGGATCACCACTGGCACTACCTCCGATTTGATAGAGGACAAAACCTCGCAAAAAATAACACCGATCCCTATCAAAAATGATTTGCGAGGCTATTGAAATAAAAAAGTGCAGTACAAAGTACTAGTATTTGGCGGCAGAAAAATAGGTTCTAATATCGTATATAAACGTATATTATACTATTATTTTTATAGAGAAATTAAATTATATAGATACATATAAATTATTAATGGTAATAAAATATAGTTAAAAGGGAGCAAGGGACGACATGCTAGCCGGCTTTGTTTTAAAATCCGTTGATCATAAAAACTCAATTATGCAAATGGACAGCGGTTTCGCAAAACTAATTTGAATATTCTAGTCTTTGTTTAGGTCAATTTATCAAACAACCGTTATATCTGGTCTCAGATTTAAGTAGCTTGTTACTAAAGGATTATATCAAGAACAGATATAATTCATTCATCAATTAATGTATATACAATGATACTATTAACTTGGAAATAACCTTAATGGGATATAAAAAATGATTTTTATGTACCTTGTTGATTATTACATCTAGAAGAGAAATCTTTTAGCAATAAATGTGTTTATAATGATAGCATTTAACTTAGAAATTACAACAAAAAGATAAAAGAAAACATTTTGTTTGTATTTAAAAACGGAAAGTCAATTAAAATAAAGTAAAATAATTATTTCTTAGATTAATTCTGATAGATTAATCAGAATTTAAGAAGAAGTACGTCAAAACCATTAAAATCACTTGCAATCTATTGTGATTGCTACCTCTAATTCTTATGTCGTCTGCAAATCTTAGCCAGTAAATTTCAGAGTAACATCTGCAGCGTTGCCAACAACAATTGATAAAATTCCCCGAAAATCCATGTCAAATTCCTCATTTCAACAAAGGGACAAGGCTTCAACAGAAACCCCACAAATTGCCCTAATTTTTTAAGAAACGAAAGATTTTCAACTAAATTTATAAGATTAATTTTTTAGGTGATTTTTTTCTTTTTTACTAAATTTTTTTCACTTATTATATATTTTTGTAACAATCATTTTACTCCATGGAGTGTTTTAATTCCTTCCTTTGTTGCCAAAAATAATACTACAATAACCGCATTTACTCCGCTTTAAAATTAAAAAATAAATAGAGAAATGATACAAAAAATATGCTGAAATAAATCCGAAAATTAATTGTGGTGCAATGAAAATGAGAAAAAAGGGAGTCATTCGATATTCATAAGTAGCTTAACAAAAATGTTAAGATAAGTATTTACATGTCTTAAAAAATTGATTTATGTGCATACAGTCGTATGGTTGGGAACAACTGGAGCTTGCGACCCGGTTTTACCCTATGGCTATACAGCAGCATAGTGAGGCTGATATTATTACTTACGCCTCCATTGCTTGATGTAATAAGGCCAATCAAAAGATTTCGGACAGGCTAAACAGTCTAAAAAGTACTGACTCTTTAATGGCAACTGGAGCGATGCGATCATACCTTGGCAGTTAACTAGCCGACAACGGGAAAACTTAAAGAGCACACAATTCGAACCTGTGCCATTTTGTGGAATCTCAAAAAGCCTGGCCCGTTTGAAACTCTTTATCACAATTAATCACTTAAGATCTGGTCGGATACACCAGCCATTCAAAAACTTTAATCCGGGTTCTGACTTGGCCTGGGCTATCAATTTTCAAAAAAATTGCTTAAATTCTCCCGCAAGAATTAGTTAAGAAGTTATTTAGTTCGAAAGGGATAAATAAGAATTACCGTGTAGTGGCGGTGTAAGAATGTAGGTGTCGTGAAAGGCGACAGGGGAAAACAAATCAGGAGATGAGCAGCAGCATCTTCCTAATAACAACCCGCTTGCAATGCGTGGCAACTATGGGGAATATCCACCTCATGAGGCTATCTATGGGGGGGCCTATATTTAGCATTGGAATTTGATATGCTGTAACGATAACGGTTATTAGGTGTGAAGAGCACCTCCCACGTTGTCTAAATTGCGTGCACTAATTATAAAAAAACCATCAAATAATCTTTTTATAATGACATTATTAAAAAAACATTGGTTTTTTACAACAATTTTTGAATTTTTAACATCTTTTAAATAATAGTTTTCGGCATGCTAAGGCTTAATTTTATTAATTATTAACGGGATATATCTTACATCGAAGCCAATGTGAATGGCTGACATCCAAAAATAACTTTTCATAAAATGTAAAAGCCCACTTAAAACACTTAACAAGCAAATAAAATAATTTGATATTCTGAAGACGATGCTAAGAAAAGTGTAATGGAGAAATAAGGCCCCGACTTCAGAGTGCAGTGTTTTGTTTATTGTCATTACGTAATTCATTCTTAGGGCGATGTATACGCTTTTAAAACGAAATCCCAGAAAATGTATAAATTCTGATTTTCACCAAGTTTAAAAACTTTACTAAATAAAGATTGTACAAAAAGGGTTATTTATGGATGATAATAACCCCTGGGAATGAGGTGATCGCTACCATGCTATTTCTAATTTGTTTTGTGTTGGTAATTATTGTGTAACTTAATTGATTGTAAAATGTTATTTTTTAAGTCACACTGAGTTTCTTGCTGGTTCTTCTCTAGACAAAGGTATTTTCCGAACCAGAGGTACATTAAACATTAAAAGTGATTTTCAATAAGTATTACTCGTAATTATAATCCATCTTCAATAAAAAAACTTTTATTTCTTTTTTGTTTGACTAGTTTAGCTTTCAAGTTTAGTGTTCAATAAAAATTAAATTTAACCCATTGTTTTATTAAGAAACATCACAGTTTAATTTTCGTCTTAATCATCATCATCATGGGTTGCTTCACAAGTAAACTCCTGAACATAGGCCTCCCCCAAGGAACGCCTCAATGCACGGTCCTGAGCCACTTGCATCCATCGACTACTAGCATGTCTTACCAGGTCGTCACTTCATCTATTGGGGAGACGCCCTACACTTAAACTGCCAGTACGAGGTTGCCACTCGAGAACCTTTCTTTTCTATCGGTTATTGGTTCTGAGAGCTACATGCCCAGCCCATTGCCACTTCAGCTTACAAACCCATTGGGCTATGTCGGTCGCTCTGATTCTTCTGCGGATATCCTTATTCCTAAGTTAATCTCGCAGAGACACCACGACCATAGCCATTTCCATAGCTTGGTGAGCGACTTAAAGCTTCCTAATACGGCCATAAGGGAAGGAGCACGTCCCAGACCCATAGTTCATTACTGGCAACACACACTGGTTGTTTAATCTAGTTTTGAGATTTGACGAGACTGATGAACAGACGAGAAGATGACTTGTAATATCCCGAATGCTGCCCAGCTAAGTTGAATCCGGCGATTGACCTCTAGGTCGAAGTTAGACTTACCCAGTCGAACTATTTGTCCCAGGTATCATACTCGTCAACAACTTGCTTAGTGCTCCCAACAATCACTGGTATGGCTGTGACTTGAACTTTTCACATGATTTTCGTTTTGTCCATGTTTATCTTAAGACTTATGTATTGGGACACTATTGAAGTCATTGAGCATTATACTTAGGTCGTATAGCGATTCTGCCATAAGTACTATATCGACGAAAAATCTAAAGTGAGTGATGTACATGCCATTGACGTTAATACCGTATCCTTTCCAGTCCAGGAGCTTGAAAATGTCTTGTAGTGAAGAGTTTCGGGGATATTACATCACCCTGTCTTACACCTTTCTGCAGTTGGATAGGTTTCCTACTCTGGTTCTGTAGTCGTATAGCCATCGGAGCCCTATAGTAAAAACACTTCAGCAATTCAATAATCAACTTGGCACTGCTTAAAGGACCTCAGCGCCAGCCGGATTTTAACGAAATAACAGGTTTTCTCATAGTTCACATACGCAAGACAAAGTGGCAGATTGTAATCTTTGCATTTCTGTACAATTTGTCGTGTGTAGTAACGGGTAAGAGTACCCACTACCCTATATCTTCCAGTGGTTTTCGTAAGAGGTGACAGAAGGAAACTGAGGCAGAGTTGTGCAGCAGTATCTTTCTGATAACAGGAAAAAGCAATAAAAACTCTTTCACCTAACTGTGAGGGTTATCTCCATGAGCAACGACACAAAGAAGTATGCCCACTTTCCATACATTGATTGACCTGTCACTTGATTCGTTTTACAGGTCACGTCTACCTACAAATACTGTTGCATAAAATAAATTATTGTTTATAATAACGTAATAACTTATCACCTTTTTATTTAGAGTGCAAGGAAAAATGCTATAAAGTAAATAAGTTTTTCAGGTTATAACCTGTCAACTGTACATGTCATACTATGGCGTGGAAAGAAAAATAACTTTCCACATCATAGCGTAAAACCACAAAAATCGTATCTAATCATAAAATAATGGGATAAGTAACAAAAACAATTAATTATTTTGAGCATTCATAAACCACATGTCAAATTAATAAGATGTTCGTAGTCTGTGAAATGAAATGTCTGGGCTTTTAAGTCATTGTAAAACGCGTTCCGTCTCCAAAAGTCTATTGAGAATGATAAACATAGTAATATTACTTATTTCCTGGCTGTATTGGAAAATTCAATTATGCAATACGAAATAAGCAAATAAAGGCAAGTTCATAAGATATTTTACGTCACTTGACGCGTTAGAAAATTTTCAGGTCGAAATTGGACATGATTCTTTCGTCTTAATAGTAACATAAACATTTTTATCCTCTATATTGTTACCTTTAGGGGTGGAATTTTTGTTTTCAAAATTTTATGAAGCCACCCCTGAAGTATAAACCTATTTAATAAAAACAGAATTACCAGAATGTGTTCACAATTGATGATGATAACATACATCATACATACAAAAAGCAACTTGTAGACATTTATTGAAATAGACAAAGGATATTGAACTGTAATGTATTAATAATGAACCATAGGTAAAATAGTCGCGAGCCGCTTCAACCTTAAAGACGACGGGCTGTCTGCAAATAAGTTATTATCGCACATGGGATTACGCCAAAACTGTACTTAACCATTGCGTGTGGTGTAAGTCATATGCGATACATTTTCCGCACTCGGGATTGAATAAAACGCGGAGGCACAGCCATGCGGCCAGTACTAGTATATCTATAACAGCCGTCATTGCCTTTAATTTCAATATTCAAATATTTTTTCACCGACTATGGGTATTGTATACTCATATAACATATAAAACTCTAATTTTGGTTTTCAGTATAGCACGCAAATTGAACTGAGTTTACTCCCACACTATGAAATTAAAGGAGGTCCTGTTAGCCAAGGTTTTTAAGCAATACTGAAACACTGTAAAATAATCGACTACGCAAATTGTCGTAAGAGATAAAGGAGTGAAACTGAAGCAAAGGACGGGTGGAAACATCTGTCGCAATTGTGGGTGCAATTATGTGTAGTATAGTAAAATAATAAAAAAGTCGCAAGTATGTATAGTACAGTAAAATAAAATTAAAGCCTATATACTCTAGTCTCACCACTGGGCATAGGCTTCCTCTCAATTCTGAGAGGATTTTAAGACAAGGAAGTGTCCGCCGCGCGGCCCCAATATCATAAGCGTACTTTACAAGTTTTCGGAATATTTTTTTTATTTCTCAAACATTTTGGTTCCTAACGATATTTTCCTTCACCACCGAGCGGACCGGTTTAGATACTGTGGTAAAGTAACCACGCATGTTATAAAGTCGCGGATCGCTTATGACTTACACGTTTTATTGCAAATTCAGAGTTAATGGTACGGAACACCACCCGGCTATCGGAAACACTCATAACCAGGTTTAATAATATCAATAACCGATTGTTTTAGTTCACTGGGCCAAATGTTCCGCGTAGTTTTAGTACCTCAAATTCATTGTAGTAGCAATAATTTATGTTCATCCATTCTCTCAAAAATAATACTTTGTGGTGGGATGATGAGAAACGTACGGAAGTTGAAGCAAAGAAGAGAGCATGGCTAGATTAACTAGCAACTAAGTCTGGTAATTCTAGCGGTACGAATGGTGATTTTGAAAGAAAAAAGGCAGTCTTTAGACATCTAAATAAAAGAGTAAAAGAAGTAGTTGAAAGGAAAAAGCAAGAAAGAACGGATAAGAATGATAAAAGAATATCGGATAACTTCCAGGCAAATATTAAAATGTTCTGGAAACTGTAAGAACTGTAAGAACTGTGTAAGAACTGACAGGTGACGTTCAAAAAAGCCTATAATGAATGCTATAAGAGATGAGAATGGCTATATTCTGAATGATGAAGTTTTGAGTTTAAAGAGATCGAAGGAATATTTTGAAAGCATGTTTATGAGTGAGGAGACAACGTATGAACGGAATGAAATAGGAACTCCGAAAGAAGAGAAAGAAGGTAGCGAGATAAGTATAGATGAAATAATGAAAGCAATGAAAAGCATGAAAGCAGGTAAGGCTGCCGGTTATGATAGAGTTTCACTCGAAATGCTAAGGGCTGGAGAGGAAGTGGTGGCAGGCCTGCTGCACACTTTGTTTAATGTATGCTGGGAACTGAAGCGGGTACCGGGAGACTGGTGCAAAGCAGTGATAGTCCCAGTATATAAGGGAAAAGGGTCGCAGCAAGACTGTAAAAACTACCGCGGTATCAGCCTTCTTAGCATCGTGGGAAAATTGTATGCCAAGGTACTAATTGAAAGGGTCATGAAAGAAACCGATGGAAAAATTTGGGATGTGCAAGCGGGATTTAGAAAGGGAATGGGATGTACAGATCAAGTCTTCTCCATGCGCATGATCGCGGAGAAGTTTTTGGCCAAAAACCAAAAGGTTTTTTGTGCGTTCATGGACTTGGAGAAGGCCTATGACAGAGTGGATAGGAATGTGCTATGGCAAACACTGAACTCATTTGGGTTGAGCGCTGGCTTGATACAGGCATTGGAATCTCTTTATAGGGACTCTAGTGCTTGTGTTAGGATCAACGGGGTCTACTCCGACTGGTTTGGCATCCATAAAGGTGTCAGACAGGGCTGTGTGGCTTCCCCGTGGTTGTTCAACCTATTTTTGGACAGTTGTTTGCAAAATTTGAAAGTTGAAGAATGCGGATTAAGAATGGGTGAGTTAACCATCAAATGCCTTTTGTACGCCGATGATCAAGTTATTCTTGCGTCGTCGGCGGCTGAGTTGCAAATGATGGTTACATTAATGAACAGATCATTAAAAGAAAGGGGTATGGAAGTGAACGCAAGTAAGACGAAAATTATGGTTTTTGAAAGAGATGAAAGTAAAACGATATGTGAAATAAGAATAGAAGGGGAGTTGATCGAGCAAGTAGATGAGTTTGTATATTTGGGTTGCGTATTTAGCAGGGATGGGAGATATGATAAGGATATAGAACGACGAGTGAACACAGGAAACACAGTAAATGGGGCCCTGCACTCTATTGTGAAGAGTCAAAATGTGTCAAAAAAGGCACGTATGGCAATTCACAATGCTGTGTTGGTCCCTACTTTAACGTATGGTAGTGAAAGTTGGGTGTGGCAGACGAAGCACCAGAGTAGAATAAATGCAGTAGAAATGCGGTCGTTAAGGAATATGTTAGGGCTGAATCTGAATGACAGGGTGAAGAATTGTGTGATAAGAGAAGAGTGTGGTTTGCAAGATGATGTTGTCACCAGGATTAAGAAAGGAATGCTTCGGTGGTTTGGTCAACTGAAAATAATAAATGAGGAAAGAGTGACAAATCAAATATATGTTGCAGAAGTGAATGGAAGAGTCGGAAAGGGACGTCCTAGGCGAAAATTTATCGACCAAATTGGCGATTTACTGAAAACGGGCCAAATTAGGAGTACCCTTAACCGACGAGCATGCATGCGTAGAGGTATGGATGTGAAGGAGGCGAGAGAGGTGTGTCAGGATCGTGCCAAATGGAAGTCTGTAGTCTCTGCCTACCCCTCTGGACAGGCGTGAGTGTTTATGTCATCCATTTTCTCTCCTAATGTGTTACTAGTTAGACTTATTTAAAGCTATATATTAATTCTTTTGGATATTTCAACAATCCATAAGTAAAAACGCTTAGCTATACCTAATACATATTTATCAGCTTTTCATTTTTCATAATTTTTCATAATTCAGCTACAACGAGTTGAGGGTAAGACATGACCACGCATTAGCCTTATGTATATTTAAAATTATTAGAGGAAAAATATATAATAATGAAATATAGGGCAGATTGGGCTGTGTGTTCCAGACGGGTACGTATGGAAACGGCTGCGGCCGCGCTTGCTCTCCGTGCCGCGCGCGTGCAGTAATTTACTAGACAAAGCGTCTTTAACGCGAACGTTACGCATTCTTTATAGAGGTGATAGAGGAAATTGCAACAGAAGAAGGGCAGCGGCATCGTGCTGATAACAGCTTAAAATCGTAAAAACTGCGGTAATAATAATAATAACAATAATCACTCGTCACCTGGAGCTAAATCAGGTGATGTCACGAGCTCAAAATGGATGTCGGGGCGGTGGTCGTGGAACCAAGGAACCACTTCACATTGACGCGGTCATAGGCAAAGTGGTGAAACGCAACCGTCGGTACTTCTCTGCCGCCTGGATAGACTACAGAAAGGCGTTCAACTCGGTGCCCCATACATGGCTAAAGAGGGTCCTCGAGCTATACAAGATTGACTGTACAGTTAGAGCCTTCCTCGAGCAGTGTATGGGGAAGTGGAGTACGATCCTTTGTCATCTGGGCGAGCGGATGATGGCTGCGGGAACCACATAAGTGTAATAGTGGAGATGGACGGTCCACTATTAACAGACTCCGAGTGGTTTTAAGGTGGAGAAATGAAACGACTGTTTATGTAAGTCCGATTGAAGTATGAATATGGAATGAATGTGGAATGGAATGGAATATATTTGCATCAATCTTGCCTATATTTATATGGCTGGCTCACAATTGATTTGTCAATGGTAACAATTTTTATTTTATCTAGCCAATTATAATGCTTATATTATGACCAATGAAAATTATTCAAAATATACAACTATTATCTACGTTTCGTTTCCCGGCGTGAGACTTGTTTTTTTGTTCACGAAGCTACGTCGCTGGACCGGGCTATAAAAGACATGCAGATCGGTGCGCGCGCGTAGTCGGTGAGCGGCTGCGGCGTGGAATACAGCTCCGGAACGGCGAGAAGAAGCGAACTGCGGCGTTGAAGAAAGGCTCACCATTGGTCGAAGGATACGTGACGATAGCGGCGTGTGAAGTCGATGTGGCGCTGAATGATATTTGCGGCTGCTTCTTGTTTCTTTATAAGAACGTCAAATTATCTATATGCAGTCCGCAGTATCTCAGTAGCCAAGGATAGTTAGGAAATAAATGTTTTTTATCCTCGCCTTCCGCGTTATGGTAGCAGCAGAGTATATATTATTTATTCCCGTTTAGGGTTAATTAGTCTGGCTGCTACATCACTCTCCCCCTAGCGAAAGCGTACCGGAGGCTTGACGACTCGCCCGTATCTCGTAGTTTTTAAAATAAGTTTCAACTGGGTTGATGTAGATGATGGAGTTTCAAGCTTCCTCGCTGGTGGTTTTGATGATGATGATGAATCCTCTGAAGTATCCTCGTTAATAATATAGGCAGGCTTTAGTCGGTCGATCGAAATAATCGTAGATTTCCTTCCGGGTATTTGTAGTTTAAAAGTCTTGCTATTTCTCTCTAATACTTTATACGGTCATCATAGATAGGTTGAAATTGTTTTTTCATTGCGTCGTTTCTTACAAAAACTTGCTTGCATGTTTTCAAATCTTGGTGAATGAATACTGATTTATTATTTCTGTGTGATTGCATTTCAGTGCATTTCGACGATAAGGCTTTGTTGATTGATTCTCGAAGTTCAGTTATGAAATCGTAATCCATTTCTTGTTTGTTTGACGCTGCTGAAATGAAGAAGTCACACGGCAATCTTATGCTGCACGCGGTGTTGCTCGTAGTCCGAGTAGCACTGAAGGGAGCTCATCAATCCACTTTGTATGTTGAGATAAACGAGTTTTGAGTGCGGTCTTTAATGTACGATGCCATCGTTCGATTATTCCGTTTGACTGGGGATGGTATGCTGTTGTACGTGTCTTCTGTATTCCCATAGTTTGAAGAAGTTTGAGGAATAGGTTGCTTTCGAAGTTTTTTCCTTGATCTGTTGTGATGGTTTTAGGTGATCCGAAATGAGTAATCCAATTTTCATAAATTATCTTCGCGACGGATTCGGCTGAAGTATCTTCGGTAGGTATTGCTTCTGGCCATCTTGTTATTCTGTCGATCATTGTTACGAGATAACGATGTCCTTGCGGTGAAGTAGGTAATGTTCCAACGATGTCAACGTGCAGGTGTTCGAATCTCTCCGTGGGTGGAAATGTAGCTAGGCTACTTGATGTATGCCTTTGTACTTTGCATTTTTGTCATTGAATGCATTGCTTCGCCCAGTTGCCAACATCCACTTGCATTGAAGGTCAAAAGAATTTTTCAGTGATGAGTTTTCTTGTTGTTCTAACACCTGGATAACTGATGTTGTGCAGTGCATTGAAGACTTCGCGACGACATTCTTATGGTAGGTATTGTCGCACGGTTGTCGTTGAGGCTTCACAGTATATAGGTAGATGCGTCATTGGCATTTTAACTTGCTTGATGGACAAGTTACCTTGCTTCGATAGATGTTTTATGTTGTCACTATCTCTGTCTTGCCATTAACTCCACTGTTGTCCTTTCCACTGATATGACGTATGTCGGTCGTGAATTCACTTATGAAAATAAGTTGCCTTGCTCTTCGTGGTGTTTCCGATAGTGATGGTTTCTTTGGAAGTACGTATGTTAATGGCCTGTGGTCGGTAAAAACGATCAGGTTTCGACCCTCGAACATTTTTCTGAAGTGCTTGATAGCCATGTAAATAGCGAGTAGCTCTCGGTCGAATGTACTGTAGTTACGTTGAGTATCGGAGAACTTCTTCGAAAAATAGCCAAGTGGTTGCCATTTCCCATTGCTGTATTGTTGGAGAACGGCTCCTGCTGAGAGATCGGATGCGTCGCTGAAGATAGCAAGGGTTGCTTCGTGTGATGGGTGAGCGAGTAAAGCTGCATTTTGGATCGCAACTTTACAAGCTTCAAATGCCTTCGCGGCTTCATCGTTCCATTCAATTGACGTTTTATCTTTTTTCTTCGTGTTGTGAAGGTAGGCGTGAAGTGGTGCTTGGATTTCCGCGGCTTTAGGTATGTGTTCTCTGTAAAAATTTATCATCCCAAGAAAACGCCTTAGCTCTTCGATAGTTTTAGGCTTTGCATAATCGATGATTGCTCTGACTTTTTCGGCAGGCGGTTTGATTCCTTTCTTGCTGACGGTGAAACCAAGAAATTGAACTTCTTGCTGTCCAAATATGCATTTCGAAGGGTTGATTGTGATTCCGTTGTCTTCTAATCGCTGTAGCACGGTGCGTAGATGTGTTTCGTGCGTTTCTTTATCAGGGCTTGCAACAAGGAGATCATCATTAAATGCGAAAACGAAATCCAGTCCATGAAGTACTTCGTGTATGAATCTTTGGAAAGTTTGACCTCCGTTCTTTAATCCTGGGATCATTCTTGGGAATTCTAATAATCCCATTGGGGTAGTTATTGCTAGTTGATGAGTGAAATCCCTGACTCGCGGTATTGGGTAACGGTCAGGAGTGGTAATAGAATTCAGTCTTCTGTAATCTCCACAAACTCGTAATTCTCCGTTCTTCTTCGGTACAATGTGAAGTGGTGATGACCAAGGGCTTTTGCTTGGACGGCATATTCCTTGCTCAATCATGTTTTCGAATTCCTTTCGAACTTGCTCGTATAGGTGTGGTGCGATTGAACGTGCACGGCAATGAAGTGGTGGTCCATTGGTTTCGATGAAATGCTCAACGTCGTTCTTCGGTGTTAATTTCATTGAAGTTATTCTTGTGATACCAGGGTATTCTTCGAGGATCTTGTGATAGGGTTGTTGCTCATCTATGCTTCTTATTGTGGGCAGATTGGTTGCTTGGACAAAAGACTCAGATGCAAGATTGGTTTTCCCGTCGATGATTCTTCTTATTTTGATGTCGACGATTAACTGGTGATGTTGAAGAAAATCAGAACCGATGATTAGTTTGCTGACTTTAGCGACGATAAATCTCCATTTGAATGGTCGGCGTAGATTTAAATCAAGTTCCATTTTTTTTCTCCATATGTAGGAATCACAGTATTATTTGCTGAATAGAGTTGAAAATCCAGTGGCTTCAACTTCTGTCCCTGCTTCGGCGGTAACACTGAGATATTTGCTCCGGTGTCGATAAGGAAAGTAAGCTTGCTTTTTTTATCGGTGACGAAAAGACGGTAGGACCTTGCTGTTACGCTGGATCCCATCGCATTGAGCGTATTAGTTAGTTCGAGCGCCTTCGCATTTTCATTTTTGAATGTACACGGTTCTGTGCATTTTCTTGCGTCGAACCCGAAACGTCGATGATAGTAGCAGTAAGGGGATCTTGATGCTGAGCTTATTCGACTTCTACTTGCAGAGCGGTTGCGACGAAAAGGTGATCTTCGGTGTTGCTGATTGCGCTGATTGTACTGTTGCTGGTAAAAGGTGTGACGCTGGGAAGCTTTGAGCGCGGCGACTTCGAATGATAGCTTCCGAATTTCTTCGAGAAGAAACTGGGTATCATTGGCCTTTCTTGAAGTGCCTTCGATCATCGATATGTGTGAGCTACTGCTGTTTTCGATCATCTTGTCCGCCAGGAGTGCCAGTTCGTCGAGCTTCGTCTGCGTGCTGAATGTTTCGCTGACTGCTATTACCGATCGAATATGTGGTGGTATGTGGTTTACCCACATTAGCCGTAGCGTTGAATCCGGAACTTTATCTCGCGCCAAAGTACGCATTTTGCGTAGGAGTTGTGTGGGCTTCTGGTTTCCAAGTTCTATTTCTGATAGAAGTTTCTGTAGCTGGCGACTGTCGGATTCTTCATATGCAGAGATCAGACGATCCTTCAGTGTATTATACTGGTCGATTGCTGGTGGGTTGTACAACAGGTCCGAAATTTTTTCGATGTCTTGTTTCTCAAGTTGGGCTATCACCATCTGTGCTAGTTGTGCTTGGCTCTTCTTTAAATCATTCGTTGCGGCTTCAAAACTGACGAACTTCAAAATTGAAGAAACGACTCACCATTGGTCGAAGGATACGTGACGATAGCGGCGTGTGAAGTCGATGTGGCGCTGAATGATATTTGCGGCTGCTTCTTGTTTCTTTATAAGAACGTCAAATTATCTATATGCAGTCCGCAGTATCTCAGTAGCCAAGGATAGTTAGGAAATAAATGTTTTTTATCCTCGCCTTCCGCGTTATGGTAGCAGCAGAGTATATATTATTTATTCCCGTTTAGGGTTGATTAGTCTGGCTGCTACATAAGGACAAGACGGGGTATCTTCCAGGGCGATTGTGTGAGTCCAATCTGGTTCTGCCTCTCTCTCAACCCTCTCAGTACCTTACTGGAGGGCTCCGGGAGGGGATTTCAGCTACAGAAAGGAGGGACAAAAGTAACCTACCTTTTCTATATGGATGACCTCAAGTTATTCGTCTCCAGTCGCTCCCATCTTATGGAACTGCTAAACATCACTTGTGAATTTAGCAGTTCCATTGGAATGGAGCTGAGGACGGATCAGTGTTTGGTCCTCCATGTTGAAAGGGGAAGGGTTGCTTAGTCTGAGGGCGTAGACTTGTCAACTTAAGGACCCTTTCCGAGGCTGAAACATACCGATTCCTGGGTATGTCATAGAACATCGGTATCGATGAGGCTGGTATGAAACAGTCAGTTTGCGACGTGTTTTATGCACGCTTGACCAAAGTGCTTAACAGCCTTTTTGTCCGGTGTAAATAAGTCACACGCATATAACTGCTGGGTCATGCCTGTCCTCATGTATACCTTTGGCATACTCAGGTGCACTCAGACTGAGCTTAACGCCCTGGATAGAAAAGTACGCACTACCATGACGTCCCATAGGATGCGTCATCCGAAATCGTCGGTAATGAGGCTGTACTTGCCGCGAAAGCATGGTAAGCGTGGCTTTCTGAGCGCGCTCACCATGCATAATCGCGAAGTTTGCAGTCTCCGTCAATACTTTTTGGCGATATCGGATGATCCATTCTATAATGACGTCATTTCTAGTGATAAAGAGCTTACCCCTCTATCCTTAGTTAACGAGCAATGGCAGGACCCAGCAGTGCTTAGCATTTCCGACAGGGAGACCGAATGGAAGAAGAAGGAGCTCAACGGTTGGTACTACAAGGCTCTACATGAGCCCTTCGTAGATACAGTCGCCTCTCTTAACTGGCTACGTTTCGGTGACCTCGTCGGGGAAACCGAGGGTTTTGTCTGTGCAATACAGGATCAAGTTATTAAGACCAACAACTATCGGAGATACATCCTAAAGGATGGCACCGTCGACGTCTGTCAAGCTTGTCGCCATCCCGGGGAGCCACTTAGGCATGTCATTTCCGGTTGTTCGGCGTTTTATAACTGTGAGTACTTGAACAGGCACAACCTAGTAGCCAGAATTCTACACCAGGAGCTCGCTCTGAAATACGGTCTTGTGGACCGGAAAGTGCCGTATTACAAGTACTTGCCGGAAGCCGTGCTCGAAAATGACCGCGCCAGGCTCTACTGGGACCGGGCCATCATCACAGACAGGACTATTCTTGCGAATAAGCCTGATATTGTGCTGATGGACCGGGCACAGTCAAGGATATTTTTGGTCGACATTACCATTACGTATGACGAGAACCTCGTGAAAGCCGAAACAGATAAGCGAACAAAATATCTGGACCTGACTCACGAGATGACCGACATGTGGGGTGGTCGGCCGACCGAAATTATTCCTGTAGTCGTCTCTGCGAATGGGCTAATCCCAGTAAGCCTCTCGGGTCATCTGAGGCGACTGGAACTCCGTGACGGACCGCTCCGGGCTCGAATGCAGAAGGAAGTGGTCCTTGATACTGCCCGCATCTTCCGTCGGTTTCTTTCCCTTTCCTCCTAATCCTCGGCCGTTTGGTCTCCTCTGCCGAGGGCTTCCTCTGGTTGGATCTTTATTTATTTGTTTATTTTTTGTATTTATTTTATTTTATTGATATTTATGTATATTTATCTTTTCATTTTAATTTATAATTATATATTTATAGAAACCAACCAGATGAGAAAACTATACAGATACAACTTATAATATTAACAATAATAATAAAAAATAATAATTAAAAAGGCGTAGGGAAGTGACGACCCCATAGCCCGCTGACGTATCAGTTATGTGACAAAATTAATACGTCGGCGCAGTCAGTCAGCGCCCTGCCTAGAGGTGTGAGCGCCGTGCCTAGGCAAAATTGTGGGTGCAAAGATCCGTTTGTGCATATGACCGAACCACGAAACGGTGCCGGGCTTGGGCGTCTCCCGTTATTTGGCGCCCATAAATGTATGATGGTACAAAGAGGAACGGGCATAGGGCCGCTGCCTGGGGGTCGCCGGGGCTTGTCTGGAGCTGACGCTGGACGCGGCAGCATGCGGGCTGCCAGCCGAGCGCGAGGAGCAGTACGATCACCTAGCAGCCCTCCGCATCCATCATCCCCACCAGAAGGCTTGTTGTCAGCTGGGTCTTCTCGGACTCAGCAAGCGGCACCCGCCGCTGGTGGAGCACGTCGCATGCGTTGGTCACAAACAATGAACGCAAACGCACTGCGGGCGTACTTTAGGGCAAAAGGGGAAGAAACCGGATGTTTGGCATATCGGGCTCGGATGCATCGCTTTTTTGCAGAGATGGAGCCATCTCTATCCGTTCACTGAGCAAAACCTGGCAGACTGAGTTCGGTACATCCATCCAACATATTTGGTAACGCCAAACTTGAACGACTACGACGTGAGGCTGTTCCCTCATCGGATGGAAATGCTACGGCTGGGAATGCGGCGCCACTAATTGCGCAGCAAACTGCAAATGTGGACGCTGCCGTCAATATTCCATTTGTGGTTGATTCAGACGATGATGGAATAGTCCCCCGCGAACTAGAGAAAATGAGGAGCATATTGGAAGAGTCGATGCTAGAAACGCGCAGAATGCCTCTCGAAAATCGACCGCGACTTCCCCGCATACCCCTTAGCAAGCAAAATCGGGCTGTCGTGCGGGCTCTTAACCCAATGCTGGTGACCTATTTGGTAGCCAGCCGGGTCCTTCGCGAGACGGACTCAATTCTTTTTGGCGCCGCACTGGCAGTATGCTGTATTATTGGCGCCAAACTTCCCATGGCTTAGACGTGCCACTCAACAAGGTAGTGCCATCCCAGCCTGGAGAAAAAGGATCGAGGACCGTATCGCAAATACAAGGGCCCTTATCGGCAGACTGACAAGTTTCAGTCTGGTAATAATAGACCGAGAGTTGTGCGGACCGTTAGAATGGCGTTTGCTGTGACAAATATTAGTTTGTCCCAGCCGGATATCACGCAGAAACTAACGGAGCGCATAGATGATCTGAAGCAAAAAATCGCTGCTTGGGGGAAGCGGATTCGATGATTTAGCGAGAGGTCAAAGCGGTTCAACCAGAATCGTCTCTTCCAGAGTGATCAGAAGAGGCTCTATAAATCACTGGAGCGACCAGCGGTATGTGGAGCGGGACCAGGACCGGATCAGGCTGACACAGTCGCATTTTGGCATGGCCTGTGGTCAGAGCCAGTAAACCACAGCGAGGGCCCTTGGATGGAAGTTGTGGCGAGCCAGAGTGCAAGTGTTACGCTGGACCCCGTCACCATAACGCCTGAAGACGTGGCTGAGGCGGTTCGTAGGGCGCCGAACTGGAAGAGTCCGGGGCTCGATGGGCTGCATAATTACTGGCTGAAGCGGTTCGTAGTGTGTCACACTGTGCTCGCCCGACAGTATCAAGAGGCTCTCGATCAAAAGTCGCTCCCGAGCCTCACTTGGTTCCTAAAGATCAGGGTACCACAGATCCGAGCAAATACCGCCCCATCACGTGTCTACCCACTATATATAAGACACTGACATCCATTTTGAGCGCGAGAATCACTCGTCACCTGGAGCTTAATCAGGTGATGTCACGCGCTCAAAATGGATGTCGGGGCGGTGGTCGTGGAACCAAGGAACCACTCCTCATTGACGCGTTCATTGGCAAAGTGGTGACACGCAACCGCCGGAACTTCTCCGCCACCTGGATAGACTACAGAATGGCATTCGACTCGGTGCCCCATACATGGCTAAAGAGGGTACTCGAGCTGTACAAGATTGACTGTACAGTTAGAGCCTTCCTCGAGCAGTGTATGGGGAAGTGGAGTACGATCCTTTGTCATCTGGGCGAGCGGATGATGGCTGCGGGAACCACATAAGGATAAGAAGGGGTATCTTCCAGGGCGATTGTGTGAGTCCAATCTGGTTCTGCCCCTCTCTGAACCCTCTCAGTACCTTACTGGAGGGCTCCGGGAGGGGATTTCAGCTACAGAAAAGAGGGACAAAAGTAATCTACCTTTTCTATATGGATGACCTCAAGTTATTCGCCTCCAGTCGCTCCCATATTATGGAACTAGCAGTTCCATACAACATCATTTGTGAATTTAGCAATTCTATTGGAACGGAGCTGGGGTTGGATAAGTGTGCGGTCCTTCATGTTGAAAGGGGAAGGGTTGCTAACTCTGAGGGCATAGATTTATCTATGCCCGTCAACTTAAAGACCTTTTCCGAGGCTGAAACATACCGATACCTGGGTATGTCACGGAACATTGGTATCGATAAGGCGGGTATGAAGCAGTCAGTTTGCGACGTGTTTTATGCACGCTTGACCAAAGTGCTTAACATCCTTTTATCCGGTGTGAATAAGACACACGCATATAACGGTTGGGTCATGCCTGTCCTCATATATACCTTTGGCATACTCAGGTGGACTCAGACCGAACTTAACGCCCAGGAGAGAAAAGTCCGCACTACCATGACGTCCTATAGGCTGCATCATCCGAGATCGTCGGTAATGAGGCTGTACTTGCCGCGAAAGCATGGTGGGTGTGGTTTTCTGAGCGCGCTCACCATGCATAATCGCGAAGTGTGCAGCCTCCGTGATTTCTTCCTGGCGAAATCTTTTTTTCTTTTTTGCGATTTCTAGTGATAAAAGGCTTACCCCTTTATCCTTAGCCCTCGAGCAATTGCAGGACCCAGCAGTGCTTAGCATTTCCGACAGGGAAACCGTATGGAAGGAGAAGGAGCTCCACGGGAGGTACTACAAGGCTTTACATGAGCCCTTCGTAGATACAGTCGCCTCCCTCAACTGGCTACGTTTCAATGACCTCGTCGGGGAAACCGAGGGTTTTGTCTGTGCAATACAGGATCAGGTTATTAAGACCAACAACTATCGGAGATACATCCTAAAGGATGGCACGGTCGACGTCTGTCAAGCTTGTCGCTATCCCGGTGAGTCGCTTAGGCATGTCATCTCCGGTTGTTCGGCTCTTTCTAACTCTGAGTACTTGCACAGTCACAACTTAGTAGTCAGAATTCTACACCAGGAGCTCGCTCTAAAATACGGTCTCATGGACCGGAAAGTGCCGTATTACAAGTACTTGCCGGAAGCCGTGCTCGAAAATGACCGCGCCAGGCTCTTCTGGGACCGGGCCATCATCACAGACAGGACAATTCTTGCGAATAAGCCTGATATTGTGCTGATGGACCGGGCACAGTCAAGAATATTTTTGGTCGACATTACCATTACGTATGACGAGAACCTCGTGAAAGCCGAAACAGATAAGCGAACAAAATATCTGGACCTGGCTCACGTGGTGACCGACATGTGGGGTGGTCTGCCGACCGAAATTATTCCTGTAGTCGTCTCTGCGAATGGGCTAATCCCAGTTAGCCTTTCTGGTCATCTGAGGCGACTGGGACTCCGTGACGGACCGCTCCGGGCTCAAATGCAGAAGGCGGTGCTCCTTGATACTGCCCGCATCTTCCGCCGGTTTCTTTCCCTTTCCCCCTTACCCTCGGCCGTTTGGTCTCCCCTACCGAGGGCTTCCATCTGGTTGAGCTTTTATTTATTTATGTATTTTTGTATTTATTTTATTTTATTGATATTTATGTATATATTTATCTTTTCATTTTCATTTATAATTATATATTTATAGATTCCAACCAGATGAGAAAACTATATAGATACCCCCCCAATAATAATAATAATAATAACAATAATAATAATAATAATAATCCACGGGAGGTTCTACAAGGCTCTACATGAGCCTTTCGTAGACACAGTAGCCTCCCTCCACTGGCTACACTTTGGTGATCTCTTCGGGGAAACCGAGGGTTTTGTCTGTGCAATACAGGATCAGGTTATTAAGACCAACAACTATCGGAGATACATCCTAAAGGATGGCACCGTCGACATCTGTCGAGCTTGTCGCCATCCCGGTGAGTCGCTTAGGCATGTTATCTCCGGTTGTTCGGCGCTTTCTAACTCTGAGTACTTGCACAGGCACAACCTAGTAGCCAGAATTCTACACCAGGAGCTCGCTCTGAAATACGGTCTCGTGGATCGGAAAGTGCCGTATTACAAGTACTTGCCGGAAGCCGTGCTCGAAAATGATCGCGCCAGGCTCTATTGGGACCGGGCCATCATCACAGACAGGACTATTCTTGCGAATAAGCCTGATATTGTGCTGATGGACCGGGCACAGTCAAGGATATTTTTGGTCGACATTACCATTCCGTATGACGAGAACCTCGTGAAAGCCGAAACAGACAAGAAAACAAAATATCTGGACCTGGCTCACGAGGTGACCGACATGTGGGGTGGTCTGCCGACCGAAATTATTCCTGTAGTCGTCTCTGCAAACGGGCTAATCCCAGTCAGCCTCTCGGGTCATCTGAGGCGACTGGGACTACGTGACGGACCGCTCCAGGTTCAAATGCAGAAGGCGGTGCTCCTCGATACCGCCCGCATCGTCCGCCGGTTTCTTTCCCTTTCCCCCTAACCCTCGGCCGTTTGGTCTCCCCTGCCGAGGGCCTCCATCTGGTTGGGCTTTTACTTATTTATGTACTTTTATATTTATTTTATGTTATTGATATTTATGTATATTTATCTTTTCATTTTCATTTATAATTATATATTTATAGATCCCAACCAGATGAGAAAACTATATAGATACCCCCCAATAATAATAATGTCCTTCAGGCTGTATTTCGGTCACGGCGACCAGTTTTAAATAAAACTAGCCATCTGCGCAGGGCAGAAGTATATTTCACGAATATATGCGCAGGCCTGTGCATGTGCAGGAGTGTGTTCTTTATTCCCCCACTCTCATAGTCCAAAGTGACGGTAAACCAACACGACCGGAAGGAGGTTTAAAAGCACGGGGTGAAATAGCACCAAAGTTCTGACTCTGAGGCGCACCAGAGAATTTATTAACAGACAAACTCAATAACTGATTTTAGCAGGATTTTGATATATTTGGGATTTGAAACCCGGACCACATAATCAGAAGTCGAGCCTACGACCAATAGACAGTTAGTATCTGCGTGATAAACTTCTTAATTATGATATCGACAGTAAAACCAGTGCAACAGAGCTGGGCATATTTTCGTACCTAATTGGTTTTAGGTTTCGATTAAAAATAATACTAATAACATAAAAAAGACATCGGGTACGATAAGGCAAGCAATAAAAAATGGCGGTTTCTCCAGTTTTTCCCCGGGTATCAATTTGTGCAAATTATTACAGTGGAGCCTCGAGCCTAAAGGAGCTGGCGCTTATCATTCTTCGTATATATTTATGGAGGTTGTATCTAATAATAAAATACATATAAAATAATACATCTATGCAAAAAAAAATATAATTTAGATGATAAAAGTAATATTGCGTATAGAAATAAAATGAAAGCATGAAATGAAAGCAGAAAACATTGCTTGACACACACATCTTAATATATATAAATTACGTGTCATGTTGTTTGTCCGCGATGGACTCCTAAACCAATTACCCGATTTTAATCAAATTTGCACACCGTGTGCACTTTGGTCCAACTTGAGAGATAGGATAGTTTTTTGCCCATGAGTGACCTACAATTTTTTTTTGCGAATTGAAGGATGTTTAGTTGGACATGACAAAGGGTAGTCGAAAAGGGCAGAACAACGTCTGCCTGGCAAGCTAGTACTTATATAATTATTTCGCAACACATTAATTGTCCAGCTAGTATTCAGTAGTTGTGTACAATGTTTGCCTCGTGTTTTTACTCATATTCTTTTCACTTATATTGGCCTAATTTGTAGTGTATCGCAGCTGTTTTTTGCGTGCAAAAAAGGGCAAAAAGTCTTAATACTCCTCAAACTACAAGTCGAGTGGGCCTGACGGAATCCCCCCAATTGTGCTCCAGAGTTGGCACCGGTTTTAACGCGTCTTTCCGGTACTCCTACTCCCTAGGCGTAGTCCCAAAATCATAGAAGACGGCTTTCGTCCACCCGATCCCTAAAAAATGCGACCGCTCAGACCCGTCCAACTACCGGCCTATCGCCATCACCTCCTTGTTCAGTCCATTATAAACTGCCAGCTCATGAGGTGCCTTGAGGATCACCAGCTGATTAGTGACCGCCAATACGGTTTTCGCCGTGGTCGGTCAGCTGGTGATCTTATGGTCTACCTTCTACTCACAGATGGGCTGAGGCAGTAGAGTCCAAGGGGGAGGCATTGGCCGTTAGTTTGGACATTGCGAAGGCCTTCGATCGGGTTTGGCACAAAGCGCTTCTTTCGAAGCTCCCTTCCTATGGGCTTCCCGAGAAATTGTGCGATTGGATCACCAGCTTTCTTGCAGATCGTCGCACCAAGATCGTTGTAGACAGTGCAAGCTCCGATTGCAAGCCTATTAATGCTGGTGTTCCACAAGGCTGCGTGCTATCGCCAACGCTGTTTCTTCTGCATATCAATAGTATGTTGCAAACCCGTAACATTCATTGCTATGCAGATGACAGCACTGGTGATGCTCTTTACACCGGCCGAGCCAATATTTCTCGGGAAAACGTCTCCGAGTGCCGGAACAAACTTGTGTCTGAAGTCGAGTCTTTGCTGAACAGAGTTTCGGATTGGGGGCGACTAAATCTAGTCCAGTTTAATCCCCAGAAGACACAAGTTTGCGCGTTAACCGCCAAAAAGAAGCCCTTTGTCGTATCTCCTCAGTTTCAAGGCACTCCTCTTGTTGCCTCAGCCATTATCGGAATCCTCGGCGTCGACATATCCAGTGACGTGCAGTTTCGTGGTCACTTGGTAGAGAAATCCAAATTGGCCTCTAAAAACTTGACGTGCTCAGCAGAGCGGGAAAGTATTTCATGCCGGCACACCGCCTGCAACTTTACAAGGCGCAGGTTCGGCCACACATGGAATACTGTTCCCATCTCTGGGCTGGGGCTCCCCAGTACCAGCTCCTACCACTTGACTGCATCCATCGCAGAGCGGCTCGAATCGTCGACGACCGAGTCTTTTCCGATCGGCTCGATTCACTGGCACTGCGAAGAGATGTTGCATCTCTTTGCATTTTCTTTCGCATATACCATGGAGAGTTCTCTGAGGAATTGTTCGGATTAATCCCAGCCGCCAAATTTCGTGAACGCACTACGCGGCAAACGTCGCGATACCATCCACATCATCTGGAGGCTGGCGGTCCACCACTGTACGTTTCAAGAGGAGTTTTCTTCCGCGTACAACCTCTCTGTTGAATAGTTTACCACCAGCGATTTTTCCGGACCGATACGACCTGAGGACCTTCAAGAAAAGAGCGTACTCCTTTCTAAAGGGCCGGCAACGCACCTGCAATTCCTCTGGTGTTGCGGTTGATCATGGGCGGCGGTAGTCACTTAACATCAGGTGAGCCGCATGCTCGTTTGCCCCCTCTTCTATTTAAAAAAAAAACTTCCTCAAATAACCTTCTCTCGCGCTTTTATTCATAGCCGTATTTGCATCGCTGCCTCTGTTGTTACATCACGGGGGTGAACCCAACTTCGCTATATAATAACAGTTATTATATTTCATCCTTGTCTTCTGCGGTCACAATGGCAATCAAGCGCACGCTCCCAAATAAATTATTTTCGATTCCGACATATACCGACTCCGATAAAGAATCTTTGGTAAATATACGTTAATGTAAACGACCTGAATGCGAAATAGGAGATTATGCGTTTGTGAGTTATGAACGTAGTTTCAAGCAACAGATGAAATTATGGAATTATAAAACTTTCAGAAGATTGGCTTTTAACGCGGCATAAACCAATCAAAAAAAGCTGAAAAAATATTACCTCAAAATTATTACAGATTAATAGTTGTTTCTAAAAAAAATAGCAGACGATAAGGACGTAATGTAAAAATTGCAATCTGAATACAACAAATACACGTCGTACGCAAATGGAGTTGTCTTTAAGTCGTTACTCTCAGAGACAGTACTTATTTAATAGCCGTAGCACAGTCCGTAGGTTTCACAACACTGAATTATTCACTGAGATACAAAATCTTTAAATTGAAATTCAGTTTATGGAACAACAGGCTAGACGGAATAATCTTCAGATATCTTGCATCCCTGAAAAGTCAAATAAAGACCTGGTCCTTTATATGAGTAAATTATTTATTTCCTTGGAAATCAGCTAATGTCTACTGATATTGTTCATTTTACAAGAACTTGACTATTTAATGCAGTTTATGGACTTCCAAAACTCATTGGGGTAAAGTTGAGTTCTCAATTGTTATATGACTCCATTAAGTCTGCTATTCAAGAAAGGACTCAGGTTTTGTAAACATCTTACACCAGCCAATAAGATATCGTATACAATTACAAGGGAAAAAGCAAAAGTCGCTCAATACAAAGTCGTGTGTATAATTGATGGCAAGATTTTTCTTAGGAAGAACGAGTGTCCGTCCTTATGTATAAAAAATTCTGTTGATCTTTAAAAGTTAATTATTTTTAAATAGAAGGTAGGAATAGGAAGGACGCGATGTGCGTTCATGACATTTGGCGGCTGTAATTAATCCGAACAATTGTAAACTCTGAGGTAGATGATAGAGGTAGATAGAAAATGCAAAGGGGTGCAACATCCCTCCGCAGTGCCAATGAATCAAGCCAATCAGATAAAACTCTGTCGTTAATGATTCAAACCGCTCTGCGCTGGATGCGGTCAAGTGGAAGGAGCTGGAACTGGGGTGCCCAGAGATGAAAATAGTATTCCATGTGAGGCTAACTTACGTTTTGCGTAGTAGTCTTAAGCAATGTGCCGGCATGAAATACTGCCTCAATCTGCTGACCATGCCAAGCTTTTTAGAGGCCCATTTGGCCTTCCCCTCCAAGTGAGCTGGAAACTGCACACTATTCAATATGTCGAATTTGAAGATTCCGATGTTAGCCGAGACAGCAAGTGAAGTGCCTTGAAATTAAGGAAGTTACGACAATAGAGTTCTTTTAGCGGTTCTATTGAACTAGAATAGATTTAGTCGCTCCAAATTCGGGAATTTGTTCAGCAAAGACGCGACTTCAGACACAAGTATGTCTCGGTACTCAGTGACGTTCTCCCGAGAAATATCGGCAAGGCCAGTGTATAAGTCATCATCAGTGCTGTCGTCTGCATAGCAATTAATGTTACTAGCTTGCAATATATCATTGATAGTTACCGTATAGTGGCGGTTAAGAATATCCACTTTCCCATATCTTCCCGTGGGTGTCATAAAAAGCGACAGAGCGTAACAGGCAGGAGATGGGCAGCAACATCTTCATGATAACAGCAACTGTACAACAAAAAAACTGCGGTTGCCAACCCGATCGCCAAGCAAGCCAAGCCCCATGAAGAATTACACAAATAGACGGCCCCCAGTCCCCGGTGGCCCCGCTATTCCTGGCTACGGTGGCGACCATATTAACGGAGTGGCAGGGGTGCTAAGAGTCTCCGGTGGAGGTTCAGTTGCCACCTACGGCTCACATACACGACCTAGCAACATTTAACGCACGGATTCTGAGGACTGACGAGAAGATCCTGGAGCTCGAAGAAGAAATAAACAAGTTGCGCTGGAATATTATAGGATTATCCAAGGTCCGAAAAGAGGGGAGGACACGGTGATTCTCGAATCCGGCAACTATCACCGGGAGGGCGACCATCTGTCCCAAGGAGGTGTTGGATTTATCGTCCACAAATCTCTCGTTAACAACGTTTTAGAGACTGGGAGTGTATCGAAGAGGGTTGCGTACCTTAAACTCAGAATCACCAAACGGTATTCGCTGAAGGTCATACAGGTTTACGTGCGAACGTAAGAACATCCCGATTAGGAGGTGGAGAAAATGTTTAAGGACATTTCTAGAGCCATGCATTTCTCCAAAGCTCACTCTACGGTGTTAATGGGAGACTTCAACGCAAAACTGGGCACAAGAAAGATCGGTGAGATAAAGGTAGGGAAATTTGGGATAGGGCAAAGGAACCAAAGGGGCCAGCAGCCGAATTCATGGAGAAAGAGGGACTTTTATGATGAACTCTTTCTTCCAAAAGCGGCCCCACACAAAGTGGACCTGTTCGAGCCCCGGCGGTTCGACAAAAAACGAGTTTGGTTCATTATGACGACCAGACGCCAACTGTTCAGGGATTTCTCAGTGATCGCAAGGGTGAAAACTGGCTGCGATCACCAAATGGTTAGAGGCACACTGAACCCAAACGTTAAGTTGGAGAGGTCTCGTCTAATGAAGTCAACGCTCCGTCCCTCTTTCCCGAAACCTTTCAGCTCGAGTTACGTAACCGCTTTCAGTGCCTAGAAGATTGCAATGCAGTGGAAGATATGAATGACAAGCTCGTGGAAACTATCCATGCAGTCGGAGCTAAGTTTTGCAAGACCCGCCGCAGAAGTATGCAAAAACTCTCCGATCACACTCTTAATCTCATGGCTGTTAGACGGGAGATGAGGCCGCAATCGTCAACAGATTTGATAGCATACAGGCAACTGAACAAACAGATCTCCAAATGCATGTGGCGTGACTTACGCATTCAATACCGCTCGTATTAAATAAGCGATCGAGCGGAACCAGGGCTCCAAAGTCTTTGCCAGAGATCTGTCTGCCAAAAAGAGCCAAATGTTAAAGTAAAAGACTGAGTGTGACAGCATCGTATCCGGGACAGCAGAGATTTTGAGTGAGATTGAGAGGTTCTATGGACAGCTGTACACATCATCGTTGGAGCCACACGCAAGTGTGAATAACCATCCAAGAGCAAGTCTTGTCTGACACTATTCCGATGATATCCCGGACATCAGTCTGAGGGAGATTAGAATGGCTCTTCAGCACCTTAAAAACGGCAGGGCCCCAGGCGAGGATGGAATGATAGTGGAGCTCCTGAAAGCGGGTGGAACACCGGTACTAAAAGTCCTTCAGAAGCTCTTCAATTCCATCCTCCGTGGTGGCACTACTCCGGAGGCGTGGAGCGGAAGTGCGGTAGTCTTGTTCTTTAGGAAAGGCGACCACGCTCTCTTGAAGAACTACAGACCGATTTCCCTTCTGAGTCGCGTCTACGTGATGTTTTCGAGAGTCATTACGAATCGTCTCGCACGTAGACTCGACGACTTCCAGCCTCCCGAACACTCCGGTTTCCGAAAAGGCTTCAGTACCATAAACCACATACATACCCTGCGGCAGATTATACAGAAGACCGAAGAGTACAATCTGCTACTGTGCCTAGCGTATGTGGACTAAGAGAAAGCCTTTGATTCCGTCGAAATTTGGGCGGTGCTACAGTCTCTTCAGCGGTGCCAATTTGACTGTCGGTATATCGAAGTGCTGAAGTGTTTTTACAGTAGGGCTACGATGGCTATCCGAGTACAGAACCAGAGTTTGAAACCTATCCAACTGCAGAGAGGTGTAAGACAGGGTGACGTTATATCCCCGAAAGTCTTTACCGCTGCATTGGAAGACCATTTCAAGCTACTGCACTGGAAAGGATACGGTATTAACATCAATGGCGTGTATATCACTCACCTTCCATTTGCCGTCGATATACTCCTTATGGCAGAATCACTGGAGGAACTAAGCACTATGTTTAATGACCTCAATGGTGTCTCCCAACGGATAGGTCTTAAGATGACAACCCCCACCACCAAACCCCAACCCCCCACTAGATGGAGTGACGGCCTGGTAAGATATGCAGGAATTCGATGGATACAGGTGGCTCAGGTCCGTGCTTTGTGGCATTACTTGGGGGAGACCTATGTTCAGCTGTGGACTTGTGAAGGGCTGTAATGATAATGATGATGATATACTCGTAGAAGGAACCGCGTTGGTGATAGCACGTAGCCTTGTGGAACGCCTGCGTTAATAGGGTTGTAATCAGAGCATGCACCGTCTACTGCGATCTTGATGCTCTGATCAGTAAGGAAACTGGAGATCTAATTGCACAATTTCTTGGGAAGCCAATAGGAAGGAACCTTCGAAAGATGCGCTTTGTGCCAGACCCGATCGAAGGCCTTCGCTATGTTCAAACTAACGGCCAATGCCTCACCCTTGGACTCTACTGCTTCCGCCTATCTATGAGTCAGGTAGACTAGATGATCACTAGCTGGTCAACCACGACGAAAACCGTATTGGCAGTTATAATTCAATTGGTGATCCCCAAGGTACCTCATGAGCTAGCAGTTTATAATGGAATCCATTAATTTTGAGACCAAGGAGGTGTTGGCGGTAGGCCTTTAGGAGCCGGATCACACGTCTTCAGCACAATGGTAGAGACTCCATCAGGCCCACTAAACTACTCGGTAGCTAACTCGGTTCGAGCCGGCCCATCCGTGCGACAACGAAAGCTGCCGCATGGTTTTAACGTTGTTAAAAGTGGTAGAGCACGCCTATCACTTTTAACAGTTTATTACTTGACTAGTTTTTAGTTTATTCATTATTATACTTGCTCATCCTCAGCATTTCCGTTGTTATTATACGATTTATCAATGCCTGTTTTTAATTATAATATTATTTACTACATTCTACAGTAAGCAATTATAGTTTTATTATTGTTATTTTACTTTTATAATTATCTTATTCCATTTATTTGTAACTTACTTATCATATTATTATTTTTAATGTTGTTATATACATATTCTAAATCAATATTATATACTACCAATTTCCTACTAACTTTTAAATATTTTACTATAAATCTCTGATATTTAAACCAGCATTAAACTTGGAACGTACTCCTATAATTAACGAAAATAAATGTTTATATTTTATTTTAATAAAAAATTTAATTATTTACCTTACTCCCTTAATAAAGTTTCGGCTTTCAAGACATATTAAAAACCAATTAACTATTATTATTTTATATCGGAGTAACCACTCTATGGTAAATTAATAAAAAAAATTTACTAAATTTATATTTATGCCTTTACTATGAATATTATACTAAGTAAAATATTTTTTTCCAGAATTTATGTTGCCTTCGTATAGTCTTATTTTATTGTGCGTTTATAATTTAACCATTTTACTTTCCCATGAATCATATTATGAACATTCTGATTGTTTAACTATTGTAACTTTTTTGCGGACAGGGAAGTTGATCTGAAACTTGGCTGCAAAGTACTATTTGTGATAGCAAAGTTTGTGATGATAGGTTTGATACATTTTGCGTAATCGTTACTTAGCAACAAAGTAAAAAAGGATAGGTGGCGGGGTAATTAATGATCTGTACTAGGAGTGAACTATGAAAAAACACATGAAGAGTTTGTCAAAGTGTTTATGGAAATTTTTTAAGTTAAAAAAAGTAAAATCTAATTATATCCGTAATTTAAAAAATGTCATTTATACGGAAGGACAGGATATTAGATCTAGTTTTAATGCCTTTTAAGGTCTATTTACTGTTTCTCCTTTGAAGGATTCTAGTTCACACTGTTATCATACAGTCTCCTTGTCATTGAGTGATGATATCTCCCGAAATGAGGTTTTTCAAGAATTTATACTTATATATCTGAGAAGCTTGGAAACCTATTAGAGAGCGGGTTACGATGAAGTACCTCCAATGTTTATGTCATCTTGTGCCGAGAGCTTTAGTTACCTAATTACGTTGCATTTTAAGCTTTTCTGTAGGGAATGTGTGTTTCCCACACTTTAAAAAAGGCATATACAATACCGGTTTATAAGAAAGGTTCTTAAAAAAACTTGATAATTGCCGTCCAATATCTTTTTTCAGTACAATAGCTAAAATATTTAAAAAATATATTTAATAAGATTTTTCGATAACTAGACGCATTACGAGTACGCATTATGGTTTTCCAAAAAAGCATTCTACTATTTAAATTCCCGCATGTTTCACAAATTACGTTATTGATGACATGGAAGGTGAAGGTCAAATTGATTTGATCAATATATATTTTCCATAAAATTTAAATGGTATAGTAATCAACAGCCCTTGACGATGCGCGATCACGTATGACATTGATCACATATGACAATGAATGAATAGATTGATGATATTTGTAGTAAAGCTTTTTGTATTTTGAATTTGTAGCCAGAATTTGTCTTCCTTTTCCTAATTTGCAAAGCCTAAAGTTGTTTACTTGACTATATCAGATATATATTAGAGCATGCTTCTCAGATATGGTCACCATTGTCTGCTAAATATGTTCTTAGTATTAAACGGATTCAAAAAACATTTCGTTACTTATTTAAATTTAAAATTCGGATCTTCTGGCTCTCTATATAAAAAAACAATTTCAAATATTAGTCTGTTAATGTTGTGTAAAATAACGTACTCTGCTAGACATGGGACTTTATTCGATACATCACACCAAGGAATTGAATGCCATTCTTATTGGCTTACATTGGATTTAACGTCCCGATGAAATGTACCAGATCTATCAGAAAATTGATGTTTTATATTTCCTTTCATCCGACGAAATGTAGGAAAAACGGTGTTCTAATTCATTTGGATGCAACTGATGGTTAAAAATTTAGCTCAATGATTCTTTTAATTGTATTATACTACCGAAAGTGGATTTAAGAATAAAATTTATAAAGTTTTACTCACTCACAAAATATTACCTAAATTATTATTCTAATAACCTTTTAATACCTTAATTTTTTCATTATATATATATTAGAATATATTTTAGTCTCTTTTCAATTATCTGTATTGATTCAATATGTGTGTGTTTATGAAGGGAAAATTTATATTATAATTAATTTGTAATTTTCAGTATTCGTATTTTACCGATTTCATTTGAAATAGAAATAGAAACTTTTTTATTCAATGTAGATTATAAAAATACTTACTGAAAGTCACTTTTTTAATTTACCACTGGTTCGCAAAAAAAACCCCTGTCCTAGGAAGAACCAGCGAGAAACCCAGCGGGACTATTTTTTTAATAATAGCTTACAATCATCTTTACAATCAACAACACAAGACAAATTAGAAATAGCTTGGTAGCGATCATCCTTCCCAGGGGTTATTATCATCTATAAATTCCTTAATATTATAATAGCCCTTTTTATACAAACTTAGTTTAATAACATTTTTGAACATTGTGTATGACAAGTTTTGTATATTTTCTGGGATTTTGTTGTAAAAGCGTATACATTGCCCCAAGAATGAATTACTGACTCGGTGGAGTCGAGTAACTGGTACTATCAGCTTATGTCTGCTCCTAGTATTTACAGAATGAATATTACTTATTTTCGCAAAACTACTTTTATTTTTGTGTACGTACATTACATTTTCATAAATGTATTGAGAGGCCAGAGTTTTTATTAATTTCCTTAAATTTTTGTCTCAGTGAGTTTTTTTTAGACCCCCACTCACTACATCATCTTCCATTACAAATCAAAATGCAGATGCGTTGTCTCCCGTGAGGACTGAGATGGATGCCTCATTTCCAGAAAATCTTCTCTACACTCACCATACTACAAAATTCATTATTCTGTGAGAGCTGGTCCTTCCCGGTTCCCCATTCTATACTACAATAAATTGAGCATGGCTCTACCACGTAAAGTTTTGGTTTTAAATTATATATTGCTCTAATGGCCCTCTTCTCTAAAATAAATATAATTTCAGTGTCAGTCGCGTGTCCCCATAGCAAAATACCATACGACATAATGCTATGGAAATAACTAAAGTAAACTATTCTAGCTGTTTCAACACTGGTAAGAATTCTAATCTTTTTACAGCATATGCTGCAGAACTAAGTCTGCTAGCTAGTTTTGATATATGGGGGGAGCCATTGAAGCTTTGCGTCCAGTGTGATTCCAAGAAAAATGGTGGTATCAACAAGACTCAGTTCCTCCCCATTTAAAATTACATTATTATTGAAATGTTTATTAGGAGTTAAGAATTTCATACATTTAATTTTAGTTCCATTCAAATGCAAATTATTAACATAAACCAATTGACTAACTTATCTATAGCATTATTTACTTCGTCGTAATTTAATAACTGTCGTTTTAATTTGAAAATTAATGAAGTATCGTCAGCAAATAATACTATATCATGGTTATCCCCTACTATGTAAGGTAAGTCATTAATATATACAAGAAACAGAGGCACGCCCATTTGTATAATCGACCCGGAAGAACTCATACTATTAATAACAACTTTTTGTGTTCTGTCACTTAAATATGAAATAATTAATTTAAGAGCATCATTTCTTACACCGTAGTGTTGAAGTTTCCTGATTAATGTTTCATGGTGAACACAATCGAAGGCTTTGAATGGGTCACAGAACACACCCAAAGCATCCTGTGAATTCTCCCATGGATTAAATATATATTTAATCAGCTCAACACCAGCATCAGTTGTCGAGCGACCCCTTGTGAAACCAAATTGATTTTTATGAAGTAATTTATTTATATTAAAAAAAAATTACAATTGATCAAGAATAATTTTTTCAAAAATTTTACTAAGTGTTGGCAGTACAGAAATAGGTCTACAATTAGCGGGGTCCAATGTACTACCAGATTTAAATAAAGGTATTACTTTAATATGCTTCATTAAATCAGGAAACACACCAGATTTGATACTACTATTAAAAATAATAGATAGTTGAGGTGCGATTGTATCTATTATATATGATATTATTTTGTATAGATATTATTTTATATTGTATTACATTTATAGTGTTATGTTCGGTTATTTCCTTGTGGTTAACTATTATTGATTAAAATGTATGAATTAATAAGCTATTATCCTGTATAAAATAAAAAATAAACAAACACACCGAACACACACACACACACACACACACACACACACACACACACACACACATACACACACACACACACACACCATCATCATCATCATCATAATAAAATACTACTACTAAACTAACATTTAGTAGGCACTATTTTAAACTACATTAAAAACAAAGCATTCCAGTTACAAGGTTTCATAACGAGATGCACTAGGGGCTTCAAACAGCCTCAATAATATATATCTATTAATATAATATAATAGCCTTGTCTGTAACATTTTTGAATGTACCGGTGCCATTTGGTCTCTCTGCTATACGGTCCATTCGAGTAGTATACAGTAAATATTACATCTAATTTTTTTTGTAAAATATATTTAATTAATCAAAATATGCACCGTTATTATCTATGCACTTTTCGTTTAGGGCAGGATTTGGCTGGATCTCCAGGGTTCAGTCATTGCGACGAGAGCTTCCTATTATCGTACCGTATGCACTTTTAATCACAAGTAATGATTCGATTTAAAATCCCTTCATTTTTGTGTCGGTTGAGCAAAGTAACACAGCAGTCGACGCGTGTTTGCAAATTCGATTCACTCAATTCATGAGGTACCTATCGTTCAAGTTTTTTTACTTTCCCGATTTGCTCCAAGTGGATAATATCATTTTATTACTTACCGCGAAGCCTGCAGCTATCTCTCAAGTACTTTGTGATGGATCCACTTCCACAATAGCCTTTAATTTTTCATTTTCCCCTTTGGTCTACCGCTGTCAAAAAAATGAATGACAAATATTCCAGCCGAATGAATTTATAAATTTTAATTTGGAATTCTTAACCAAAGAGATCAAAGTTAAAAAATATTTCAGATCAAAGTGGTGAGTACGACAAAACGCTAATTTCATATGTAGGGACCTTATATAATATAAATATAATATCATTTCGGGAACTTTCTTCTTTGGCGCGTCCCTGTATACTTTTGTCTAAACGGGAGATGTAGAGCTATATGGTGGGCTCCACAATACACAGAGTTGTACTTTTGTTTATTTTTGTGGTCCCACGCTGGTTTCAGACGGGTCTGGACCAACGTCTCTTCTTAACAAGAGTAAACCCGTCATTATCTGTCTTGTTTCGGGTCATCACAGGAACTACAGTTTTTGACCACAAGAGGGTGCCGGTTGTGAAGATTTTCGTGCAATATCCGTAAACGTCTTCCCTTGTTGAGAGGTTGGCTTCGGCGGAAGAGTACTTAAGGGTTCAGTCAAGGGCTGAGACAGTGATGCAACGACGACTAAGTTGACCCTAGTTTCAACCCGCTGACACACAGTATCGCGTGACAGAGTCGCAATCATTGGGGAAGTATGACTACTATTACGGTTACCGCGTGTCGTATTTACATTCTGAGACGGCGGTGAATTCACAGATGTTGGAATTATGTTGCGCAATATAGTGACTTGAGCCGTGGTAGCTCAGATGGTTAGCGCTCGCTGTAAATTTCACAATACGCGAGCAAACCGGGTTCGATCCCCGCCGGCACCAATGAAATTATTAATTGCAATTTTAAGTGCCAATTTACCACGTGCTCGACGATGAAGAAAAATATCGTGGGGAAACCTGCATGTCTGTGAAATAAGAAAAAAATATTTCGAAGACATGTGAAGTTCGCCAACACGCATTGGGGCAGCGCGGCGGACTATTCCTTGCCTTAAAACCCTCTTATAAATGAGAGGAGGCCTATGCCCAGCAGTGTGACGTATATGGGCTGTAACTTTACTTTACTTTACTTTATATAGTGACTTCGTTCCTCAGCTCTGTTGCGGCTAGTTCCGATTCTTCAAATTTGAAACAGAGGTCGGTGACTTCGGCTTTCAACGTGGTGATGTCTTTCAACAATTTGTTCACGTCTTCGTGATCAAACGTCACGAGAAGGTGCTTGTTGAGATCACGCACGACGAAAGTTAGGATGTCATCAAGATTGGTCTCATTAAACAGCCTGAAGATGTCTTGCAGATCTTTCTTACTGCTGCCATTTCTATGACGTGTGTTAAGGCAGATTTGGGTCACGGCTGAATCTGCTAACACCTGATTCACTTGGATGATCTCGTTCTCAGTGAAGCTAGTCATTAGTATCTGCTCCAGATACACCTGGTTCATGACGTCCAATTTTTGTTGAACAAATGCCAGGAACTCGTGGACTACGATGGTATCGGAGCGTTTAGACTGACAAGCCATTTCGAATTATTTTTGGCGCAGATATTTTTACGCTTTAATTAATTACGCTACGAAAATATTGTAGTTCGGCATTAGAGACGCCACATTATTATGAAGCAACTGCACTGACCGGTAGTAGAATCACTAGTGACGACAGAAAGCGTCAAATAAAGAACCCCTTAGAATACTTAGTTGCAAACGTGGTCTTGCTCGCAGTCTTGTCAGTTATAGTGAGAGACTCGACAAATTTAAAGTTACCTCTTTACTAATTCACCGTAAGGAATATGATTTTATATATTTATATAAAATTCTCCATAATGATATCGATTCCGATTAACTTTGAAGTAAATTATACTTAATCATAAAGCGCAGTCCCCGAATTCCAAACCGTGTCGTGAGTGTAGAGATTCAAAAACCCTTTTTACTGAAAACGAGGCATTCAATCTTAGTTCTCGATGGTGACAACGCATCTGCATTTTGATTCTTAATCGAAAATCAACGGACCATAGCATCCATTTACTATCCAGGTGGTATGTATGCTCTTGGGAACTTCTTTTCATCTTGTTGCTCTTGAGTACTCTCTGTGCGTGTCTTGGGAAGAATCAGCTAAAACACAGCGGTACCTCTTTTTTTTTGAAAATTACATTTTACAATCAGGTATGATGTTGTACAATAAATACTTCATTAGAATTAGCTTGATAACTATCACCTTATTTCTAACTATTACCTCATTAATATTGTAAATAATACAGAGGAAAAAAATACACCAACTACACGGACACAAAAAACTTACTTAAAAAGTCAAAAAATATATTATATAATGGTGGAGCCACGTGTTTAAGGCTGCCGAGAGTCTAGTTCCCCGGTCAAACCTCAAACCTATTACGCAAGATATTAACTAAAGTGGACTGTATATGCGATTGCTTCTACGCTTACGTAAAAGCGACTACTATAGCATGCGGTACAATGCACTCGCTCTTCCCTAAACTAAACTATTACTTGTCGAATCGATGAAAGGAATCCTGCTTGATTAGGAAAAAAAAACACAGATTGGAGCGGGTTAAACTATTAGCAAGCAGGTATAATTAAGGAATATTGACTCAACGGGGTTTCTTCTTCCTGTCGATCACTATGGCGGCGACTTCCGGAACCTCCTCTGGACAGACACTCTGGGGCCCCAGTGGTGCGTCAGGAGAGAAGCGTTGGTTCAACGACGACTGCGGCGGGAGAAGAGGCTCGCGCATCGGTCGCGCGTGTCTTATATATCCTCGGCTCGGGTGATTACGCGATGTTCTAGAATCGTCTTCTTTCCCCTCCCACCCCACCACCCCGATGTGTCGATAGGAGGGTACGAATGATATTGTTTGGAAAGGAATAATGATTCTACAAGTTCCTACCGTCAAATAAAAAAAAACGCGAATGGTTTTCCGCGCAACCATCTCCCCCCGCCCTTGAAGGATTTCCTTCAAAAAAAAATAACTAAACAACTAGAGCTAAGATCGACTAACACATAACTAACTAACGCTAAGATTACCTAAATTA
This sequence comes from Parnassius apollo, assembly GCA_907164705.1. Taxonomy (NCBI): domain Eukaryota; kingdom Metazoa; phylum Arthropoda; class Insecta; order Lepidoptera; family Papilionidae; genus Parnassius; species Parnassius apollo. The sequence goes on from CAJQZP010001306.1 coordinate 5,038,858, forward strand.
AACTACAATTTCAATCTAGAAAGCTAATTTAAATTATGGAAGAGGCAAGGGGCACAAACGGATAACAGGACGTAGGTAAGACCCAACCGTGGTCTTAACGCGAGCTATCCTAATTACTCCGTCGGAACCGGGAAAGACCTCCTCGACGATTCCTAACGGCCAGTGGAGAGGCGGCGTATTCTCCTTAGTGAGCACAACTACGGTTCCTACAGCTAAAGGCTCTGTCGCTGTGTTCCATTTTTGCCGAGACTGCAAAGTATGCAAGTATTCCATCCTCCATCGTTTCCAAAACGATTGCACTAACCGATCTAATAATTTGTGGCGTGTGGAAATGCTAAGTCTGTTCTCATCCATATCCGCGGCGGGCAGATACCTTAGAGGCGTTAAAGTCAAAAAATGTGCTGAAGTTAGAGCCAGCGGTTCCGAGGGGTCACTAGATAACGTCCGACAAAGTGGGCGGCTATTCATTACGCATTCAATTTGAGCGAGCACCGTACTTAGCTCTTCGAAGGACAAAATTTGATCTCCTATTACTCGGTATAAGTGGCTCTTTAGACTTTTAATATTAGTCCCCCAATTGCCCCCAAAATGACTCGCGGCTGGGACGTTCAGAGACCACTCAATGCGGTTCTCGGCTAGAATGTGAGCGAACTCCGAATTATAATACTTGCTAGCTAAGAGCTCATGTAGTTCCGATAGAATACGTTTTGCACCGACGTAGTTCGTACCGTTATCCGAATATAATCTACTTACAGGGCCTCTGCGCGATAGAAATCTTTTAAATGCACCCATAAAGCCTGCTGTGCTTAGATCACCAACGAGTTCTATATGCACTGCTCGAGTAGTTAGACATACGAAAATGCAGACGTAAGCCTTTGTGGATCTTATACCACGCCCGCTAGTGAGCGTGACCTTAAACGGACCAGCAAAATCAGACCCGGTGTGCGTGAAGGGCTTTACCGATTGTATCACTCTACAAGATCTAAGTTCCGCCATTTCCGGAAATGACGGCTTGGGGCGTGCCCGAAAGCAAGCTATACATCTGTGCACCCGATTGCGTATTAAACTACGTGCAGAAAGAATCCAATAATTCTGACGCAAGATCGACATCAATAAATCGGGGCCAGCGTGCGAGTTCAATTTATGATGATAATCGACTAATAAGTTCATGATATGGTCTTTACGCGGTAAAACTATAGGGTGCCGTTGGTCGAAACTCAATTGCGAGTTGGACAAGCGTCCACCTACCCTTACAATCCCATCCTGTAAAAATGGCTTAAGGCGTTGAAAGGCGCGACTACAAGCTCTATTCGATTGTAATCTTGTAATTTCTTCAGAGAAGTGCGCACGTTGAAGTTCACGTAATACTAGCGACTCGGCATGGTTGTAATCGGATGCTAAGACATACGGACGTCGCGGTAAAAGCTTCGCGAATCGACAAACGTAAATTACGCTACGCAATAATTTCGACCAAGAGGACAAGCGGTTCGCCAGAGCAATGATTGGAGAAACCTCGCTCGAAACGTTCGCCACTAGAGCGTGTCTCTTCTCTTCCGGCGGTTGTGACACTGACGAAGGTTCGAAATCGGTTATTGGCCATTGTGAGGGATCCAAGTAAACCCAAGAAGGTCCATGGAACCAAAGCGGGTGGTCCATTATTTGCATCGGGGTGAGTCCCCGGGATAGACAATCGGCAGGGTTTTCCTTACCGGACACGTGATAAAAGTTCCGCGTTTCTAACTCGTCTTGGATCTTGGCCACTCGGTTCGCGACAAACGTATCCCAACGGTGGGGTGAAGAATGAACCCAACATAAGGCGACGGTGGAGTCGGAAAAGGCAAATGTTCTTTCTATGTGAACTCTATCCCTACATGCGCCGATAACTGTGGTAATAAGCTTGGTGAGTACTAATATTGCGCAAAGCTCTAAGCGCGCCAGAGAGACAACCTTACGGGGGGAGCACCTCGACTTAGAACTAATGAGGCTAATCGAATTTCTACCATTATTCTGGACATGGAAATATACAACGCCTCCGTAAGCCTTCTCGCTGGCGTCTGCAAATCCAACAACCGTTATGCTGCTATTTCTATCGACATTTATATGACGCGGTATTTTAATTTCTCTTAGTAAAGGAAGTTCCTCTCTAAAGCGCTGCCACAATCGAACAATGCTGTCAGGCGGCGAGTCATCCCAATCGCATTCAAATAACCAAAGTTGTTTAATCAAAAGCTTAGCGTATAATACCACCGGAGCTACGAAACCCATGACGTCCCATAATCTAGCAACGCATGACAGTATTGTGCGCTTTGTGCATTTCTCTACGGGCGGATTTACCTTAAGGCTAAACACGTCGGACTCTGGTGACCAACACAGACCGAGCACCTTGTGTGTATCGGAATCGTCGAATTCCTTTATCGCCGAGAGACGGTGTGATAGTGGGATTGTATCTAAAACCGGACGCGAATTACTAGTCCACTTCACAAGATCGAATTGACCCGATTTCATGAGCCTTATAACCTCGGCGGTGGTTAGGGTGGCCTCCTCCACGCTATCGACCGAATACACAAAATCATCCATATATAATCCGCTCTCAATTGCCCTCTTAGCTTTAGGATAAGAGGGACCTTCATCGTGAGCGAGCTGTCTCACCGTGCGTAACGCATGAAATGGGCTCGACTTTAAACCAAAACAAACGCGGTTAAATTCTAACACCATTAGAGGTTCCTTTGGGTGGAAACGATATAAAATGCGCTGGAATCTACGGTCGCATTCACGGACCCCTATGCAAAGAAACATTTGGCGAATATCGGCGGATAGTGCTATACTAAACAAACGAAAATTGACTATTATATCAAATAAACTGCCCTGTAAATTTTGCCCACTATAGAGGATATCGTTAAGCGACAGGTGAGTGCTAGTTTTAGCACTAGCGTCGAGCACTACACGTAATTTAGATGTAAGTTTGTCCTCTCTAATGACTCCGTGGTGTGGTATAAAATACGACGGTGTGTCTTCGTAGTTATCTAATTTCGAAGCCACAAGTGATATGTAACCTTCTCTTATATATTCGTTAATGACGCCGTCGTAAGCTTCCTTTAACTGGGGCGAAGCGAGCATCCTACGCTCCAAGCTGTAGAAACGTTTTTCCGCCATTTGACGCGAATCGCCGAGAGATAAAACATCTCCCTTAAAGGGTAGCGCTACACTATATCTACCGTCGCGATCACGAACGGTCGTGCGGACGTAAATTTCCTCGCATATCCTGTCATCTGAACTAGCTATGGGTGGGACGTTCACCTCCTCCATCTCCCAAAATTTGCGGACTAACGACTCGAGCGGTTCGACAGCCATACCACAATAAGAGGCTGCCGAAATACTATCTAGGATGGGGGCGGAGCCAAGGATCACATAGCCCAATACGGTTTCCAGTGCGTAAGGCGCGGTATGCGAGGAGTTGCCCCTGACCTTATTGTTTAACAAAAGATGAGGGAAAAGCGATGCCCCAATGAGCATGTCTATGTTTCCAGGAACGGCGTAAGTGTCGTCTGCTAGAGTCAAATTTTTAAATTCAATCATTGCCGAGGTGTCAACCGAAACGGTTGGCAACCGTTCAGTGACCCTATCTACTACTAGTGCATTTATATCAAAGTTAACGTTACGATCTATCCGAGAATAAAATTTTAAATTTATATATCCCTGTGTCGCTTTACTAGTACCTCCGATGCCTTTGACTACAGGACATGAAAGTGACCTATTTATTACTAAGCCTAAGCGCTGACAATATTGTCGTGTTATAAAGCTATTTTGGGCTCCGCTGTCCAGCAGTGCACGGACGCTTTGTTTGTTTCCACGCGAATCCCTAACCAAAATACGCGCCGTACCCAGTAACACGGTTGAAGGAGGTTGTGCTCCCATATTTGCCAATGAGCACAGAGCGACATCACCAGGTCGACCGCTAGAATCGTTGACCTTAGTAGGGGTGAATTCCTTATTCGCCTTACTTGACGCCGCTATGTTGCTATTTTCAAAATGTAATAGTGTGTGATGTTTCCTGGCGCACTTGCTACATACGGAACTCGAATTGCATTTTGCAACTAAATGCTTATCGCTTAAGCAGTTCAAACATAGGTTGTTTGTTTTTACTAACTTATAACGTTCGCTTGGTGAATATTTACGAAAAGTCGCACAGTTATATAAATTACCGTGTTTATCTTTACATACTATACAAGTATGCTGGAGCGATGTCGGCGTAGCGGTTACGTAAGTTAACGACCCTGCTATTTTAGATGGTTGAGTCTGTCTACGGTCGACGCACCTTTTAATCTCCTGTTTAACGTTCGGTGAGCGCTGCATCACCTTTATTTGATCTCGCACGAACGATGCTAATGAATGAAAGGAAGGCATCTCCGAGCTACGATGCTCCATTTCAAACGCACGCACGGTGTCGGAGTCTAATTTCTTTAATGCTATATGGAGAAACACCACGTCCATGAGGTCATTAAACTTCAAATTCTTAAGTGCAGCCACCGATGCCACAAATTTATCGAGAAACTGCTCTAAGCCGTTGATGTTCGCGGATGATATAGGTTTAAGATCGAATATCTGGTTCAAATATTCGGAAGCTAACATTCTCCTATCTTCATATTTAGTTTTAAGCGTTTCAAATATTAATACGTAATTGTTTGCTGTAGGTGTAAAACCCGAGCAGATCGACTGTGCTCTGCCACTAAGTTTGCTAATTAAGTAATATAATTTTTCAGCGTCCGATAACGATGGGTTGTTGTGTATATTGTTTTGAAAACTACTGAAGAAGAAGGGCCACGTCTTAATATCACCATTGAATACCGGAATATCTATTGGCGGTAACCTAATTGAGTCACGAGGGCGTACCTGCATTTCAGGCTTCGCTTCACCTTGAGATTGTAGCAATTTTGCGGTTCTCTTCACGCGACACAACATATCTTCGAATGCCAGCAGCGGTTGGTAGTTCACTATGTATTTCGGGTCGGTTTGTAGTTCCGAATGATTAATTTGATCTAATATTCTTTCGTAATCTGTCCGCAAATTATCTATCGTTTCGATTTCATTTAAAAAGGCCTCCCGTACTGCCTCTATATGAATGTTCTTTATATAATCACTTATATTCTGCACACGCGAAAAGAGTATGTCCCTCTTGGCATAAAGCGTTTTAATTTTGATTTCACTTCCACTAACTGCCATTTTAAATTATTATAATAAAGTTATATTAATCACAATTAATCTCACACGCATAAACGACGTAGGATGAATACTCGGCGTGCCGTATTACGTAATCAGATCGAGCGCCCGATGCAGTCAAGGCTACGCGTCGTTTGCTAAACCTAATAATTTTATAAAAATTGTGGGGTAAGCGTATCAAACGGTTGCTATCACGCCGTTTCAATTATTTAATAAGCTTTAAATTTAACCAAATACGAGCGCTATTAAATGAATAATTCTGTTTGCGAGTAACAAATCAAAATTTTAATTTAAACGAACACTATTTAAGTCTATTCTATAAATTAGAGTGCGTTATCTAAACAATTAATTTAATAATTCGACCAGAAAATGGTTGGATAACCACTAAACACCAATCCAGATCCTGCCGAAGTGACCATAAAATGGTGGAGCCACGTGTTTAAGGCTGCCGAGAGTCTAGTTCCTCGGTCAAACCTCAAACCTATTACGCGAGATATTAACTAAAGTGGACTGTATATGCGATTGCTTCTACGCTTACGTAAAAGCGACTACTATAGCATGCGGTACAATGCACTCGCTCTTCCCTAAACTAAACTATTACTTGTCGAATCGATGAAAGGAATCCTGCTTGATTAGGAAAAAAAAAACACAGATTGGAGCGGGTTAAACTATTAGCAAGCAGGTATAATTAAGGAATATTGACTCACCGGGGTTTCTTCTTCCTGTCGATCACTATGGCGGCGACTTCCGGAACCTCCTCTGGACAGACACTCTGGGGCCCCAGTGGTGCGTCAGGAGAGAAGCGTTGGTTCAACGACGACTGCGGCGGGAGAAGAGGCTCGCGCATCGGTCGCGCGTGTCTTATATATCCTCGGCTCAGGTGATTACGCGATGTTCTAGAATCGTCTTCTTTCCCCTCCCACCCCACCACCCCGATGTGTCGATAGGAGGGTACGAATGATATTGTTTGGAAAGGAATAATGATTCTACAAGTTCCTACCGTCAAATAAAAAAAAACGCGAATGGTTTTCCGCGCAACCATATAATAAAAAAATACGGGCCTGCATCCTATGTGTACAAAATATCAATGTCTTATAATCAGTCAGCTTTGTAAAAGATAGACTACTGCAAGTGTCTCGATAAAGAGTTATCAGTGTAGTCGTGACGTAAGTGCCTCAATGATATTTATTTATTGTTTTTTTTGGATGATCAACAGCTACCATAATTAGGATAGATAGTACTAATAACAACAGTAAGCTAATTAAAGATCCTCACTAATATTTTTTTATAGGATAGGGTGACAAACGAGCACACAGTCCACCTGATGGTAAGTGGTTGCTGTGGCCCATAGATCTACATCTATCCTCGATTACGAATCAAAATGCAGGTGCGTTGTCACCCGTGAGGACTAAGATGAAATTCCTCGTTTCCAGTAAAAAGGGTCTCCGGTTCTCTACACTCACCATACGAAACACAGCAGCATTAAGCTACTGTTTCACGCTGGTATTCTGTGAGAGCGTGGTCCTTCCCCGGTCGAGCCGACCCATTCGTGTTACAACTATACTTCTAATATAACTGCAGCATGGCTCTACCACGTATATAGTATATAATAGATACAAAGATGAATTTACAATAATGATAAACACGATTTAACACTCGAAAGTATCCAATACAACATATTTATGCCAAATGAAGGCTAAACTTGTGTTATACATATAAAAGACAATCAACTCATACTTAGGACAGTCAATAACACTACAAGCTATTTTTAACAGAAAAATAAACACAAATACAAAAGTAAATCTTACTTAGAGCTACCAAAAAATGCATTATTAAGTTTGCGCGTAGCTAACGCAGCACTAGTGTTAAACAAATCGAAGTCAAACTCATTGGCTAGCTTATTAAAATTATTGCTCGCTCGCCATATAAATGTATTTTGCCTATAATTTGTAGATGCAAACGGGAGACTTAAAATTTTGTAGTGTCTAAGAGGTTTGGCAGGACAGCTAACATGTAGTTGAGATAAAAGCTCAGGACAGTCAATAGCACTACAAGCTATTTTTAGCAGAAAAGTGAGGTCAGCAATCTCACGACGCATAGCAAGAGGTAGAAGGTGATGTTTTTTACAATAACTAATATAATTATCAGAGGTATAGCGATAGTCATTGGTTCTATAACAGAGATAATGCATAAACTTACTTTGGATATTTTCAAAGTAAGTTTATGCGATACCTCTGTTATAGAACCAATGACTATCGCTATACCTCTGATAATTATACTGATACCTGATGTAAACTGATAACTATTGATCGTAAGAGTATTATTGCCAAAAATCAGTCAGTACTAATTTTTAACAACCAGGCCACAACGAGGTAACCCAATAATAATATAATAAGAACCCAGTTTTTACATCTTTATTTACGTAATATTTTAATATACGATGATGTATCAACATATTAACTCTGTAAATTATTTCAACATATCACCTGACAGGATTACTGGCACCCGACATTAGCAGTTTTTCCTTTGTGCTCGGAAATGCTTTTATTATTATTTAGCTTTTGAACTTACACAGGATGCATCATTGTGGTTACGACAGATCAGACAAAGAAAAAAGGGAGTTCATTCATCATTCCATCCGCTCATGAGCGCACAATTTTTTATGATATTTGGAGTTAGTGAATTTGAGGTCCTATTACTCATCCTGTAAATGTACGTTGATGTTTATTAAAAACTATTACAGCCACGTTTCACGCTACGTTCTACGTTTTAGAATGGAATAAAACTGATAATATGCTGTCCCGGCGACTATTACCGCCATGCCATAAGTATGGACGCCCAACGGACGATAGTTTTCTTGCAGCTGCTTCAACCCCGGACTCAGTGAACCTCTTAAAGTTAAGGTTTAGAGAAATCTTAATTTATTACAACTGAGATCGGTTGGTGTACTATAAAAATCCATCCATAAATTAATTTTTTAGCGAATTTTATTTACATTTGATAGATGGTAAGAACTGACTAATCTTCTTCAGCAGCTTATAATATGTTTTTTGCAAGCTCGCTTCAAGATGGAGCCAATCTTTTCTCTGACTCCTTTGACATATGGTAGTACAGCGAGCAGTGGACTTGGAAAGGGCTGTAATGTTGATGATGATGATTAATGGTTACCATATTTCTCCTTATTCCTAAGTGGAACCGGCATGGTAGGAAAAAAGCCGTAGATATATGTCGTAGATATATCTTCTTCTTTTGTCACCACAAATTCCAACTCCGTCACCACTAAATCCAACACCACTACTCCCAAAACTGATACACTAGGAAAGACACACCACCGTCGAAAATACGACACATATTTCGCCTGGAAACGCATCCTTTGTTAAAAACTCCGCGGTAACTATTTTTTTTATCTTTAATATACCATGTAGTGGTAGTGTAAGAATATAGACTACCCCATACCACTTTGTGGTTGCTGTGAGAGGCGACCGAGGGAAACTTATCTGAGGATGGGCAACAGCTTCCTCATAACGACTTAAAAACAAACAGTTCGATTTTCAACCCGCTAAGCAAGCGGTAAACTATGGAAATGATGATGATGATGACGATGAATAATTTCTATAGCTTCTTTTCAGGTAAGCGCTGACAGTAATATCAACGACTGGAGCATTTTTGAAATATTTTTGTGTTCCTACTCTCTCTCTCTCTCTCTCTCTCTCTCTCTCTCTCTCTCTCTAATAGTACTTTTTATCACATATAATTTGAATTAATTTCATACGTGGTAGAGCCATGCTGCAGTTATATTAGAAGTATATTTGTAGCACTAATGGGTCGGCTCGACCGGAGAAGAACCACGCTCTCACAGAATACAAGCGTAAAATAGCAGCTTAATGCTTTTGTGTTTCGTATGGTGCATTAAGAGAACCAGAGACCCATTTTGCTGGAAACGAGTCGTTCCATCTTAGTCCTCACGAGTGACAACGCATCTGCAATTTGAGTCATAATCGAAAATAGAAATGTAGGTGTCTATGGGCTATAGCAACCATGTTCCATCATGAGGACTGTGTGCTCGTTTGTCACTATATCCTATAAAAAAATAAGTTTCTGATTTATACCCTCATTTTATTGTATTCCCGACAATGTTTCACGACACTGATCCTAGCATTAGATAAGTCACGACCCACATAACACCTAAAGCCTCATTAGTGTAAAAAATTGGCTTGCCTGTCCTTTATTTGTGTGATACATTACATTGAGTCGAAGTTTGACCCCGAGACCTTTGATATACCCTTTAGGATTTGCACATAAAAGAAATCACGATATCGTTCTGGCTTAATTTAATTAAAATTACAAAATTTCGGCTAACCCTTTTCATTAGTTTAGACAAAAGGTATTTTATTAATATTTTTATATTATTTTTCTTTTGAAAAAATTTTACCTTCTCACTAGGATTTTTTCCTGTATCGTGGAGGCAGTTTACAAACATCTAAACTCGGAACTATTATTTGTAGGCCATAAAAATATTTTTTCGTGCGGGATTTGAACCCGCAGCCCCAGTTAAATCCTAGTTATTCTCTTGCTCAAAGACCATTTAGCTTTTTAGCAGCCAATGTTCTAGACACGAACCTGAGTAGGATATTTTTACTATTTAAATCTTTAGTTTTAGTTTTTCTGTAATGTAACAGTTTTAGTATTATGTGTAACTTTTGAGTTATATTTATTTTATACTATTTTTTAACAACGTAAATAAATTGAAATTAAAAATCTCAAACAAAAAATCTTCAATCTTAACTAAATAAATTTAACCCCTCAATAAAATTCCTATGCAGTCGTATGCGTCCGTCAAATTCCGAGCGGTCGCATGCAATCGCACCCACCCACAGCATTTTAAACCATTAAAACTTGTATTTAGAGACTAATTTTCTATGAAAAAGTTTATTGAATTATTGAATAGAATTAATACAAAATTTTCTATTCTGTGGTCTAAACAAAAGTCAGTTTCATGAATTTTTATTTTTATTCTACTGTCAATTTACGACATATTAAACCATAAAACACAGCAATTTAAACCATAAAAATTTATATTTATAGACTACTTTTCCATAAATTAGTTTAGCATTCAATCATCTATACAAAACCTCTACATGTATATCTATATATATCTATATCTCTACAAATAACTCCAAACAAATCAATTACTCTATAGATCTTTAATTTAACCGTAAAATTGCGGCATTTTCTTATTATTAAAAATAAAAATACATAGAGTAACTAACTTGTAGTAACTAAATTGTTTAAACCACAGGATAGAAAATTTTATAAAGATTCTGTATTACCAAACTTCTTCTAAGAAAAGTACTCACTAAATGTGAGTATTTATGGGTTAAAGTGCGTTGGGTGGGTGCGGTCGGATCCGACCCCTTGAATTGTGACGGAACATTGCCTTGGTCGGAACCTACCGTGTGCCCATTGAAAGGTTAAAATATTCAACATAAATATATTACACGGGCCCATATATCCAGTACAGATTACGGATTGTATTTTATAGACCGGAAAAATCGAACTGTCAGTTTCAGGCATATTTTTTTCAATATACCGCTTATAATGGGTTAAGTGGAACGGTTATCGAAACGATTTACGAACGCGTAAAATACAATAATAATGTTGAGGTTTTACTATATTTACAGACGTGAGGAAGTTAATAATTCGAATGTATTTCTTATGTATATTAAGCTATTTCTTCGTCAATCGTGAAGTGATATTAATGTTTTTTTTAATAGAATAAGTTATACTTAAGAGTTGGTTACATTTAAATTTAGAGGATAAATTCCACCCCAAAGAGTGCAAAAATAGATCACTTTTTATGGAACTACTTAGACGGCATTAAGATTGCCATTCAAAGGATTAAAAAGTAACTTGCAATAAAAAGGAAAAACTGACTTCAAACTACTAAAAATAATAGAACAAAACATATTGAATAGAAGAAATAAAGCCTTGATTTCAGTATGTGAATGTTTACTTTGTATGCATTTTATATTTCTATCATACTGCTTGCTTTTTAAACGCTAATATATTGAAAATTCAATATCAAAGAGATGTTAACATTGTTAATAAGTGAACATTTTTGTACAACATCCTTTATAATTATATTATAGAATATTGTGTCAAATTGTCTTTTAAATAAACAACTTAATATATTTTCAAGTTTATATTAATAACTCTTCAAGTGTTTCGCTGACATCACCAATCAATCATCATTTTCATATAGCTAATCACAAGCCTTTTATTAGTTTAAGGGTAGAAAACGAGCACACAGTCCACCTGATGGTAAATGCATGCTGTAGCCCATAGACGTATATATCTATACTCTATCAAAAATTAAAATGCATTTCAAAACGCATTGCCACACCTGAGGACTAAGATGGAATGCTTCGTTTGCAGTTAAAAGGGTCTCCGACTCTCTACACTCACCATACGAAACACAGCAGCATTAAGCTACTATTTTACGCTGGTATTCTGTGAGAGCGTGGTTCTTCCCCGGTTGATCCGACCCATTCGTGCTACAACTATATAATATAAACTAATATAAATGCAGCATGGCTCTACCACGTCTAAAAGGGCTGTTGAGCACTTTGGTCAAGCGTGCCTAAAACACATCGCGAGATGATTGTTTCATGCACGCCTCATCGATACCCATCGATCGATCTAGGTTTCGGTATAATATATCAGCCTTGGAAAGGCTCCTTGTATTACCGCTTTCAACATGAAGGTCCGCACACTTATACATCCCCAGCTCCATTCTGATAGAATTCTGAAATTCTGAAGTCCAATTTGAAAGAAAAGCCAGCACTTAACTATCATCCCACCTGATGGTAAGTGATGAAGCATCTGAAGATGATGAAGTACACTGACTTAACAAAAGCCTATTCACTCTTGCCTTGAAGACACATTGTAATCAGATTGAAATAATTTTGCTATTTCCTCATTTGATATGTCTGCTGATTTCATCATCACATGGACATTTAAAGATATTGTTAGCCGACTTCAAAAAAGGAAGAGCTTAGCAATACGATTGTACAAATAGTTTTTGCATCTATTGTACGCGACAGTTTCACCAGCTATTAACCGAATATAATGATTGTTCGGTTTTGGGTTAGAACAGGGGAAAATAAACCAGGTGATGGTCAGCACCAATTTTTAATAACATCTGCTAAATAAAAATTTAAACATATACATATTCGATACGACACGATACAGATACTATATAAAAATAAATGAAACAACTAATGAATCCTTATATATATAGATAGATACAGCAGCCATTTTAGTAACCATTTTATTGACGTGAGTAATTATATTATATTGAATAATAATAAAACAAAACATATTACGCTTTAAAATACAATATTATTATCAAATTAAATATTTCTTAAACCCATGTTGAAACATGAGGCAAATAAAGAGACTTTGTCTTAATAAAACTTCTTTGGAAGGTTGCGATGGAATTAACACCAAAATAATTAAAGGTTCCGTATCCAAACCTGAGCTTTACGACTTATTTCATTAGTATATTATTTTTGACAGGAACATTTCCCAACAATTTTAAAATGTTTCTGCAACCTGAAATTCACTATTCTTTGAAATACGTATATAGTTACACTTACCTCATACATAACATCGGGGTAAGTGTGACAGTGTCACGTTTATTAAGATTATATTATTATAAATTTTTAACGTTCTGAATTAAATTTTATTTTGTACTTAGCATTGCTTTTGTTATACTTACAAAACATCCAAAGCTAGTGTAGTAAATCTATTTAAAGGTACACCACTATATCGGTTAACCAGTCACATTTGCCCCATGTTGAGGGAAATTCATTGTTACATAAAAATGGACGTTCGAATCTTTTCATAGATCATAAAATATATCAACATAAGTATCATCTCATCCATTTTGTTGAAAACCACAGATAATAATAAAGTAATTACAAAAAGATGCGTACTGTCACACTTGCCTCATTGATGGGTAAGTGTGATAGTCTTCCACCTTAATTAGTTTTAAATACCTCAAATTACAAAATACTGCTTGTAGATACTAAAATGCTTGACCAAACATGCAACCACTTAATAATTGATGTTATGAAACTGAATTCTCTATATTAAATCTTTATAGAGTAGAAGTATTTAAATGTCGATTATAGTTTTAATTAATTTATGTCACACTTGCCCCAGGTGACCTTTCTTAACAATTCAATCAAGCCATTACTTTCATGGCTATGCGTTATGTTTTATAAGAGATAAATAGAATTTTGTGAGAAAGTTTACATAATCAAAAAATTACAATATCGTTTTCATAAAAAAGAAGTTTGCAGCTGTAAAACTAATAATTTCTAGTAAAAATAATAATCTACTAACAACAGGACTATTTCTTGATTTAATTAAAACGTTTGACTTTGTCGCACAAAGTTTTTTTTTAAAATAAATTAGTATTGCTTGATATTAGAAAGACAGTGGATTTTGCCTCATTTACCAAAATCGACGTATATGTATTTCTATTGATAAAATGGTAGAAAATGAAATATTATCCTTCTCGTCTAAGTACAGAGAAATGAGTTACGGTGTACAAGGTAGCGTAAGTCTTAGAGCCAGTAATATTTCTGTTATACATAAATGTCATAACTCTGACGACAAATCATAAAAGTGTAATGTTTGCAGACGATATCTCCTTAATATTAAATTAAAAAATAGTAACTCATTACATAATCATGAAAAGGAAATAAATGACACAATCAATAAATTAATTGCCTGCATGCAAACAATTCAGAAATTAACGTACGCAAATTAAATTAGATATATTTTAATAAAATAAGTAAAAGTAATTTTAGTCTGGATCTCCATAAAATTGGCGAAAAAAACAAACTAATTTTCTAGATGTGCCTATAAATCGAAGTTTTAACTCGAAAAGATTGGCGTAGATTATTTATCGCATAAAAGAAGAGTTTGTAAGAACTATATGTGGTATCCCAACAAGATAATCCTGTAAGCCAATATTAAAAATCTTTATTTTTTAACTGTGCCAGCGTTATACATTGTTTTAATACGTAAATTTGTAAAATAGCATACAGATTTATTTAAAAAGTCATCTGATGTTAATCTTGGGCTCAAAAAAATCCGAATAGACTAGTTCTAAGCAAAGTTCCGAAGTTAATAAAATATAATAAATGATGTTTATCAATGTGTGTTGGATGTGTGTTGAATATAAAACAAAATATGCGACATAATTAAAACAATACGTAATATTTATGTTTTTAAAAAGAGACTGTACCATTGGTAATTTAACACAAATATTATTACATTAATATATTTCTGGCATTATAAGTTACATTGTGATATTTAATGATATAATAGTATCTTATAAATTACAAAAATAATAATAAAGAACTTAATTAAAATAATAATTAAAATTATAATATTTACGACTAAAACTAATTATATACAATAAAATAGAAGAAACTATAATATAGAAAATCTAAAACTAAAAATTTAAATCTTCAAAAAGACCTGCTCCCCGTGGTATAGTGCCAAGAACGCTGGCTGCGTTTCCTCGCTGAATAGCTATAATTAGCCTTTGAGCGAGGAAAGAACCAGCCCTTTTATCACCAGCAGCGACGACCAGTCGTGGATACAGTTCCTTTAGAAACTTCATTGCACGTGGACCCCACGGAATGATAGTCTCTTCAGCAAATGGCACAAATATAATATAGTTATTTCTCAAAGACTCATATTTGCGCCATTTACTAAATTCGGCTGCCTCTGATGCCGCCCCGGCTCTAAAAGAGGTACCCTTGAAATGAGCTGAGCTTCCCACACTAGGGCTTTACCTCTCTCCCAAGGGACCAAATTCATACCGTCGTGTCTCTTGCCATCGTCTCTAAATATCCCGCAAGTCTCTAAAACCGAGGGGATATTTATAGAGACAAGAGCCCTTCGGATGATTTCGTTCAAAGAACCGTAACGGGATAACCTACCTGCATTTTTCTTGCATGAAAGTCCGTGAAGCCCAAACTCATCGACGCTGCTACCACAGGGGCACTGGTGGGGATGACAAATAGCCACTCCTAGCCGGATTCCTACGGCGATGCGCAAGCTTTCCCCATCAAGCAATGTGCCGAGATTACTTGATGGTAGAGCATGTAATCAGACGCTAGATTCCTTAGGCGAAACAGCTAGAAGGCGAGCCTGATCTTGTTGAATATGGAAATTTTGAAATAAATATTTCTGGACACTCCGTACCAACGGAATATCTCACTGTTTTTGTTGGTTAACTTCCAGTGGGACATTTTCGCCGGGACAGAGCTGTAGAGTGTGCTGCGCACACACATGTAAACTTCGCAATGTTGTATTGTAACTATGTTATGTAGTGAATAAGATTTTTCAACCAGTCACTAGTTGCCCGCCAACTGTATGGCACGTTCCGCTATAATAAATATATTAGTAAAAGATTTAATCTTTCATTATGGTCACCAATAGGCACCCATATGGAGTCAGCTCCTAAACTGGTGACCCCGACGTGATAAAGTGAATAATTTTCAAACATGGTTATATGTGATAGCCAGTTTTATGGGGGCGATAATCCTGTACACTATTTGGGTAAAGTTTAATAAGAAGTTCAAAAAGCTGGCTTCGTCATCAGGTGTTAATGACAGGCGTTCCGATATCGGGCCAGAATATGGGTCAGATGATAGGTGCTTCTAGCACCAGTCTGCAGCATGTGCCCGCGCCCGCCGCGGCCGCCACCCCTTTCGCGGGGGTCTCCGTACAGCCCTGCGCACAAGCGCATTAGCAAGTTTTTGTTGTTAGTTTTAAGTTTATATTCATTGTATAGTTTTAAGTTTTTTGTATTCATTTTTTTGTAAAGGGGGGAAGTATTGTAGGTGTGCTGCGCACACACATGTAAACTTCGCAATGTTGTATTGTAACTATGTTATGTAGTGAATAAGATTTTTCAACCAGTCACTAGTTGCCCGCCAACTGTATGGCACGTTCCGCTATAATAAATATATTAGTAAAAGATTTAATCTTTCATTATGGTCACCAATAGGCACCCATATGGAGTCAGCTCCTAAAGAGCGTTAGCCATGTTTGCTTTGCCTCCGCAGCAAAGCACAGGTCTAGTTTATTATTTAAAATTGTGTTACATAGGTCAATGACACTATGCACGGAAGCAAAGAAAGCAGGCAATGCGAAATATTTCTTACACCAATTCCACCAAATTTGATAGGTAAAGTGGCTTGATTCCAGGCTATTGTATTTAATCTCAAATTTAGAACGTTTTCTAAAGCAGTTTTAAGATCACTATCAATATCTTTTAAAATATTCGAATATTTCCAGACTGGACTTGAGCGTAACAAGTATGTAAATTTAGGTAGAAGGAGACAATATTTTAAAATGGTAAGGGAAATATGGGGCTTTAAAATATATAATTTATCAACGTGATTTAAAAATTGATCAAATTTTGTTTTTAAAACAGGTTTAATACAATCAAAAAACAACGGAGCATCAAGCAGATAAAGCGATTCCGAATTGACAGTTTTTATTCCTGGAGAAATCTGATTGAAATTTTGAATTAAGGTATCAATGTTAGAATTAGATAAATTATTAGAAATAAATATTTCACATTTATTTTGGTTCAAGACCAATATTTTTAAAAGTTTGAAAAATATGAGTAAGATCATTGAGGACGTCATCTGCTTTACCTCCCAGTGTACCGTCGTCCAGAATATTTAACATTTATTTGTATTAGGTTCAAGACCAATATTTTTAAAATTTTGAAAAATATGAGTAAGATCATTGAGGACGTCATCTGCTTTACCTTCCAGTGTCCACCAGACATTCAGCTTGGATTTTAAATTTGAAATAATAGGTTGAATTCCCAAACTGAAAAGAGCTGGACCTAATGGATGACCCTGCTGAACACCAGACTCAATAATATGGTTTTGATAAAATAAGTTTGAATTTTGACTGTAACATTGCCAAATGTAATGATATATTTCGGGGGTATTGTTAGCCACTTCTTTCAGCAGAGTTATCCTATCAATAGAGTTAAAAGCATTTCTAAGATCAACCTTCAGAAGAACATCTGCATTGGAATTAGTTAAGAAAGTACGAACCGAATGTACCGCCGCCTCACAGCCACCTTTGGTGCCAAAGCCTAGTTGAGTAGGTTTAGGAAATTTTGTCTTAGGGTTTGAAATTATGTGCCTGCAAGCTAATTTTGAAGTTAAGCGTCGAAATGTAGAACCAACGGCAATAGGACGGATACCGTTAACCTTTTTTTTGAAGGCACACAATCTTGCCCCATATAAGTAGAGAATGAAATTGGGATTGACATTACCAGAAAGCATAAAATTACATAATTTTGTTATGTCATTAAGAAGTACCCTACCGGTGTCACCGGCAGATACGCTTACAAGGTCTTTGATATGCTGAGGCGTAATCCCGTCAATGCCGCCGGCAGAGCCATTCGAAAATGACAATATTGCGTTTAAAGTGTCTTCTTCAGAAAGTTGTAATGGTTGCATAGAAGTATTGGGAGGCAGCGGTAAATTCTTGGAAGGAAAGCAGGATGACCAAAAGATGTTTCTGACGAAGGCCTTCAAGAGTTTTGACATTACGAGGAGCGAGGATGTCATCTGAGAATAAAATACGGGATGCATTTTTTAAGTCGCCGTCCATAACTTTTGAATCAACTACTTTTTTAACTCTCT
This sequence comes from Parnassius apollo, assembly GCA_907164705.1. Classification (NCBI taxonomy): domain Eukaryota; kingdom Metazoa; phylum Arthropoda; class Insecta; order Lepidoptera; family Papilionidae; genus Parnassius; species Parnassius apollo. Next base: position 5,056,836 of record CAJQZP010001306.1, read on the forward strand.
TTAAACTTTTTTTACCATGGGTGCTGTAAAGCACCCGAAACGTTGGGATAATAATAAAAATAAATTAAAGTAATTAAACGCGGTAAAATCCGTAAATAATAGTTTTATTCAATACTTTTTTAAATCAAATTTAGGATAAGGTCGAGAGAAATGAGTATTAATCGGTTAATTCAAATTTTGGAAAGAATTTTCTTTTAGTTGAGACGTAATTGATTAATTTATTGTTTTACTAAAATGAAAGTGGGAATCATCATCATCATCATCATCACAGCCCTTCACAAGTCCACTGCTGAACATAGGCCTCCCCCAAGTAATGCCACAAAGCACGGTCCTGAGCCACCTGTATCCATCGACTTCCTGCATATCTTACCAGGTGGTCACTCCATCTAGTGGGGGGTCGCCCTACACTACGCCTACCGGTACGAGGCTGCCACTCGAGAACCCTTCCTCCCCATCGGTTAGCGGTTCCTCGAGCTATATGGCCGGCCCATTGCCACTTCAGCTTACTAATCCGTTGGGCTATGTCGGTCACTCTGGTTTTACTGCGGATATCCTCATTTCTGAGTCTATCACGCAGAGAAACTCCGAGCATAGCCCTCTCCATAGCTCGCTGAGCGACCTTGAGCGTCGGCCAGCAGTGAAGGACCACGTCTCTGATCCATAAGTCATCACTGGCAACACGCACTGGTTGTACACTTTAGTTTTCAGAGATTGAGGTATACCTGACGAGAAGATGTGTCGTAATTTCCCGAACGCTGCCCAGCCGAGTTGAATCTTAGTCGAAGTTGGACTTACCTAGTCGGACTATTTGTCCCAGGTAAACGTACTCGTGAACAACTTCGAGCATAGTGCTCCCAACAACTACCGGCATAGGTGTGACATGGACATTAAACATGATCTTTGTTTTGTCCATGTTCATCTTAAGACCTATCCGTTGGGAGGCACTATTGAGGTCATTGAGCATAGTGCTTAAGTCCTCTAGCGATTCTGCCATAAGGACTATATCGTCGGCAAATCGAAGGTGAGTGATGTACTCGCCATTGATGTTAATACCGTATCCTTTCCAGTCCAGTAGCTTGAAAACGTCTTCCAAAGCAGCGGTGAAGAGTTTCGGGGATATAACGTCACCCTGTCTTACACCTCTCTGCAGTTGGATAGGTTTCGAGCTCTGGTTCTGTACTCGGATAGCCATCGTAGCCCTACTGTACAAACACTTCAGCACTTCGATATACCGACAGTCGACTTGGCACCGCCGAAAGGACTGCAGCACCGCCCAAATTTCGACGGAATCATAGGCTTTCTCATAGTCCACATACGCCAGGCAAAGTGGCAAATTGTACTCTTCAGTCTTCTGTACAATCTGCCGAGGGTATGTATGTGGTCTATGGTACTGAAGCCTTTTCGGAAACCGGCTTGTTCGGGAGGCTGGAAGTCGTCTAGTCTGCGTGCGAGACGATTCGTAATGACTCTCGAAAACAGCACGTAGACGCGGCTCAGAAGGGAAATCGGTCTGTAGTTCTTCAAGAGAGCGTTGTCGCCTTTCTTAAAGAACAAGACCACCGCACTTCTGCTCCACGCCTCTGGAGTAGTGCCACCATGGAGGACGGAATTGAAGAGCTTCTGAAGGACTTCAAGTACCGGTGTTCCACCCGCTTTCAGAAGCTCCGCTGTAATTCCATCCTCGCCTGGGGCCCTGCCGTTTTTAAGGTGCTGGAGAGCCATTCTAATCTCGCTTAGACTGACGTCCGGGATATCATCGGAATAGTGTCGGATAAGACTTGCTCTTGGATCGTTACTCACACTTGCGTGTGGCTCCAACGATGATGTGTACAGCTGCCCATAGAACCTCTCAATCTCACTCAAAATCTCAGGTATCCTGGAAACGATGCTGCCACACTCAGTCTTCAGACTTGACAGTTGGCTTTCAGTTGGCTTGACAGTTGGCTCAGACTTTGGAGCCCTGGTTCCGCTCGATCGCTTCTTTAATACAAAGTGGGAATACGCGAATGTAAATAATTTTGCCTACTTTTTTCACATTTCGTTAGACAATTTTGAATAGTTAATGATAATGCTTTAGCAAGTTGCATCCTCGCGCCTCTGGGAATTCTTTTAACCAAATTTTAATGTCAGAAAACAATATCACAATTATAATTATGATATTGTTTTCTGACATTCAAATTTAAAAATATTGTAAAAATATGTTTAAAGTTTTTATGTACACATTCAAAGAGGGAATATATATATATATATATATATATATATATATATGTGTGTGGATGTATGTATGTATGATGTGTGTGTGTGTGTGTGTGTTTGTGTTACATAAAACTAAATCTTGCACATGCATTTTGAACACGTTGCACTAGACGTCGCGACCGCGCTAAAAGTCTCGGGCCATATACAATGTCCATATAATTAAATTTCGAAAGGACAAGTGTGTCACACAATTTTACCCAAATATCCGAATTTAAAAACTCCCTTATTTGATAAAGAACCTTAAGTCTATAAAAGCAGTTTCTGCTAGTACTTAGTATGTGATTCTCAAACTGTAGTTTGTCATCCGTTAGTAAGCCCACATTGCGAATCTCATTTACACGTTCTACGATTTCCCTTGGAATTTAGATGCATGCCCCTCTTTCTGATAAATTTTTTATTTGATTTTTAGAACCCATAATTAGTACTTTAGATTTAGTTCCGTTTAGTACAAGGCAGTTTGAGTCGCACCACGCGGCTATACTTTCGAGGTCTTCGTTGATTTTATTAACGACTTCTTGAGTATCACGCGGATTACATGACATGTAGACTTGCAAATCATCTGCGTATAAATGAAATTTACAGTGCTTAATGTTTCTTACTAAATCGGCACTGTAAGCTGAAAACAATATTGGAGCCAGGTTCGATCTCTGGGGCGCACTGGCTTTGATTTTTTTTTGATTGCGAACGTATTAATGTTCCTCGGTCATCGCTCAGTTCTACAGTTTGTAGTCGGTTTTTAAAATAACTATCGAACCATTGTACTGCGCTGCTACTGAATCCATAGTAATGAAGCTTTGATAAGAGAAGGGAAACATTTGTATAGTCAAATGCACGAGAAAAATCTAGTAATACTAGTATTGTGCCTTTTCCTTCACCTTGAGCGGTTACATCGTCAGTAAGTTGGGCTAGGGCCGTCGTGGTGCTTTGGTTCTTACGAGAGCTTACTCCTTTCTAAAGGGCCGGCAACGCACCCCCAATTCTCCTGGTGTTGCGGTTGATCATGGGCGGCGGTAGTCACTTAACATCAGGTGAGCCGCATGCTCGTTTGCCCCTTCTTCTATATAAAAAAAAAAAAAAAACCAAATCCCGACTGCATTTCCGGTAGAGTTTTTTTCTATCTAAATACATGTTTAGCTGTTCTGCGACAATTTTTTCAATAACTTTAGGGACACAGGGGAGAATACTGATGGGCCGAAGGTCTTTTTCAGACAATGGATTTGAGTTCTTAGGTATGGGTTTGACTAACGCATGTTGCCATAATGTTGTCGGATAGGTTTTAGAGTTAATGGATTTGTTCACCATAGCAGTAATAGTTGGTAGTGTTTTCGGAAGCGTAATACGGATCATATCGAGAGAAATCCCATCAATGCCTATGGCTTTAGATTTTAAACTTTTAATGAATTTTAGGACCTCTAGTTCATCTACCTCCTTTATCTCAAATATGTCATTAACGCAGCTGTGGAACTCAAAGTACGTTAAATATAACAACGGTACGTTTCTATTTCCAGGCATGTTTAAAAATAGTCGTTTATTTTATTTGGATCATTAAACAAGTCTATCGAGATATTGTGTTTTGGTTTTATCTTAACTTGGTTTTATCTTTATATGTTTCCACATTGAAATGGGATTATTTATATTACGATTAACATAAAAATTATAGTAGGCTTGTTTTTCTCCATATATTGCTTTATTGACGCAGATTTTTAGATCTTTATAGTATTTAATATGTATGTCGTTTTTACTTTTTCTCATTTTAATGTGTGCGTCATCTCGTTTTTTCATCATCAATTTTATATTAAAGGTTAGCCACGGGAATTGCTGATGTTTAATTTTTTTTTCTAAGAGGCGCGTGAATTTTAAATAGTGTAAGTATGGCTGTGTTAAATAGCACTACCTGATTATTTACATCCGCGATACTCTCAATTTCTTTCCAATTTATTGATGTAAGGTCCTTATGAAAGTCTCCCTCGTCTATGTCAGACATTCTCCTACTCATTATTGTTACTGGTGCCGGCTTTTTTTACTCATATCAATTTGACATGTAATAAAAGCATGACTACTTAATTCACGTATAAGTTCTACAGTAACTGCGTTTACATTTATGTCGGTACATATTACGTCAATTAAAGTCTCGCTATATTCCGTAAAGTGGGTTGGCTTAGTTACATGCTGTTTTAATTTGAAGCAAGTAAGAAAATTATTTAGCTTTATAGTGGTATTATGCGTAATATTTTACATAGTAATATTAAAATCACCGAGAAGAAGTAAGTTTTGGCCCCATGAGAAAGTCCCCATAGTAACGGTAAGCGCGTCTATGAATGTATCGACATTCAGCCACGGCGGTCTATACGCGGTACCGATAACGAGTTGCTTTCCGCCGCTAGAGGTCGAGATCCACATTTGTTCTACTAGCGGGGCCGGGGGGTGGGGCAGCTCGTGAACGCCGACGTCTCGCTTCACATAGAAGCCGACGCCGCCGCCGCGCGAGCGCACGTCGGGCGGACGCGGCGCGTGCCGCAGCCCGTAGCCGGGCACCGCGGCCGCGCGCCCCTCTTCGCCCTCCCGCAGCCACGTCTCATTGATGGCCATGATATCGACACTATGCCGTTGCATTGCGACAATAAATTCATCGTGCCGCGTTCCAAGGGACCCTGCATTTAAAAGACCAACTTTTACGTTACTTTTAGAAGCCTTAAACGAATTTTAGATATACATATTTATTTGACATATATATATATATATTACAATAGGTTCCGACGCAAAATTAAACTTTAGTTTGCTTCTTGTACAGACAAAATTAATTTTATGTGATTTGATAGAATAAATAATATTTATGGGGATATCACAAATTTTTAAATAGTTATCCATTGAGTAAATTTTCTTGTACCTTAATGTACTCGTATAGTAATTATTGTATGTATGTATTGCAGAACTTAAAGACAAAACGCTAGTGAGTCTTTTCAATACATTGATGTTAGAAATTTGTGCCAGAACTAACCAGGATATATTATTATTCCACATACGAGTATAGGCATAGTATATTTCATTTGACAGAAATAGAATCCACAAATAGTTCTTAAATAAAAATACAAACACAATTATTAACGACTTACATAAAAATGAGCAATATCAGAACAAGGTAATATTTAAAAAAAAATTCAGATAATTATAGCTTTTATATTTTTTTTTCCATTGCTTCCGATAGCTCCAACTGAATTTGTTCCAAAAACCCTCTCGGGATCTACTTCACTTTTTATGCGATAAGACGTTGTTCCGTGTTCTCGACGAGTATAAATTTTTCCCTCTTTTGACCATATGTAGCGCCAATCAAATCGCCGAGCGAATTCATTAGTTCTAAAATATACATTGCGGTTCAATTTAGTAATCCATACGTTTATATAGAAGGCTCTTGTATTTTCGGAGCGGAGACCTAGACCTTCGGTAGTTAAGGAGCGGCGCACGCGCGCGGCCCGCAGCAGAGTGTCCCGCGTGTGCCTGCGCGCCAGCCGCACGACAATGGGACGGGGCTTCGCTAGCCTACTTTGCCCGTCGCGCATAAGACCGACTCGCACACAACTCACTATATCGCGCTCTTCTAGGGTTACGCCCAGCTTAGTAGCGCACGCAGTCACAATGTGTAGAACATTTTCTGCGCCCTCTTCTGGAATGCCTGCGACTTCAATATCATTGTACAGCAGCTCTTGGTCTCGATCATTTAAATCTGTTCTTAAGTCCGCAATAATCCTTTCGAGATCCTGAATTTTGCCGCAGACATTTTTGGACTCAATTAGGGTTTTTTATTCTTCAAGACGGATGTATTTGTTTTCTAATGTATCTAGGCGTTCTTAACACGATTTTATGGAATTACGCAAATCAAACATCTCCTGTCGGAAAGATCTAAATTCTTGCCTGGTTTCTCGCAGTTCTTCTCTAAATTTACGTAGTTCAAGAGCTAGTTCCGACTCTTTGAAACCTTGCGCCACAGGGCTTTGGGGTTTCTCTTCGCCTTGCTTGATAATATTCTCGGAATTAAGTCCTCGCACAGGCGTATTCTGATCTGACTTTCGGGGCGTCTGTATTTTACAGTCCGGACACAACCAAGTAGGTTGGACCTGCACACCTTCAGGAATTTTTACGCAGGCCCTGTGTGATTTTCTATCGCATTTAGGACACGTAACGCCCTCTACCGCCGCCATAAACTTTCCGCACGCACAGCACTTCATCGCGTTAGTTTAAGTTAATTGCAATGTAATGATGGGGACGACTATCACTAGGTGTCGCCGACTATATATTGTAATTGACACTTTCTAGTTCGAGGGTAAATAGACAATGTACATTAAAGTTATTAATAAAGGTACCTCTTACATTTCACTTTTAGATGTTTTATTTCAATTTTCTTTCACCACAATCCTTAAGCACACACAAATGATTAATTTATTAACATATGCACCAGTTTTTAAAGTCCAGAAAATTTTTTTCAAAACATCGATATCATAAATTTAGACGTAGATATTAATTTTTATTTCGCGACAAGCTTTGCGTACTTCTAGTAGCACTGATCTCCGCAACGTCACTCTTAAATAAAAATAATTTACCCTCTCTTAAATAAAAATAATAATAAAGAACCACGCTCTCATAAAATAGCACAAGTTAATTAGTAACATAAAGCTGCTGTATTTCATATAAGTGTAAAGAACCGAAGATCCTTTGCACTAATAATGAGGCTTTCTATTGGAGTCCTCAACGACCATTGACGAGAAGTGGTGCTTGTTCGGCATCAAAGCTAACGAATTTTATTTTTAAATGTTGGGATAAATTCAAAACGGCTAACGCTAAACCTTTAAAAACCTATATAAATAAAAATGTAAATAATTAATCATAATTTAGTTAATATTTAGGTGTTTTTATAAAAAAATTGCAATTAATGTACTGTTAAATGGAAGTTTAAGAATATCCGCTATTCTTTTATTATCTCTTGGTGTTTCAAGAGGAAAAAAAAGAAAACTGAAACACGAGATAAGCAGTAACGTCTTCCTGATATCAACTGATATGACCTGATCAATCGTGGCAAATATGGCAAAATTAGGCACAAAATACTATTGTGGATAGCTCTTCGGCCAAATCATGAAATGGCAGCGTATCATGGTATACACAGGTGACATGTTTACGAATTATACAAAGTTTAATTAATTAGTTGATAGATGCTAAAAATCCTGACACAATAAGCTGATGACAACGCCAAGTTGAGTTTCTAGAGAAAAAAGAGAATGAAAGAAAATTAATTCCCATTAACCGAATATTTTTTAATATATTTACAATTTTTAGAAAGAATTTTCAAAAAGTTTTTTAAATTGTCCACATCGCGACTACAAAATAAAATTATCTGACTGCCTCTTTGGTCTAGTGGTCGTTAACGTCAGGTTCCGGGATGAAATCCCAACTCGGGTTGAAATCAGATTAGGTTTTTTAGACATGAGATTGTTTTTAAAGCATTATTATTAACATTTACTATGTAGAACTTATCTTCATGACTATAAGTCGAATATATAAATCATTATTATCATCTTTATAGCTCTTAGCAAGCCCCTAAGGGCCCCCGAAAATGTTACAAAGCATTTGAGTCACCTGCATCCATTGCCCCGCAGCTCTTACTAGCTTGTCATCTATCTAGTGGAGAGCCACCCTACACTTCGCTAATTGGTCCTGCCAGCTTCCATTCAACATTCTTTCTTCCCCATCATTTATCTGTTCTTCGAGTTAAGTTGGTTACTCTAGTTTGTCAGTAATTAGTTTTGAGTCTAGCAGAACGCTTAAATCACGAATGCGATTAGTTTTTCTCAAAATCGTATAACATAAACATAAACACTCACGCCTGTCACCCAGAGGGGTAGGCAGAGATTACGGACTTCCATTTGGCACGATCCTGACATACCTCTTTCGCCTCCTTTACATCCATATATCTACGCATACATGCTCGTCGGTTAAGGGTACTTCTAACGTGGCCCATTTTCAAAATATCGCCAATTTGGTCGACAAACTTTTTTCTAGGGCGTCCCTTCCCGACTCGGCCGTTCACATCTGCCATATAAATTTGCTTTGTCACTCTTTCATCATTCATTCTTTCTACGTGACCAAACCACCGAAGCATTCCTTTCTTAATCCTGGTCACAACATCATCTTGCATACCACATTTATCTCTTATCACGCAATTTCTCACCCTGTCATTCAGATTAAACCCTAGCATATTTCTTAAAGAACGCATTTCTACAGCATTTATTCTACTTTCGTGCTTCTTCTGCCACACCCAGCTTTCACTACCATACATTAACGTAGGGACTAACACAGCATTATGAATTACCATACGTGCCTGTTTTGACACATTCTGGTTCTTCATAATAGAGTGTAGTGCCCCATTCACTCTATTCCCTGCATTTACTCGTCGTTCTATATCCCTATCATATCTACCATCCCTGCTAAATACACATCCCAAATACACAAACTCATCCACTTGCTCAATTAACTCTCCTTCTATTCTTATTTCACATACCGTTTTGCTTTCTTCTCTTTCAAAAACCATCACTTTCGTCTTACTTGCGTTCACTTTCATTCCCTTTTTTTTTACCTTTAAAACAACCTTGAAACCAGCCAAGGGGAAGCTACACAGCCCTGTCTGACACCTTTTTGGATGCCAAACCAGTCCGAGTAGACCCCATTGATCCTGACACAAGCACTAGAGTCCCTATAAAGAGACCCTAATGCCTGTATCAAACCAGCGCTCAACCCATATGAGTTCAGTGTTTGCCATAACACATTCCTGTCCACTCTGTCATAAGCCTTTTCCAAGTCCATGAACGTACAAAAAACTTTCTGGTTTTTGGCCAAAAACTTCTCCGCAATCATGCGCATGGAAAAGACTTGATCTGTGCACCCCATTCCCTTTCTAAAACCCGCTTGCACATCCCAAATTTTTCCATCAGTTTCTTTCATAACTCTTTCAATTAACACCTTAGCATACAGTTTACCCACAATACTAAGCAAGCTGATACCGCGGTAGTTTTTGCAGTCCTGCTGTGACCCTTTTCCTTTATATATTGGTACTATAACTGCTTTACACCAGTCATCCGGTACCCGTTTTAATTCCCAACATAAATTAAACAAGGTGTACAGCAGGCCTGCCACCACTCCCTCTCCAGCCCTTAGCATCTCGAGTGATACTCTATCATATCCAGCTGCCTTACCTGCTTTCATGCTTTTCATTGCTTTCATTATTTCATCTACACTTATCTCCATACCCCTTTCCACTTCTTTCGGAATTTCTAGTTTATTTAATTCATACGACTCTTCACTCATAAACACGCTTTCAAAGTATTCCTTCCATCTGTTTAAATTCGAAACTTCATCATTCAGAATACATCCATTCTCGTCTCTTATAGCATTTATTATAGGCTGTTTTGTATTTCCCCTGGCAGTTCTTACGAGTTTCCAGAACATTTTTATGTTAGCCTGGAAATTATCAGATATCCTTCTATCATTCTTATCCATTCTTTCTTTCTTTTTCCTTTCAACAACTTCTTTTACTCTCTTATTTAGACGTCTAAATTCTGCCTTTTTTCTTTCAATCTCATCATTCATACCAGAAGAATTACCAGCTTTGGTTGCTAGTAAATCTAACCATGCTTTCTTCTTTGATTCAACTTCCACCCGTACCTCATCATCCCACCACAACGTATTACTTTTCCTTTCATTTGTTCTTTTACTTACACCACATACTTCGGTGGCGGTATCCACCAAACCTTTCTTAATATTATCCCACACAGTCTTCAAGTCTAAATCATTCATACACAACTCATTCAAACATCTAATATTTTCTCTCAGTCTACATTTATACTTCTCTTTCACATCTTCATCTTGTAACTTCTCTATTCTTATACGCTGTAACGCAGTGGTAGACACAGATGTCCGATGCCGCCAACGCTTGAAAAGACCATTAATTCGACATAAGACCAAGTAATGATCCGTCCCTACGTTGGACCTCCGGTAAACCCTTGTATCTACGACTGCGCTCCTCATTCTTTCATCCACAATTACGAAATCTATCATGCTTCTATCATCACCTCTTTCCCATGTATACATGTGAATCTTCTTATGACGAAAAAAAGTATTCGTCACAAAAAGATTCTTTTTCCGCACATACGGTGAGGAGGTCTTCACCATTCTCATTTATACTTTCATCACCAAACGTTCCCAATATCCTTTCATAACCAGACCTCTTCACCCCAACCCTTCCATTAAAGTCTCCTAACATAATAATATTTTCATTTTCCTTACATTTTGTCAACACCATCCTTACCATGTCCCAAAACTGCTCTCGAATGTAAGCGGGCTTAGACATGTCTGGGGCGTACACCCCTAGCAGGAACAGCTTCTTTAAGCCCACTTTCATTCGTATCCATAGCAGTCTCGGGCTTACACATTCATACTCTTTCACACATTGACCCATTCTTTCTGAAAGGATGAAACCGACTCCCTGGCATGCCCGTTCGGTTTCGCCTACACCAGACCAATACGCGGTATACGTGCCATGTGCAGTGGCATCCCTTCCCTTTCGTTTCGTCTCATTCACACATAACACATCTATTCCTCTGTCATTCATCATTTCGCATACTTCATCCATCTTATCATTCATTCCTCCACATACATTCAGCGTAGCCAGACGGGTTTCCGCAATCCACTTTTCGCCCCTCCGGGAGACAGAACGTGACGGGTGGCGAACCTCGTCGCCGGTTTTTCTCCCGGAGATTCTTCGCACCCCTGCCCCATTTAAGGGGCGCCGGGAACTCGGGGCCATTTCTTTTATTTCCTGAGTCATTCGAACAAGGGGTGGTGGTAGATTTTACGCCGCTACCATACGGCGAGGAGCCGAGTCTATTTTTTCGGCTTTGTCGCTCGTTTAGCACCACCCGGGGGACACGTATAGGGTGGGCCTAAGGTTAGGTGGTCGGAGCCTACGGACGCGAGCGACTCATCCCCAAAATCAATTCATTGTTCTCAAAATCAATTCATTGATTTCAGACGTAAACATAATATGATTGTTTTTTCGAGTGAATGCTTTATGAGTAATTTGCCAAATAAGATTAGCTCGCTGTGGGTTTAGCTTAGTTTTTTTTAATAAAACGGAGGGCAAGAGAGTATGGAATTCATCTAATGGTAATGAACAGCTGCCCATGAACAATTGCAATACTAGGGGAGATATACTTTTAAAAAGTAAACTTGTTTCTTGAAGGTCCTTAAGTCGTATCGGTCCAGTCGGCCTGAGGAGGTGTTTGGATATCAAAGTTGGTGTAGGTTTAGTAGCAGGCTGCCGAGAGCAAGACATGCTAGCATTATCTGTGCGACTGGGATGGCTTTAGCCTTCGCGTTGTTTCTATTGCGGCGTGGCGCTTTGGTACAGCCGCGATGTTTCGCTGGGTGTTCATCTTCACCGCGATTGACGCAGCTCGAAGGTTAGACCGTATTAAGTGTGTAAGTGCAATTAGATGTGCCATGGTCACCTAAAAACGTAACGCCTAAAAACCTGGCGTAGCTTTCGCCGTATATTTAGCATTGGTGGTATTGGCCAAATATGCTCTTGTTGCGGGGGCTTCAACTGCAATCCTTGTCAGGTTGCAGATCCGCCGGACATCTAAATCTCTTTGCGAATTAAAAGGCAAAGGTCGAGAAATCATGTTTTGTCCGTTGGGTGGTACATCCTGTACACCTCCCTGATTGGGAGATTTTAAATCTTGAGTGCACTTAGAATGTGCTCTGTTTCGAGCTCTTTGGTGGCCCGTGAACAATAACACAACGATTGCGTTCCTCTGGAAGCAAGTAAGTGTGAAAGTTTTGTTTTGAGCTTTCAGGAGAGCAGTTAAGCTGCGGAAGTCCTCAGTCGTCTAATCAACATTGGTGCCGTCCGGAAAAAAGCAATGTGCCCGCACCGCGCGTTTATTCGCTACTAACATAAGTGTATGTTAATAAGACTTAAACTCACAACCATAAATTATACAATTTGAGCGACCTTTTTCTTCTAAGGGTATCCACTGACTAACTAGATGATGCATTGATGGGAAAATAAAAGCTTGTGTCATTCCTAGAAGCACGCGACAAGTGCAAACAGACTGCCAGCCTCCCTGTAATAGCGTAGTATTGTCAATTGACAATCTTGTAATTTGTGATATAAGCTCATTGCTGTTTAATCTTCGAACATTTATTTTTGTTATAAGTCATTTTGCGGTATATATTATATTTAATTTTTTGACTGTCTCGTTGGTCTAATGCGTCAATCATGAGGGTCGTGGGTTCGATTTTAACGAATTGTATAACAATTGTATTTTTAATTGTATTACAATTAGTTTAGGAACATCTGCTCACGTGGATCCCTCAAACCTATAGTCTCTACAGAAAATGACACAAATATGTGGTCATCAATCATGGACAAACTTGCAACACTTGATTAGTTTATTAAATTAGAACATTTGTTCCGAATAAAACTTAAGTATTCAGAAGAAACTTTATCTAAGCGATAATTTGGTAAGGCTCCAGTGGGTAGCAACAGAGACATAAGTGAATTAACTGAAATCGAGATAATAATAAGAACTTTTCCACCGAAGCGTTTCTCCAGCTCTCCGGACGATAACATAAGCATGACATAGCCCCAGAAGAATAAAGATAAAATCGTGTAACCCGCCTGCAACCGAGAAAGGCGCCGGGGCACGACGGGATTACTAACGCTGCACTACGACAGCTGCCCAATAGAGTCCTTGTAGAGATAGGTCGGCTCTACAACGGCATATTGCGGACATCCCACTTCCCGGAGGACTGGAAGAAAGGCAAAGTTATCGTCTTGCCGAAACCCGGGAAGGACAGGCGTAGAGCTGCCAATTACAGGCCGATCACGCTGCTACCGCATATAGCTAAACTGTGCGAAAGATTACTGTTAAGACGTCTCCGCCCGTGCATCCAACTTCGGGCGGAGCAACATGGATTCAGGAGGGGTCACTCAACAGCAACACAGCTGACCAGAGTGCTGCACCTGCTTGCGGCCGAACACAACCGTGGCCGCATATCGTTGGGCGTCTTTCTCGATATCGAGAAGGCGTTCGACCGGGTGTGGCACACAGGATTACTCTACAAGTTAGATGTACAAACAAGTATCCCTCCTGCTATATTGCGGCTAGTGGCGTCTTTCCTGGAAGGCAGGAAGTTCTACGTCTGCGTAGAGGACGCCGTGTCCGCAATAAAGACCATAACAGCTGGTGTGCCACAGGGCAGCTGTCTGCCTCCAGCCCTGTACGCGGCATACACTAATGACATCCCTACCCTGGCAGGACACTTGCATGAATGGGAGGACGACGTCGAGCTAGCGCTTTTTGCGGATGACAGCGCATACTTCACGTCGTCCAGAAGAGCCCATATTGCAGCTGCCAGGATGCAACGTCTGCTGGACCTGCTGCCACCATAGCTGGATGAGTGGAGGATGGCCGTCAATGTTAGCAAGACGACCGCTCTACTCACTCGCCGCTACAGAAATTTACCACCACCACTAACCCTCGGAGGCCAGGAGATCGCATATGAGAAGGCCGTGACCTACCTTGGATGTAGGATTGACAGGATGTTGCATATGACAGCGCACATCGACTCTGCTATACGCAAAGCTCGATGTGCGCGGGCAATGCTCCGCCCTGTCCTGACATCCAAGTTACCGACAAAGTCGAAGTTAGCTATTTACAAAACATATATAAGACCCCTGCTAACATACGCTGCTCCGGCCTGGTATGCACTCCTGAGCGATCATCAGAAGCGGCGACTTCAGGCCCAGCAGAGTTTGTCATTACGAACCATAGTCGGTGCGGGTCGCTACGTCCGTAATGACGTCATAGCGGCCAACCTCAAGATGGAGAGCCTACATGATTTCGTGGTCCGGTTGTCGCGCGGTATGTTTGACCGCGCCGACAACGGGCCACACGAACACCTCAACGGCTTCGCGCCGTTGCATGCAAGGCCGCCGGACGGGCGACCTTATCCAAGAGAACTCATCCCTATATAGATTAGGGAGTCCGAGTAAACCCCTCAATGCCGCAGAAAGGCCAACTTACACAAATTGTGTTATTTAAACACAATTCTTAGATAACCTCCTTTTATTATAAATTTTACCGACTGCGACAATAGTAATAATAATAATAATAATAATAATAATAAGCTTTATTGATAATTATACAGTGAATATATGAAGTCTCTGATTGCTGAACTAGGAATTATACCTGTATCTCAGCAATATATAAATAGTCGTTATAAGCAACGCCTTTAACATCAAGGCGCCCAGGACCGGCACATTGTAGTGTGCCGTGAGGAACATCCGGGTAAAGGGGTACACCCCGAGGCCCGAGACCTGCACGGCATTTATGCCCTGCAGAGGACAGCAACGACGATAAAATCGTGGATTGCACTTGTAGCTCCAGTCAAAGGGTTGTGAAAAGAAGTAAAGTACAATGAAATCTCAATAATTCGAACTTCAAGGTAAATGCTTAGACATTCAAGTTAATGATTTTTCCTAAATTTTTTTTAACATTGGATGACAAACGAGCACACAGTCTACATGATGGTAAGTGGATGTTGTGATGTAGAGTTCAACATTTATCCGCAATTGAGAATCAAAATGCAAATGCGTTGTCACCCCAAAGGGTCTCCGGTTCTCTACACTCACCATACGAAACACAGCAGCATTGCACAGCTGATTTACGCTGGTATTCTGTTAAAGCGTGGTCCCGCCCGGTCGAGTCAACCCATTCGTGCTACAACTATAATTTAGCTGCAGCGTGGCTCTACGACGTAAAGTGCTTTTTTCCCATAAATAAACATTAGATACACAGGATGTGTTACTTAAAAAGTTTAATGAATTTATATAAAGTACTCACAGTGCGTGGCAATAGAACAAAAGCAACAAACTTTCCTCTTAGATTTTATTGCTACGAGTTCGAAAAATTCCACGAAAGACGTCCTTATTACTACGAATCACGTAGTCAGTATTGTAAAATAATATAAAAAAAATCAATGTACCGCAAGGAAATAACATTTTGTTCGAGTTACAAAATCCAAATAATTCGAGATATTGCGAGATACCGCGGAAGTGTATTTTTTGTCTTTATTTTATTTATTTATTTATTTGGTTTACCAACGAATGTTACACTTATACATATGCCTAATTCTAAGACAGTAATATAAGCTAAGTAATATAAGTACACATTCAATAATAGATAAACATCGCATGCTTAGTGCGTACAGCATTTCCTACAAGCCTTTAGATAATAGCCAAAAATATAAAATACACAATTAAAAAAATTAAGTACTATAAAGAAATATTAATAGTTTGATAAATTTTGTGCCGAAAAACGTTAAAAAAGTCGTGGTGAATATCTACTACATTTTGAAATAATACTAGTTTTTACGGAATTTATCGCGTATATTTAACCATTTAAATACCCGACGACGTTTCAAAAATTCCGTAAAAACTAGTATTATTTCAATGTGTAGTGTTCGCATCAATATAAGAAATCATTATCTACTACATTATTATAAGTATTTAAAAGTCTGCAAAGTCTGTGTATTGGGGAATTAGATCCTAGTACAGTTCTACGAAGCGGCGGCGAAAGAGGAGTAATGTACTTACGAGGATATCTAATTGTGATACGAAAATAAATTTACTTAGTAATGAAGGATAATGTATTTTATTACTAAATATTTTATATAAATGTTGCAAATCCAGAATATCCCGACATTTAGATAGTGAGATCATTTTATATGCTTTTCGTGTTGAAAAGGCAAGATGGCATAAAATCTTTTTTGTATGTACTCAAGCCGAAGGGTATGGGTAGAATAATGGGGACGCAAGCCTGTGCTACAATATTCTAATATATTTCTAACAATTAAGAAGTATAAATGTATTTTTTGTTATAACATTACGGAATGCTTTACTATTTCTTAAAAGAAAACCTAATGATTGTAATGATCTTTTAATAACACTTTCTAGTTGTGGTTAGATTTTTATCGAATACTACTAGGACCTAGTCCTTAACAGTTTCCACTACTTGGATAACTACTTCATTGAGGATATAAACCGATGGGATAGTATAATTTATTCGCGTGAATTTAACATGTGTACACATTTTTTTAGATTAAGATTCATTCCATTTACAACGTACCAATTAGAAAGTCTAATTAAATCCTTCCGAAGAAGTATCATGTCATTTTGCAGAATTTTAAATCGTCAGCATCCATAAAACAATTGGAATGTAAGAAACAATTAGGAATATAGTTAATAAACATATTAAATAAATCTTATTGAGGAATCTTACTGAGGATTACGACTTAATGAGGTTTGAGTTTTCGAGATTCCACTACAGTTAATCTTTATATGAGGATCACAAAACAGCCAAGCGGTGGTGTAACAAAATCTATGGCCCGGTTGACGGTATCATCATCATCATTATTTCACCTAACGTAAATATCCAGTATGGTACCGAAAAATTGTCAAAGATGTCTGATATATGTACTTCTATCCTCGATTAAAAATCACAATGCAAATGTGTTATCACCTGTGTGGACTAATGTTGAGTTTCTATATTTAATAACACCTTGTGTCTTTTACAAGCCATTTTTCAGTAAATGAAGTGCATGAAAACCTCTTTTTTAAACAAAATACCGGTTTGACTATTTCTGAATGGTTAAAAGTTTATTCATTACAAGCAGATGCAGATTTCCGTAAAGTTAACTTATTCTGTTTTAATAAAATGCTGACTGCCTCATTGGTCTAAAGTTGAAAAACGCAGTTTCTAATCACGAAGTTCCGTTTTAATCCAGGGTTGGGCCAAAAATTGTCATATTATTGAGTCTTTTCTTCAATCATGTTCTGGCTACCGTGACTGACATTCGGTGTGGAGGACGTTGTTATTGGATAAATAAGTAATATTAATAATTAAATACAATCTGTATTGAATGAAAGGAAACTGTAGGTTATTACAACAACCTTCTCCTATTCACTCATTATAGATATCTGTATGATTCCACTGTGAAATTGTAGGATTTTTTTTATCCATTCAATAAACAATATCAAGTTATAAATCTGTCGGAACGACCCGGCCGAGCCCACCATGATACAAGAACTGACATTCCACCAATAAACGTAAAACATCGCAGATAATGCCAACGTAACGACTTGTCGTAAACTGTTATCAATTCCTTCAACAATAAGTTAATAATGCTTACATTCCGTTATACTTCTGAGTTTTATTACTTAATTATCTTGATTTTTTCGCTTTTCTCTAAATGTATATTTTATATATATATATATATATATATATATATATATATATATATATATATATATATATATATATATATAAATGAAACTCAATAATATAATTAGAATACTTTATGTATTTATATTGCTATAAATTACCCCTAAATTATTATAGAATACATACCAACATTAATTCCGTTACATGACCCGTAAAAATGAATGAGGTAAGACTGACAAAGCAAATATATGTTGCGGAAGTGAATGGAAGAGTCGGAAAGGGAGGTCCTAGGCGGAAGTTTAGACCAAATTGGCGATATACTAAAAATCTTAACTGACGAGCATGTATGCGTAGGTATATGGATGTGGAAGAGGCGAGAGAGGTATGTCAGGATCGTGCTAAATGGAAGTCTGTAGTCTCTGCCTACCCCTCTGGGTGACCGGCGTGAGTGTTTATGTATATGTATTTATGTAATTCCATTATTGTGATCTAAATCTGACGTCATTGGTAATAATGGAGATTTCTCACTTATTTTTACCTTCATCATATTATTAACAAAAATCAAATGTTGTGTTTGACACTCGACAATACAGTCACAATATAAGTTTACAAGCCAAACAATAACTTAGTTTAGAATATTTGTTTTGAGTTTAGATAATAAAGCGATTGTTTCTTTATAATTTCATTTCGCAATATTAGTCTTAATTACTGATTAATTTTTTTATTAAATTGACAAACGTTTAATTATAACTTGTAATACCCTAGATGAAAACGAGTTTAGTCCATAATTTTAACAAGCGTAAAAAATCTAGGCTTGCTGTACTAAAATACAGCCGTCGTTAACACGTTTTTTAAGTAGATGTATAGCTATATATAAAAAATATTTCCTGTAATATTACTGAATTTCCCTAGCATTCCATTTTAATTTTACGCGGTAGAGCCACAATGCAGCAATAATAAAATGGCTGTATCACGAATAGGTCTCCCCGATCGGGGTGGGAGTAGGACTACGCTCTCACAGAATGCCAACGTAAAAAAGCCAGTTGATCCTGCTGAATTTTGTATGTGATTCTAGAGAACCAGATATCGTTTTTTAGAAACGTGGCATTTCAGGTTCCAGGTTCTCAGGGGTGACAACGCATCTGCATTTTGATTCACAGTCGAGGATACATGTAGATTTATATGGCTGCACCCACTTACCATCAAGTGTGCTGTTTTCTCGTTGATCACTTTTTTATTTAAATAAAGATATTTTTGTAGAAAGGATATTACAAATATGATTGATATTTAAAAAAATAAGAATTAATGAATATTATTGGCTTCTTAAGACCTTTTGGTCGCTGCTGCAAAATTTCATTACGCCATAAGTAAGCATACTAGACATCAACGTCTCGGGATATAAACACTGGCGATCTATAAAAATAAGTATAATTCCGCCTCCAGTTCCTTTAAGAGTGTTATTGTCAAGGCGAAGTCAGATCACATTGCCATAATTAACGAGACATTAATTCGTCTTCCTTCGGTAACACGTGCTGCATTCTCGTCTCTCGTCAAGGCTGTCTAGGGAAACTTCTGTCAACCATCTCTCCCATCTCTGCACAAGGAGGATGACTCACTGGCCTATTCCGCAAGGGACAAAGCCAATATTCTGGGCTCTCTCTTTGCATCCAACTCGCCTCTTGATGACAGGGGGAAATAAACCGCCGTCCCGCGATGTGAGTGTTCCATGCAGGATGTACTGTACCCAACGCTCGGTGCGCAGAGCACTCCTCCTCTTGGACGTCAACAAATCGCGTGGACCTGATGGCGTTCCTCTTATTGTGCTGAAGACATGAGCTCCGGAGCGAGCACCGGTTTTAATACGTATTTTCCAGTAATCCTACTCCCCAGGCGTAGTCCCAAAATCGGAATGGAAGACAACTTTCGTGCACCCGATCCCCAAAAATTTTAACCGCTCCGATCTATCCGATCAACTATAGGCCTATCGCCATTACCTCCTTGTTCTCTAAAATAATAGTCCATTAATAACAGCCAGCTCATGCAGTGCCTTGAGGATCACCCGCTGAATAGTGACCGCAAGTACGGTTTCCGTCGAGGTTGCTCGGCTGGTGATCTTCTGGGTTACCTAACTCGTCAATGGGCGTAGGCAATAGACTCCAAGGAGGAGCCATTGGCTGTTAGTTTGGACATAGTGAAGGCTTTCCATCGGGTTTGGAACAAACCGCATCGTACGAAGCAATTTGTGCAATTGGATCACGAGTTTTCGTGCAGATCGAAACATCATGGTCGTAGTAACGCTACATGGTCCAATTACAAGCCCATTAACGCTGGTGCTCCACAAGGCTGCATGCTATCACCAACGCTGTTTCTTTGACATATCGATGACATGTATTAAACTGGTAACATTCATTGCTATGCGGACGACAGCACTGGTGATGCTTTATACATCGGTCTTGCCAATATTTATCGGAAAAACGTCACCGAGTACCGGTACGAACTAGTGTCTGAATTCGAGACTTTGTTGAACAAAGTCTCGGACTGGGAGCGACTACATCTAGTCCAGTTCAATCCAAATAAGACACAAGCTGGCACGTTTACCACTCATTTGCCGTTCACAGTTCGTTCTCGGTCCGATCTTGTTCTGATTTATTATCTTATTGGAATGAAATTCAAGCAAAACTTGACTGTTACGGATAGTATGAATGCACACAAATATTTTTTACTTTATAATATCATATCAGATCGAGAAATTAATTTAAAAACCCTTAGAGCTGCAATTCAGTACTAAGCCAATCATCATTATTATCGTATATCATTACAGCTCTTAACAAGTTCACTACTGAAATAGACCTCCCTAAGGAATTCCACAAAGCACAGTCCTGAGCCACCTGCACTCATCGACTTCCTGCATGTCTTACCAGGTCGTCATTCCATCTAGTTGGGGATTTTGCCTATCGGTACGAGGCTGCCACTCGAAAAACTTTTTTTCCCCAACGGTTGTCAGTTCTTCGGACTAAATAGGGCCCGTTGACACTTCAGTTTACTAATACATTGGGCTATTTCGGTCACTCTGGTTCTACTGCAGATGACCTCATTTCTAAGTTAATCACGAATAGAAACCGCAAGCCTAGCCCTCTCCATAGCTCGATGAGTGACCTTAAGCTTCATCATATGACCAGAAGTGAAGGACCATATCTCAAATCTATTTCATGACTGGAAACATTGATTGTACAATCTGATTTTCAAGTTTTGAGGTATACCTGACAAGAAGATATGTCGTAATTTCCCAAACGCTGGTGCCATCCAAATTGAATCTGTCAATTGACCTCTCACTCGAAGATTCTTATTACACTTCTATTCTTAGAATTCTAAGATTCTTAGCGGTCAGTCGCCGTGGAGTCTAAATCACCTGAGGATGCCTCGTGTAGAGGCGAAACACGTGTCGTATTGTCGTCGATGGTGTGTCTTACCTGGAATAGTGGTGTTGGAAGTAGTGGTGCCGGGAGCAGCGGTGTTGGGAGTAATGGTGCTGGGACTAGTGGTGACGGAGTCAGTGTAGGCAATTGAGGGAGGGCGGGAGGTGCTCTTCAATCCAGGTAAGACACATCATTGTAATTAATTAGCGGAAGGTTGCGAAGTAATTAATTTTTTATTATAATGGATTTCCGCAAAGTAACGCCTAATTCTATCAATTATATTGATTTCAAAACGTTTATATCTATTTATTGAGGATAAATAGAAAAAAACGTTGCGTAGGGAACTGAATTATGATAAAAGAATAAATAGTCCACGTCGTTTTTTATATTCTTTATTAACTAAAATTACATTACACGTTGTTTCTTCAGATAAAAAATAAAATAATTATTATTTAATTAAATAGGTAATCACTTGGTCGATTTCATTTCTGAAACAAAAGAGAAATACTATGTGAAAGTTGTTTTTATTTTATTTACATATGTATTTTATCTATCTTTACTGCTGTAAATCTCTAACGGACGATTGCTGTACATTGATTTTTTAAATTTGAACAAGGGTGTACTAAACTATCAATACAGACGCTAAAATAAACATTTTTGGAAACGTTGTCAATCTGTCTAAAAAAATCATAGAATGGATTTGAATAAGACTTTCACTGAAGTGTTACGTAGGGTTTGAACCGTAGGAATATGTCGTCACGCCTTCTATGATAAAAGCTGGGCAGTAGGCATAATATAAATAAAATTGAAGTGTCTGCATTTAAAATTGACATAACTGGCTTCTAGCTCAGGGTATTATTAACGTGCTATTAAGAAATAAACAAACATTTAAAAATATCTGTGTCTGTTTGGGCTTCTCTTCGTAATGACTAAACCAATTGTGATGAAACTTTACAAATAGGTAGAAGGCAATGTCAGTAGGCATCTAGTCTATACTCTTCCAGAAAAAATTGAATTTTAAAAAAGGAAACAATAAAATTGATAAAATTAGTACAAATATATACTCTAAATAATGTCAAATTGACAGGATCTAGACAAACGAAGCCGGCATGCGTCGCTAGTATTCATTAAACTCAAAAGAATATACAATAACTTACCAATATCAGTTTCTTTCTCATGATCGTTCCAAGGTTGCTTCTTTGACGTCATAAATATTAAAAAGAAAAGATTGGTGATGAAATAAATGCCGGAGGCGAGAAAGAATACTTTTCGCCACTCCGCAGGATCGGTCTGTAAGAAAACAATATCACATTATCAGTAAGTATACATAGACCCATATACTTATAGATACGTTTGTCAGCTTTGCTGTATGTTTTTTTAAATACTAAGAATGCTATTAGCATTCCGAATAGTCCTTTTTACCACTCCTGCTATGCTTAAAATGCTTGTATCCTAACACGGAGTGGTTCACGACAGTAGTCAAATAGCGGATGGCACGACCGACGACGACACAGTTCGCAGTCTGCACCCTGTCATTATATATATATATATATATATATATATATAATATATATATATATACCCACACACATATATATATACAATTGAGGGACGGTGTGGGGTGGGCTACAAATGCTCTGCTCTTAACACGTTCTCTCGCACAAATCTTTCGTGTTTGTTTCTTTATCAGCTTCCAATATTCCACAACATGGTTTTAGATGCACGTGTGCGTCAAGCACACACATGCATCTAAAACCATATTGGTTTCGAATAATTTTAAATGCATATTTATGTTCTTACAATAAGTTGAGCGTGATTTTTTTTCATCGCCATCAGAAATTCACGTAGTGGTTTGGTTAAATTTGTTTGTTAGTCTGATCATATCACGAGATATACGTTACGTCAAGTTAAATAAAATAGACAAAAATAAGACACACAAGAATAAAAATTATAACACAAACAACTAATGGCTTGACCTATACACAAAAACTTAAGTGGAAATGGGCAGGTCAGGTAGCGAGACTAACAGACCAGAAATGGACCGCAAGTGCAACCCTGTGGAGAGGCTTACAAGAAAAAAAAAACAGAAGAAGATCTCTGTTATGATGGACAGACAAGGTCGAAAGAACAACAGGCTCAAACTGAGAGCAAATAGCAAAAGACGGAGACAAATACAGACAAATCTTTCACTCTATCTGGGCTTATTGCATAAATAAATAAAAAGAGAAACGTAAGAATACTAACAGTAAATCTAAGTAAACTAGCAAAATAACATACCTAACATAAATAAGATAATCCTGTAATATTGCAAGGAATATGGGGCTCTTTTATTTTATTTTTACCTATTTTATACCTTACCTCATCTTGGACGATAAAGCCACAAACGAGAGGGGCTATAATTGAGATAATGTTCGCGAAGAAATTAGAAATCCCCATCATAGATCCGCTGAAGTTAGGTGCTAGATCAATTATGACTAACTGAAATAATAAACAAAATTTAATTAAATTTTAATTGCACAAATAAAATTACAAATTGAGAGGCATTCTATCTTAGTCACACAGGTGACAACGCATCTGTAGCCTTTTTGAAGTTTGTTGCAGGTATCGCCATGTGAGTATACCATAGCTAATACTTTATTAGGTGGACGGTTTTTATCACTTCATTTTATAGTAAAAAAAAACAATCTAATTCTTTAGGTAGGGAAGAGTGGCGGAGTGGGAAGCATTCCATTTTTCTATTAAGCGGTGACATAGCATTGCTAGCCTTCTTTATTTGCAGATGATTAGTGATGTCGCTACAGAAGACACTTGTCATCAGGTCGGCTTTTAGGAAGCTTGGAACTTTTGTTTTATGTAACATTAGGTACATAAAATATACTCTATTAAATACGAGAAGTGCTGGTGAATTTCAAATGTCTTAAATATGTTAAACGTTTCTTAGATTATGTCTTTTTGACATCTCACAAGCGGTGAGTTAGCACTTAAATTTAATTTACACTTCTGTGCTGCCAGCGCAGATGGAACGTGGAGCCACGTAACAGCTTCAATATAGTTGTATCAAAAATGGGTCAGTTCGACCGAGGAAGTTCTAAGCTGAAATAACTCTCACAGAATCTGTATTTTTAATCTATTTTATTATGTCTTTTATATATTAATTTATTTTATAATAATCGGTTTTAACAGAACTTTCTAAAAATTATTTTAAATTTGATGTATAATTAGACTTTATATAATAAAAACTGGATCAAGAATCAAAAGTCAGATGCGCTGTCACCCAATTCCGTAGCAGGCTAGTATTCTACAACAACTTTCTATATGAAACATAGCAGAACTTTTCTACTATTATTAAACAACTTTATAACTTTGTAAAACATATTATATATATATATATATATATATATATATATATATATATATATATATATATATATATATATATATATATATGCAAATAAATATTTAATCAATTGATTTGAGTGAAATATTTACCATATATCCAGCGTACTGTCCAGCATTTACTCCAACGCTCAATGTTAGCATGATAACAGCTAAAAGTGTGTTGCCCTCAGGAGTGTAGGATAGTCCCAATAAAGCGATGGCTGGGCCCCACAATCCTTAAAATAATTAATTTATATTATATGTGTAATTATTATAAATAATGTTTGTGTACTGTATGCTCGCTTATCACCCTCATTCTATTTATATAAAAAAGTATAGCGAAGCTACAGTAGCTTTACGGCTTAAGAGACGTATTGTGAAAGTAAAAAGGCGTAGGCTTAAATCATCCATTCGACTATCATCTTAAATTAGGTAGTTTTAAAACAAGTTTAAGTTTTGTTGAAAACGTCAAAGGGATAGTTAGTTACATATTTATTTGTGAATTTCAATATTAACACAATGTCCAAAATTCTTATTTTCATTACAATATACACACCAATATATTAAGAAAATATTGATGTATGTAAAAGCAAAACAACTAGTAAATTAACTACAGAAAAAATATTTAATATAATTAGGAATTGTATGTAACAAGTACTTGCGAAACTTGTTCGAGGAAACTATATAAATCCAATATATATATATATATATATATATAATACCAGAAATATGAAATATATAAAAATATATATCAGTCCAGCTACCGAACACAAAGTTACCAAACACTGTCTTATGAAATGGGAAGGGCAAGTGAAAGAATAGGAACTCGTGGGCACTCTGAAATTAAATAAGTAAGTCTGTTCATATAGACTGTCCTCAACTTCCAAAGTAAACTTCTAAAGTTGGGGACAGTCTGTATGAACAGACGTAAAATAATTCTTCGTCCCATCACATGCCCTTAATTTTTTATATATAAGAGGAGGAAAACGAGCATGCCGATCACCTGACTGCCACCACTCATGAACTGCAAAACTCGGATAATTGCAGATGCGTTGCAGCTTTTTAAAAACGAGCGTGGTCTTTTCTTGAAGATCCTTGAGTCGTATCGATCCATAAAAATCACTAGTGGTAGTTGAGTCTACAGGAAGTTGTGCGAGGATGAAAACTTCGTGTAAATCGCATATTGGTGGACCACCAATCATACAGACGGTATGGATGGTATCGCAAGGTTTGTCGCGACATGCGATTGTGAAATTGAGTGGCTGGAATTAGTCTGAACAATTCCTCTGAGCAGTCCTCGTATATTCAATATACAAAAAGATGCAATATCTATATATCATAATAGCCGATACCCGTTCGTTTCGCCGAGTGTACGATTATCGTACACTTACAACTTACAAATAAATTTAGTAAATTTCCAAAAACAAATTTTTTTATGGGCATATCGTAAATGCCGTTCGTAGTGAGCGACTACATTCTATATATATATATATAAATATATATATATATATATATATATATATATATATATATCCATTTGGTATGATCCTTACGCACCTCTCTAGCCCTCCTCCACGTTCATATACCTACGCATACATGCTCATCGGTTAAGGGTACTCCTATTTTGGCCCATTTTTAATTATATCGCCAATATGGTCGAAAAACTTTCGCCTAAGACGTCCCTTTCCGACTCTTCCATTCACTTCTGCAACATATATTTGATTTGTTACTCTTTCCTCATTTATTATTTTCAGTTGACCAAACCACCGAAGCATTTCTTTCTTAAAATCCTAGTCACGGCATTGTCTTGCAAACCACACACTTCTTTTATCACATACTTTATCACCTTGTCACTCAGATTCAGCCCTAACATCCTCCTTAGCGACCGCATTTCTACTGCATTTATTCTACTCTTGTGCTACTTCTGCCACACCCAACATCCACCATTATACGTTAAAGTAGGAACTAACACAGCATTGTGAATTGCCATACGTGCCTTTTTTTGACACATTCAGACTTTTTACAATAGAGTGTCACGTACGCATGTACGTATGCACGCACGCACGCAAGCGCACTAACGCACACACATACACACACACACACACACACGCACACACACCTACACACACACACAAACAAACACACAAACACACAAACACACACACACACACACACAAACACACACACACACACACAACACACACACACACACACACACACACACACACACACACACACACACACACACACACATAGTGAGGGTAGAAAACAAGAGACTATTTTTGCTGGAAACGGAACATTCTATCATAGACCTCAGTGATGACAACGCATCTGGTTTAGATGTTTATGAGCCACATTAAAGATACCATAATGTGGATTATATGCTCGTTTATAGACATGTGTCAATCATTCATTTCTCGTGACCGAATCATTCTAGTACATTTCGTTATGGGTACCGGTTCATTCTGATCGATGATTCAAATGGATCATTTCAGGCTCCAGTACCCTACACTAAAATCAATTCATTCAGATTATTCAGGATTCGGTCGGTTTTCGACTTATTCACAATTCACACCAATCACGATTTAAATAGGTTCCGTCAATTTGTTGCGATTGGTTGCACCGAAACATTAAAAAACAGATGAATATACCATCAATACTTTTAAGTATGTCAGCTCACACAAATGAATCATTCGTGATTGAAACATGTCTACTCGTTTATCACACTTATCCTATTTTAAAAAAAAACCAATATAAATCGTTTAAGGCTTATTAATCTGCGGTGTCAATTCGCCAGTCAAAAGTCAGGACTGAGTCAACTTTACAGCGGGATAGACCTACGTTCATCATTTGTCTTCTATGGACTAATAAAAAGGAACTCGTTTGTAACTTTAACAATATGCAAAACTAACCTATAGTATTGAAGAGTCGTCTGGTGTTGCTCGTACTAATCCATCCATGTCCAAGTATAATATCAGTCATCATGCCCATTGGGAAGCTGAGCAAAAACATCGCTAAGTATGGAAGCGATGATAATACACCGTTCTGTAGATAATGATAAAAAATTTAATAGATTCACCCTCATACCTATTTTTCTTGCAAATTTTTGTGTTGCACTGTTTTTTTTCCGGTCTGACAAGGCATTCTGTCTAAGCCCAATGTGGCAATGAATTTGCTTGCCTTTTTTTTGAAATTTAGTTGCAGTTGTTAAAAGGGCTGCTGTATCCACTTACGTCAACTAGGTTGTTAGTTCATTTGTCACTTCAGATACTTTTTAAATGCCTCTAACACGGTAATTTTATCTATACAGTATTCCAACTTCATACAAACGGACGAAGCGAGAGCTATACCTACGCGCCTCGATCTCAGCATGCGCTCGGCATGCAGACAGTCGTGACTGTGCCGCAGTGATGCGTTTGTGGAATATATATAAAAAATGGAGGAAATAAATAATAGAATAGAAATAAAGAAATAATAAATGCGAACGTCATTTAAAACCAAACATATAAATTATAAAATATCTTTTACTTGGTTATAGATACCTCTTTATCCAAGTAAAAGATATTACTTTTCTCCACCATGTCCATGTTTCCCAAAATAATTTTTAATTAAGCTTTATATTAATGCGGATTTTTTTATACTTAAAAATTTAATAATAAAGTAATTCGTACGTCTCAGCCGAGGCGCAAATATTTTTCGGTCGCAAATTCATAAGACCGATTTATTATTCAAACATTAACATGGTTTTTTAATTAAATCTACCAATCAAAAAACGATACGCATTTTTATTGAACACTTCCTATTGAATTTTCAAAGTACCTATTATATTTGATTATATTAAAAAAGTATATTTACAATCATAAAACTAAATGGAAACACAAAGTAGGCAAATGTAATGCTGAAGGCAGGTAGCCCTATTGCATGTTTACGTACCGCGCTGCTGTAGGCATTTATTTCAAAGATACGGTCGAGTTACAATACTGTATAGATAATATTACCGTGCCTCTAATTTCTAGCGTCTTCTTTTTTAACACTCAACTTTAAATGATTGGTCCCTTCCAGATTGCAAAAGATTTGTTACCTTACCTGACCTTTCCACAAATCTCCTAATTATAAAAATAATAAATACATTAATAAATAAATTTTATACATACATTTTTCAAGTTAACTCCTAATACTTTTGCCATATATGTGGGCATTTCAGTCATAAGTGTAAAGAATCCCCAGTTTTGTCCACAATGTGAGATAACAGCGGCCCATAGCGGCAAGCATGTGACTATTTTTGACCAAGGAGCAGGTTGACACTAAAAAAAAAATGAATACCTAAGTTCTATAGGATTTAGAGAAAATATAGATTTTCCACTTACAACTTATTTTGTTTATCAGGAAAAGTAAAGGAAGAATAAGAAATAATTCTACTATATGAAATGTCTGTGAGAATTTCGTACTTTCCCAGTCGAGCCAACCTATTCGTGCTGCGGCACCACTACCCATGCAGCGTATATATCACAGAAATAAATAAAATACTATAATGATTTCTTATATTTACGCGAACACTACTCATTGATTAAAACTACTTTTACGGATTTTATCGCATTTCATCATCATCATCATCATCATTACAGCCCTTTTCAAGTCCACTGCTGAACAAGGCCTCCCCCAAGGTATGCCACAAAGCACGGTCCTGAACCACTTGCATCCATCGACTTCCTGCATGTCTTACCAGATCGTCACTCCGTCTAGTGGGAGGTCGCCCTACACTTCGTCTACCGGTAAGAGGCTGCCACTTGAGAACCTTTTTTCCCAACGGTTGTCAGTTCTTCGAGCTATATGGCCGGCCCATTGCCAATTCAGCTTACTAATTGTTGGGCCGTTGGGCTATGTCGGTCACTCTGGTTCTACAGGTTCGGTTCGGTTCGGTTCTGCAGATATCCTCATTTTAAGCTTATCACGCAAAGAAACTCCGAGCATAGCCCTCTTTATTTTATTTTAAATAACCATCGTTTTGGGTGCTTTTCAGCACCCATGATCACGTGGGACTGAGGTGACTGACGTCCCTATGTCAGTGTTAAACCGGAGTAACTTCATATTTTTAATTACAGTTTTTGGTCCGATCTATGCATAATGAACTTACTGTGTTTTGAAGTCTTGGAGTAGTATGCTTGGTTTTAGTTTTAATTTTATTAGTTATAGGATCCCAAAGAAGTGGTAGTGTCTAGCCTCCTTTTTTATTTAAATTAGGATGTTTTTTAATTTCAATAACCTCCCGTATCACACTTGGTAGGAAAGAACATCGATTCCCGCCAAGGATACGTGGGGGCACCCGAAACGTTGGGTATTAAAAATAAAATTAAATGCGATATAATCCGTAAAAGAAGTTTAAATTAATAGAGTACTAATATAGTTTTTTAAAAAAAAATTAGTAAGGTTAATACGCCGCACACGCACGCATCATAAACACACTTAAGTATATAGATGTACTCGTAGATACTCATATAATTTGGCACGAAATTTGAATAAGTCACTAGGCTCGTATGAGTAGTCGGCCGAATGTCACTCATGAGTTAGATTACATTGACTTAATCCAACCAAAGTAGCAACTTCCACTCATTTCTACGGGTTCATTATCATATTTAATTATTATATTTACCTTTTGATTGTCTGCTCTTCCTAGAGATATTTGAATGTATTTTAATTCTTCTTTCGAAATTATTTTCGACTGTTCCGGTGACGAAGATCCAAACATTAAATAGGCCACTGTCCAACTGAGTCCAAGAACTGCGTTAGTATAGAATATCGCCTGCCAGCCCCAGGCAGCAGCTATGAAGCCTGATATAATTAGTTGAAAAGCTATTCCGAGTTGAGCTCCTGAAAATAATATTCAACTTTAATAAAAAATTCTGATCCAGATTTCATTCAAAGTCCAAGTAACAACTTATTCATATTTGAATTGTATTAAATGAAACATAGCTTGCTAAGCGAATAATGGAGATGACTACGCTCGGAGTTTCTCTGCATGATTGGTTTCGTAATGACAATTGCCACAATAAAATCAGCAAATCCGACAAATTACAACGGATCAGTAATTTGAAGTGATATGGACGGGCTATATTATTCAAAGACCCGAAAACCGTAGGAGAGTAAAGGTTTTTGGGTTGAGTTCAGCCCTCACTATTTAAAGTGCCCACCTGGTGTTGCGGAGAGTGAATTTGAAATAGCAAAGCTTGTGGCCTTCGATCCTGGACCTAAAGGGATGCTGGTTGAGAAAAAGGGCGTTCGTTAAAATAAATTGCACGCCTACCTTATCACCGTCATCCCGGCTGATCTTCCACGCTCCGGAGACAGGTTTTGCCAAGTCGAAGACGAGCTAATGCTTCTTCCTTTCCTTCGCGGACACAAAACTTCACTACTTTAATATACTTAAGTATTAGTAAGTGGCGCGGTTTGCTCTACTTCGATTACTGATTGACTCGTGAGATAGTTCTCAGCGGTATGATATATATTTACTAGGTATGGGGAAAATGAACGCCCACGCCAAGTTCTCAGCGGTATGATATATATTTACTAGGCGTGTGGTTGACGGGAAAACGAACGCCCGAAATATGAATTTAAAGGAGGGTAAATTGAGAAAAAATGCATTATATAAGATAAACTAGATGGCGCCAAAACCAGGACACAAGCAGGAAGTCGATAGATGCAGATGGTTTAGGACTGTGATTTGTAGTATTACGGTGGTCTTTGTTCGCCAATGAACTTGTGATAAGGTGTAATGAATATGATGATAAATGAAATATATTACCGTGCGGTGTCATTTGGTGACGGCGTGAGAGAAACTCAAAACTATATGGGTATTGTAGGATCTAACTTTAAGAGAATTTAGAAGGATGATTTGCCCTGTGATAAATGGACGATATCTTTAATCTCAAATATACATAACTTGTAAAACCCGAATATTAACGTAACCTTTTCTCATGTAGTATGATGTAATTAGTTGCAGTATGAAGCAATGAGACACTTATAATAACTAAAAATTAAGTAAATCCGATTGAGAACCCACTCGCCACGCGTGGAAATTATGGCAATTATCCACCATATGACGTAATCTTTGGGGGTGGTCTAAGTTCAACAGTGACTTCTGATAGTCTGCAGCAGTATCAAGTGTAGAGTAACTGCGAGAAATACCAGAAAAATCTCATGACTTTTGATTGATGACAATAATAAAGTTATTCTATTTGCTATCTTAAATATGCAATTATGACTTAAAATACGCAGATCAGAGGCGAAGAATGGTGGGGACGCTATAAGATACTGCAACAGTCATTACGTTAGCCAAAAGTTATTATAGCTTATCCTCGTATCATACCGATTCTATATTGTTGCAATACCTGCATAAATTATTGTAGCAAGGAGTCCATTCTCTTCTGATGGGATCCACTGACTCACAAGATGATGCATGGTGGGATACACGAAACCCTGAGTCAAGCCTTGAAGCACTCGGCACGTGCAAACTAATTGCCATCCACCCTATAATGCAAGTAAAGCTATATAGTAAATATGGCCACTGAAAACAGTTTCGTAAAAAGTTAATTATCGTCATCCATTTTATCATCGGGGCACATCTGGACAAAGACATCGTGCAGCCTTTACCACTTCTTTCTATTTACTTTTGATATTATTCCCCCATTTAGCCTGGTGCGTCTCAAGATACACAAGGTCTCCTGTGTCTTAATTATAAAAAGTAAATAATAAATATATTCGTTCCATTACTGAGTATAGGCCTACTTTCGTTTCTGAATGGGTTGCAGGCCAAGGAACTATCTGTCATACTGCATATTCGCGGACTTCTGTTCTGTGATAGGACTCTTTGTTAATAATACGAGTCCGTCTGTAAATAAACCACCCTCTAACCTGTTTCCGCCGATAAATAACAGTGCTCACACAGCAGTGTTTCAGTTTGAAGAATTGAATTCACTCTTAGTCCTCAGAGGTGACAACGTATCTGTAGTCTTGTTTGTTTAAATTTGACTGCGGGTGTTCATGAACTACAGTAGTATGTACAAAGGCACTGCTTATTCCATAATGAAATTTCTTCCAGCAGGCCTATTGTGAGATAGTTGAAGGAAATAGAGGTAGTCAAAGTGTGCACTTTATTAAAATATACATATACAGTACAAATATATATATATATATATATATATATATATATATATATATATATATATATATATATATATATATATACATGTTTAAATAATAAATATAGAATACAAATATATATAAATCAATATATTACATTTTTAATGTTACTTATATGAATGCCTACGCATCATAAATTAAAAATTATGGTGTGAATGATAGTACTCTTTAACAAAACTTTTAAACATAGACACCGACTTAGCGTCACGAATCCTAAAGGGAAGTGAATTCCACAATTGTACTGGGGTAACAGTAAAAAAATGAGAATAGAGCATTGTATTGAAAGACGGAAATCTTAACAGTGTTCTGGTATTTGATCTACATGGAACATCTGGAGGATGAACAAAAGTAAAACCATATTTTAGCTATAGCAAAGTATCAGGATTATGTAGAATATTGAAAAGAAGGCAGAGGATTTGAGTGTTCCGGCGAAGGCGGATGTGGAACCATTTACGTTGCTTGCGATAGGCAGTGATCGAACTTATTTAAGGCAAAAAATTATCGAATACATAAATTTTGCAAGCGTTCCAGTTTATTAATTTGCTCCTCAATAGCATCCAAATAGCAGACATCAGCGTAATCTAAAATCGGAAAGATAAGAGTCTGGACTATAGATATCTTAGTAGACAAAAAACTCTAACTTTCTGCTTACATTCGTAACATGTGTGCCCCAAGTCAAATTGCATTCAAAAATAAAACCTAGGTTCTTGGCAATATCTGAATAGGGAATAGTGGCGCCATCGATTCGTAGAGTTTGGAGAGAGGAGAAATGAAGCGTGGCACTCGCATATCTTTTGCCTATTATCAAGACTAGGGATTTGGTTCGGTTTAGTGTGAGAGAAAATGATATCAACCATTTGCAATTTCATTTTAGGTCGTTATTCATAGCTTCAATCGCCAAGGTGACTTCGCATGCCACAAAATTACGATATAACTGCAAATCGTCAGTATAAATGTGGTAGTTAGCTTATATGACCTTGGTGATACAATTAATAAAAATGGCAAAAAAACAGAGAAGAGAGGACTCCACCTTGAGGTACACCCGCAGTTACATTATACCATTCGGAGTATATTTCACCTGAACGAACACATTGTGACCGATCACAAAAATAGGAGTCAAACCATTGAAGAACAGATCTAGACTCATGAATCCTCATAAGGATACTTATAAGGATATCAAAATCAACAGAATTGAACGCACTGCTGAAATCTAGTAAAACCAGAACTGTTAAGTATACATGGTCCATATTCCAACGAATATCATCAGTAACTTTAAGAAGGGCAGTTGTAGTACTATGACCATGTCGGAAACCAGATTGATATGGAGAAATGCTGAAAATTGTTTGTTGACTATGTGTTCAAGAACTTTAGAAAGAAATGGCAACATTGAAATAGGACGAAAGTGAGAGGGAGATGAAGGATTGAATATCTTAGGGGTAGGGAAAATGTGTACTAATTTCCATGACGATAGAAAACAACAAGAATATAAAGAGAAATTAAAAATGTGTGTAAGAACAGGAAGAAGAAAAGAGAGGATAGGCATTATTATATTGGAGCATATGCCGTCATTTTCATCGTCATTTATAATTTTTATATGAAAAAAATAGTTACTGGAAACAGCCGTGAGACGTACAAAGTTATGTAATTTACTTAAGTCCATTTTCTACTTTTTAACCCCTTAATCTCCTAGCGGCCTCAGAATCCAAAAAAAAAACTCACCCACCTACAGCACTTTAAAACATAAAAATTTATACTTAGAGACTACTTTTTATGAAGAAGTTTATCATTATAGAATCTATACAAAATTTTCTATCCTGTGGTTTAAGCAAAAGTTAGTTACTCCATGCATTTTTATTTTTATTCTGTTGTCGATTTGCGACAATTACATTACATTAGAAAAAAACATCACGATGAATGAGCTTTAGACCCGTCATTCTCTTGTGTGTAGACTCAGTCTCTGCATTTCTGATAAAGCTCATTCATCTTCATTTATTGATCTTTGTTCATTAATTGCCTGAAACCGACTTAAAATCACTTAGGTATACTTACATTAGTTTAAGAACTTAGTTATTAAGGTTAATTAAAAACTCAAAATAATTACTAAAATATATACTTAAGTACATTTACATTAGTTTAAAAACTTAGTTATGAAGGTAAAAGAAAAAGGTTTATTATTTTTTGCTTTTCAGTTTCTAAGCGGTTCAATTTTTTGTTAAAAAGTTTTTATTTCAAACGGTTTTTTTTAAAGTAGCAGTATAAATTATTTCAAAAAAAAATATAATATGGACTAAAAAAGAGTAATTTCTTGATATACGGCTAATCATATTATCGTATTAGTAGAATATGGTTATGATAGAGGCCTTTCATGAATAAAAAATTAATTGACCTTGACGTGTCGAGAGTAAAGCACTACCTAATAACACTTTGAGTTACGAGGCGTCCAAAGGTATAGTGCTGCATAAATTCAAAAGCCTTGAGAAATCATAGAAAACAACTGTGGTATCATGAAAACCCTCTCAAGACTGCCGAATAAGGATAAATTCGAATAGATTTCCCTTCTTACTTTACTTCAACTTTTACTTTTTAACCTATTCATACTTACGTGTTCAGCTGCAGTTGGCATCAGCAGTGATAACAGGGAATTAATTGACACAGCTACAGTTATCAAAATTTTTCCACCCACATGTCTCGCCAACTCTCCAGCCGGCAATTGAAGTATTATGTAGCCCCAGAAAAACGAGGATAAGATCATTGCTTGCACACTATGCGACCAATCGAAGTGCTGAAATGTTGAAAAAGTCAAAATATAATTTTTATCCTTGCTACTTTGACATATAGGATTGATTAATAGTTTAATAGTGAAACGTTTCCTCCATACTGGGATTTTCTGGTGTATCGTGGAGGCAGTTTACATACATTAATTTCAGAAGGACGAACATCCATACCCGGAACAGTTATTTGTAGAGCATACAAATACTTGTTCCATGCGGGATTCGAACCTACGGCTTTCAGCGCTGCAACTCATTGCTGAGCTACTGCACCACGGAGTCGACATACTGTTTTATTACAAATAATTTCGATATACTCATATTTTCTTCTGCATATGATAGAGCCATGCTGCATTTACACAGTTGTACCTCGACTGGATAGGCTCAACCGGGGAAGGACTTCGCTGTCACATAATACCAACAGTTCAATGCTGTGTTTCGTATAGTGAATGCATCATGGTGATCTGAAAAGTTTCCGACCTTAACGTGAAAATGGCAGCACTCGTCAATAACAGATAGTGAATGTAGTTGCGCATCTTTTAACATAATTGATAGAATCAGGCATTACTTTGCAGAAATCTATTATAATAAAGATATTAACTCTTATTTTGCAGCCATCCGCTAAATTAAATAAAATGATGTGTCTTCCCTAGTTTGAAGAGCAGAGCTACTTACGATATCATCGCTAATGTTCACCAAATCTTGCTAGACGACCGCCGAATTAAAACGAAAGATAGCAGAGGCTATGAAAATATCCAAAGACAGTAGGTATTTGTCACATATTAGATCAGAATTTAAGAATTAAAAAGCTGTCAGCGCGTTGGGTGCCGCATTTGGTCACGTTAGAGCAAAAATGTGTTCGAATAAACATTTTTGACCCTTTGTTGGCGCAGTTTAGGTGCAATGAATTCGAGTTTTGGTACCAATTAATTACTGTAGATGACACTTGGATACGCTATTATACGACTGAAACAAAAATACAATCATAACAGTGGACTGCGAAGGAGGACCGGTCACAAAAAAATTGTTTTGTCGGCTGGGAAAGTGATGGCGACTTTTTTTGGGATAGTCATGGAGTTATCTCAATTGATTATCTTCAAAAAGGAATGCCATTACATGAGCATACTACAAAAATGGCCATATTTGCAGATTATTTTTAACCTTGTCAACGCGCCGTCTCATACCTCAGCAGGTGCCATAGTGAAAATCCACGAATAATGATTTAAACTGCTTAACCATCCATCTTTCTTACCAGATCTAACCCCAAGCGACTTCTTTTTGTTCCTTCATCTAAAAATTGCGCCCGGAGGACAATCACAATATTTTCGTCAAATGAGGAGGCAATTACCACCCTAAACAATTATTTTGCAGTGAAAAATGCCTAGTACTATTTATATGGGTTAAAAAAATGGAAACACCGCTGAAAGAAGATGTAGAAATACAAGGAGGCTATGTATGAAAAAATTTTAAGAAAAAAAACGTCTTTGTTAGGTCGTAAAATTTTCAGACCGCCCACGAAAATAATCGGAGTTCCTTTTCACTGGAAACGATGCATTCCATTTGAGACTATTATTGAGGATATATATGATGTAGATGTCTGTGATGGCGCTATCGTCGTGCAACAAGCGAAATACATCGAAGCCCAAATCGCTCTAACAAAGTTCCGAAGTAAAACAATATATATATATATATATATATATATATATATATATATATATATATATATATATATATATATACAATAGCTCCGAATTATTACGTGGAACGTTGGCCGCTCCCTGGACAGAACACCTTACCCAGCGGGTGATCTCCCCTTTTCCTTTACGGCCATATGTCTTTCGGCCACAGCATCCATTCACCATAAAATGTCATCTAACATATTATTATATCTACAAAGCTAGAATTCTTAGTGAATTAACAGCCAATCACAGAATGATCCCCGACATATGAATTCACTTCACTATTACTAAGTACCCAGTAGTTAATTTTTAAATTAACACAAAACATTTTCCTCAGTTTTCTGCATCTATTCAATATCTGCTATTACTATCATCATCACACTACACTTCTGAATAAAAACCTCTTTAATCTTCATCATCATTACAGCCCTTCACAAGTCCACTGCTGAACATAGGCCTCCACCAAGTAATGTCACAAAGCACGGTCCTGAACCACCTGCATCCATCGAATTCCTACATATCTTACCAGGTCATCACTCCATCTAGTGGGGGGTCGCCCTACACTACGCCTACCGGTACGAGGCCGCCACTCGAGAACCTTTCTTCCCCATCGGTTATCGGTTCTTCGAGTTATTTGGCCGGCCCATTGCCACTTCAGCTTACTAATCCGTTGGGCTATGGCGGTTACTCTGGTTTTACTGCGGATATCCTCATTTCTGAGTCTATCACGCAGAAAAACTCCGAGCATAGCCCTCTCCATAACTCGCTGAGTGACCTTGAGCGTCCTCATACGGCCAGTAGTGAAGGACCACGTCTCAGATCCGTAAGTCATCACTGGCAACAAGCACTGGTTGTACAATCAAGTTTTTAGAGATTGAGGTATACCTGACGAGAAGATATGTCGTAATTTCCCAAACGCTGCCCAGCCGAGTTGAATCCGTTGA
This sequence comes from Parnassius apollo, assembly GCA_907164705.1. Classification (NCBI taxonomy): domain Eukaryota; kingdom Metazoa; phylum Arthropoda; class Insecta; order Lepidoptera; family Papilionidae; genus Parnassius; species Parnassius apollo. The sequence goes on from CAJQZP010001306.1 coordinate 5,094,805, forward strand.
TTGACCTCTCGGTCGAAGTTGGACTTACCTAGTCGGACTATTTGTCCCAGGTAAACGTACTCGTCAACAACTTCGAGTATAGTGCTCCCAACAACTACCGGCATAGGTGTGACATGGACATTTAACATAATCTTTGTTTTGTCCATGTTCATCTTAAGACCTATCCGTTGGGAGGCAATATTGAAAAACCGTGTAGTGGCGGTTAAGAATATCTACTACCCCATATCTTCCCGTGGGTGTCGTAAAAGGCGACAGAGGAAAACAGGCAGGAGATGGACAGCAGCATATTCCTGATAACAGCAACTGTACGACAAAAAAAACTGCGGTTGCCAACCCGCTCGCCAAGCCTGGCAACTATGGCAATATACCCCCCATGAACAATTACACAAAAACCTCTTTAAAGGCTTACAGAATTGTCTTGTCCTATTTGGCACGTTTTGCGAATTTCCCATCCGTTGTTTTTAGATGTTGAACGAAAATGTTACTCATTAAGGAAATACTGCATTTTATCATGGGCACTTAAATCCTGCATGTTGAAGTCTGTTCAGTATAACTTTATTTATTGCCATATACGTCGTACACTAACCCTTTTGTTTATTTGTATATAAGAGCCCATTACGCTAATACGTCCCGTGGCTGTCGCAAGAGGGTACTTTGGTAAATATTAAAAAGATGTTATTACTTCGGCGAGGCGAAACGCATGTCATAATATCAACGGTGTTATGTCATTTCTAATATAGTGGTGGTGGGAGTAGCAGTACGGGGATAGTACAAGCAATTGAAGGAGGGCGGGATATGCTCTTCAAACTAGGTAAGACAGATCATTTAATTTATCACGCAGATCTATTCAAATTAATTTTTTTCATCTATAATATAATAGATTTCCGCAAAGTAACGGCTGATTCTATTCACATTAGATTTGCTTTTTTGTTTGTTATATACTCTCTCTCTCTCTCTCTCTCTCTCTCTCTCTCTCTCTCTCTCTCTCTCTTATAAACTCCAACTTTTAATTTATAGTTTTGTTTTTAATATTTACACCTATAGAAAACTACTTTATCTGTAAGTAACATGAACTACATTTTATTTTAAAAATTGGAGATCCCTATGGAAATTTTCCAATATTGTTAGCAAAGGTATCAAAAATTGCCTATAAAAGTCATTACTTTGCATGTGCTCCAAAAATACTTGTACTAGAATAAAATAGTTTGGAAATAATAAAATAGTTTGGTGGAAGCCTCGTGAGCGTTTCATTTAATTTTGATGAAAAATATAAATGTTGTTCCTGACTTTTAAAATATATTATTTACGTGTTTTAAACTTAGACAATTTTTGTCACCTATAGGAAAAAAATAATAGTGTTTTCCAAAATAAATGGATTACACTAAGTATAAAATCGATATAGGCTGCTTGGTATATTTATCTTTTGTCTATCATGGGCTACAAAAAATAAAGGCGAATAGCAAATAAACTTATAAAACTTGAAATCATTTTATTAACAAACTATGTGATCTAGGCTATTGATGTGACATTGGGAACCAGTTGAAGTTATTCTGAACCGGTCTCGATACGTGAATTGTTTGGGAATTATCGTGACCACATACAAAATCAACATCCGGACGACGAATAATTTTTTTTCAAACCATGTTTTTTAAAGTAGCAGTATAAAATGATTTTGTAGAAAATATAACATGGATTAATTAGAGTGTTTCCATAATATACGCTACTCATATTATCGTATAAGTGCAATATGGTTGTGATAGAGGCATTTTAAGACTACAAAATTGCTTGACCTTGACATGTCGAGAGTAAAACACAGCTTACTAACGTACGATTTGCGTTATGACACATGCAATAATGTACTAAACGTTTATAGTACTTATATATCTATAAATATATCTATAAAACGTCCGTGAGACAATATGCCAACTATCATAGTTCTAAAAGGTCTAAAATTTAATTAGTACGTTGGTAGAAAAAAAGTGATTTACATTCGCATCATGGTATTGATCCTTACCCAGATAAATAATTTCGTTATCAAGAATGTTTTGTAGGTGATGTAAATTCCTCTTTTAATTATTCGAATCGGACATTAGAAGTAACCACCTACATAAAAATGTTAAACGCAAGAAAAATGCTCCGGTGTTTGTAAAGGCTATCATTGGCTTAGTATCTGTGTATTATATATATATATATATATATATATATATATATATATATATATAGAAATTAGTATAAGGATACATCAAAAATATAGAGTACCGTCTAAATATGTGTTTTTTAACGAATACGAAACAAGAATTTTAGATTTCTAATCGGCGACACGTCCTGAAGTTATAAGTCAGTAAACCCAATACAATATAAAAAAAAAATTGCCTACTATATGTGCAATGGCACAAAACTTTTAACAAAGAAATGAAAGATATTAACGTACATTTCACGTATTCGGATCATACACACAGACCTACCTAAACCTTTTATGTTGTTTCAATTCCCTGTTAAAGTATCATTTTTTCTAACAATAACTCTCAAGAACCAACTTTCTTGCTGGTGGACTTCGACGTGAGAACGTGCTCTTCTCATGGGCAATTATATGTTGATATATTTCTAGCTGCATCTTTTAAAAATCATAATATATTTTAATATATTCTGGTATCAGATACCAGCACCACCGCAAACATAGTACACAGAAATGCTTTATTTTAAGAGTTTTTAATCCACAATACTAAGTATGTATCATATTTTTTATTATTAAAAATGAACTCGCGTTTGACCCATATCTCACCTGATGGTAAATGATGACAATGGAGGACACTTGCCTATAAGTAACCAATTCATTCTTGACTTAGAGAATTCCAATCCTTAAACTGTGCATACAATAAAAGTATTCTCAAAACGTTTGAGTCAAATTTTTAGACACACTCAGGAATAGAGTAGCTTTTAAATGGTAAAATAATTTTAGAATCGCCATTTCTTCAAGCAATCGAAGTTGCGGGTGAGTCTGCTAGTTAAAATGTATGCGGAAAGTTTTTTAAAAATTATTAAATTTTTTATCGTCAAGAACGAATTGTGACATAACATTATATTATGCCAGTGCTGGCCAGTTTGTTAATAAACACGATTTTTATCACAGTGTTTACCCTTTTATCAGAATTCTGTGACCCAACGCTACTCGAAACGATATCTACTTTATTCATTAAAACTTAAGACTAACAAAGAGAGATAGATCTCTTTGTTGGTCTTAAGTACTATAAGACTATAGTACTCGTATATTTGAATAATTTATTGCCTTTGCTGCAAGTATCCTATTATCAATATTCAAATTAAAACTTACTTCTTACTAGCGATTAGGGCGGGATTTATCAATATGACATTAATGAGATTTGGAATAATCAAAGAAACTTCGATAAATTTTCAAATGTCCTCTTTAAAATCTCCAAGCTTTTCGGATAAATTATAGCCTTGATAATTTCGTTTCGAACTTGAAGTGTTCTCACAATCGAATAAGCCATTCCAAAGATTATCCACGACAGACTGACAGACAGCTGCAAATTCTAAAAATTGTTATCTATATCTTTATGGTACGCAAGAAAATTTCGATATTACAACGTGGCAGAGCCACACTGCGGCTATTATAGTTGTAGCATGAATAAGTCCGCTCAACCGGGGTAGGACCACGCTCCCACATAAAACCAGCGTAAAATAGCAGCTTAATACTGCTGTGTTCCGTATGACGAGTCCGGAGACTCTTTTTACTGAAAACGAGGCATTCTATCTTAGTCCTTACAGGGTGACAATCTGCATTTTGATTCTTAATCGAGGATAAATGTAGATGTCTATGGGTCACAGCATCCACTTACCATCAGGTGGCCTGTGTGCTCGTTTGCCACCCTTATCCTATATTAAAAGGAGTTCAAGAGTGCTGAGACATGGTGTAGAACGAGTTGATCGGCTCGATCGGGGAAGGGTCATTGATTCTTAGTCATGAATAGATATAGGTGTATATAGGTATCATCATGTTATAAATCAGCATCTTAAACTTTATTTAAAAATTCCATTGATACCGATGGAAATTAGGTGAAGTTTACAGTGAATGCTTAGCTTCTGTGTAACTATGGTCTTATTTTTATTTTTATTAAAAGTTTATATTGTTTTGAAAATTTAGAAATGAACTGATAATGTAGCAGCATTATATTCAAAACGCATATGGAAACCAGTAAAATGGGTCACCGGTTCTCGTCACTAACATGTTCCTTCTACCGTCGAACTTGCAGTAGCAGCGTGATACTGCTATATGTGTTGATGAATTTGGTAGGACACTAATTATATACCCCTTAAATGAAACGTAGTTTATAGATTTTATCACGTTTAATTTATATTCCAAATTCTAGACGTTTCACCATTATTCCAGATTTAATAGATCAAAAATACTTACAAAAGAACAGCGTTTATATGAATCGGTTGAAAAAGAATGATTTACGAGGTTATTGAAATTTAAAAAAAAATATTCTAATTTCAATAGAGAAGATAGATGGTAGCCACCACCTGGGTGAGATCATATAATTAACAAAATTAAATCCTAACCCAAACATACCACTCTGAGACTTCAAAATACTGTTAGCTCATTCTGCGTAGATCGTACCACAAATTGTATTTCAAAACCTGAAGGTAGCCGAGCCAACTATGACGTCGGAACCCTTAACCTCAGTCCCTGCCGTTACCATGGGTGCTGTAAAGCATCCGAAACGTCAGGAATCGTAAAGTGAAAAATAAACGCTATCAAGTCAGTAAAATTAGTTCTTTTAATATTAAGTACTCGCGTAAATACCTTTTCCTTTTCAGGATTCGTCATATCTACTATCGCCATGCTCATATTGACACGCATAGAATATGCGAACAGCATTGCCAGGAACAGAAGAAACGTCTGCGCATGTCGCACTCCGAGACCCTCTGAAAATAGTAAATAAAAACTTCAATATAATTGAGTTGCTGGCCTTTTCTTTTTCTTTTGTTTTACGGTATAAGGGTGACAAGCGAGCACACAGTCCACCTGATGGTAAGTGGTTACTGTGGCCAATAGACATTACCATTTATCCTCGTTTGCGAATCAAAATGCAGCATGCCTCTTTTCCAGTAAAAAGGGTCTCCAGTTCTCTACACTCACCATACGAAACACGGCAGCATTAAACTAATACTTTATGCAGGTGATCTGAACGGAAGCTTGATCGGGACGGAATACACTCTGTTCCGTCCCGATCAAGCTGACCCATTCGTGCTAAAACCATACTATAGCTGCAGCTTCTAATACATTATGTACTTTATATTAATTTAATTTTTTGTGTATTTTATTGCGTACTTGTATTGTTTTGTTTTTGTGTTTTTTTACAAGAGAAAGGTGTCAAACGAGTACACAGTTCACCTGACGGTGAGTGGTTGCTGTGGTCCATAGACATCTACATCTACCCTCGATTACGAATCAAAATTCAAATGCGTTGTCAAAAAAGTAACGTTGAATATAGTTTATTTCTTTTTTCTTCTTCTCCTACGATAGCTTTCCTGTATTATATACTTGAAAATTAAAATAACGATAGTTTGAGTACTACGAGGGGGACCCTTTTATTTCGTCTGTGAAGTTGTTGTCTTAACTATTTCTGTGGTTAAGTAATATAGTGCTAACACTGCTGTTTTCTGTATGGTATGGATAGTCAATGTGGTTAAGTACTGTGCGGCGTTCCGTCTGAGTACTCAGGGTGACAACACATCTGTAGCCTTTATTATTTAAATGTGTTACTGATGTTCATGGGCGGCAGTAGTCACTTATCGTCATATGGACTGTTACTTCGTTTGCATCTTTAGTTTTATACAAAAAGAATATATTTTTTATTAGCTTGTAACAGACCACTGCTAAGTAAGATGCTCTTTCTAATGAAGCACTTACAACTGGGCTTGCTATGATGACTTTCTATGATAGATGCTAATAGATAATTTAAAATAAATGAGAATGACGTATTACTATTCCATCGTTAAAATTACGTGATTTAAGTTATATTTGTTTACTCATTATCATTACCACACTAAAGATAGACACAAAGTATGATAGAAACAAAAATTTCACAATTTAGAATCATAGATCAAAATATGTGCATATGAAAGCAATATAATGAAAATAAAATGTTTTACATGGTTCTAAATTACTATAAAGCAATAACTTTTTTTGTTACTAAACAAAATAAAGTACACATACAATTAACAGAACCAGGCGTTAATGCAGAAATCATTATTTACTGGAGAATCCCACGTGTGGACAGCAATCTAACGGTCAATCGCAGTATCTTTTTCACCTGAAGATCCCTCGTTTAGATGCAAAAGATGGTTTATATAATCGACGATGGTGTGGCTTTCACTTTTGGTGTTGGGAGTAGTTGTGCCGGGATTAATGGTGATGGGAATAGTACGCACAAGCGACGAAGGCGGTAGGTGCTTTCGTAGTATCCAGTGGCATCCTGTGTAGTGGTGGTGTAAGGATAGCCTACCCAATACCTTCCCGTGGGTGTCGTAAGAGGCAACAAAGGGAAACTGAGGCAGGAGACGGTAAGCAGAACTTTTCTTATAGGGGCAAAATTACAATAAAAAATTTGCGGCTGTTCGCCAAGTGTGAGCAACGACGCAAAGAAACGTTCCCCAGTCACCAGCAGCTATTGCTAGCTACGGTGGTGACTATGGTAACAACGAGGCAAGGAGTGCTAAGAATCTCTGTTGGAGGTTCGTTCTCTACCTAAGACGACTCGACCTGGCAACATATAACACACGCACCTTGAAGGCTGACTGAAAGATTCTAATACTGAAAGAAAATATAGACAAGTGGCACTGGGATATTATAGGGATATCTGAGGTCCGAAGAGAGGGGGAAAACACAGTAATCCCCTAATTCGGCAACTTGTTTTGTCACCAGGAGGGCATCAATCTTTGCAAAGCAGGTGTTGGATTTATCTTCTACAAGTCTTTCGTTAACGACGTTGCAAAGATTGGTAGTGTGTGACTGGACTTGCGTACCTTATACTCAGAATCATCAAATGGTGTGCGTTGAAGATTTACGCACCAACCTCGGCAGATCCCGATGAACAGGAGGAGGAAATTTATGATGATATCTCTAGAGCCATTCATTCCTTCAAAACTCACTATTTGGCGTTAATGGAAGTCTTCAACGCCAAAACTAGGCACAAGAGAGAACCATGAACTGAGGGTAGGGAAATTTGATATAGGGCCACGGAACCGAAAGGGCCAACAATTGGCCAAATTCATGGAGAAAAGGGACATTTTATGATGAATTCCTTCTCCCAGAAGCGGTCCAACAGAAAGCGGACCTGCTCGAGCTTCGATGGTTCAATAAAAATGAAATTGATTTCATAATGACGACTAGACGGTAATTGTTCATCAATTGTTGTATCAAAACTATTCCGATGACATCCCGAATGTCTTTAGTCTTAGCGAATTAAAAATGGCTCTCAAGCACCCTTAAAAGATCCTAACGAGGAATTATTCAATTTTTTTTATTCTATTTTATTTTATTATTAATAAGACCTTTAGAAAGCGGGTGAAAAATTAGTACTTGAAGTCCTTCGGAAGCTATTTAATTCCGCCCTCCAAGATGGCATTACTCAGAAAGCGTGAAGCAATAGTGTGGTGGTCTTGTTATGCAAGAACGTTGACAACGCTCTGCTGAAGAACCATCGCAAAGGAGCGACAAATTCTCTAAGACGCCACTAAAATTATACAAACAAAATGTAAAACTGCGTTCTTGCTATAAATCAAAAAACAGGAAATCGATTAAAATATTTCACATATTATATTGTGTAAGGTTATGTGTTGAAACTAAAAACAGTGGAAATGATAACCTCTTTATTGACCTCTGTTAAAACCATACTATAACACAAGGATTTTTTTTAACGACGAAATAATCTTCTGTACGTGTTTTTGTCACTCGAATCGACCTAAACGGCTAGACTGGAGTTGATGAAATTTTTGGTGTGTTTGAGTGAGTACCGCATGATTTTAAATCACAATTGTATCGTTATCCATCGTTATCCAGTTATCGCGATCTAGAAATCACACGTACTAATCCGGGGCGGTGAATAGTGTAAATATAGTTCTGGCTCCCTGACTAATTTATGTGTATTAAACTCTTTCGTACAAGATATGGCTTACTAATGTGGTTGCGCTACATTTAGGTGATTATGATGCATTTATCATCACATTTACCCATGTGTGTGTCATAAGAGGTGATTATGGGAAGTGTTAGGTAAGTCAAATGGTGATATAACCTCGTCATACCGTTACCGACACAGTTATAAAGTTATTAAGTTATAAAGTCTTATCTCCAATAAAATATCCACCTTTTCATCGATAATGCATATCGACAGTTGTTAAAGCCACGGTTGTATGCAGCTTGCAATGTAGTTGCGTCACTTCATTATATTATCAGAGTAGTTTCTAGCATAGAGAGAGTCCTAAAATATGAACAAAATTATTATAGCTTAAGTCTTTATACATATGACGTTTGTTAAAGTGCATATAATATAAGATAGATATATTATTCTCACCTTCTTTCTTTTACAAGGTGGTTGCCGTTTTTTCATTCCATAGACCTCTTTTGATGTGCAATTAGCGAAACAAAAATGTTGTCGATAAATTCATTTAGTCTATGACTTAGTAAAATTATGGATTTTTGTTAATCCGTTTCGTAATACTTATTTATATTAACGAAAGTTTATGGAAGCTTCATGTGACATTATTAGTTTATTATAATTATTAGTTTTTAAAGTTTGCGAAAAGAATATTTGAAATGAAATATATCACTTGGCTTCGAAAATAATTTACTTAATCGTTCGAATAATAATAAGTCTAGTCCTACAATTTTAATTTAATTCAAAAAGTAATAACAATAAATATTCAAATTCAAAATTCTTTATTCGGTATCTTAAATTAAATTCATTATGTTAATACCTGTGTTAGGTGACCCTGATCTTCCATAACAATTTTAGATACATAGTGTGTGTGTGTGTGTGTGTGTGTGTGTGTGTGTGTGTGTGTGTTGTGTGTGTGTGTGTGTGTGTGTGTGTGTGTGTGTGTGTGTGTGTGTGTGTGTGTGTGTGTGTGTGTGTGTGTGTGTGTGTGTGTGTGTGTGTTTTATTAATATAGTTATAGAGATGAGCAGACTGACTTCTAAATTGCCTCCTAGCAAATTTCGTAGTAGGGAATCTGTAGGACTTAAAGTGAATCACTTTTAATAATAATTTCTGTACTCTTTCTAGTTCCAGAAACTTCATTTTGTGGCCCCACTCCAAACTTGGTTACAGTATGTCAAAATGGATTGAGCTAATGAAACATATATTTGACTCAGTAAGGTCTTATCTGTTATATGTCTAAGAGTTTTAAAAATCCATATAAGTTTCCGCATCCTAGTCATCATCAGTTCAAGATGTGCATGCCAGGATAGACGCTGGTCAATTATTACTCCTAAATATTTTGTTTTGTCTACTTTTGATATTTTGTTACCAGTAAAATCAGGTTGGAAAATTCAGAACATGTGTGTATTTCGATTTCATAATTTCTTTGCGGTTGTGAATTATTATAATTTGAAAAAAGTTTGAGAGAGTTAAGAGATTATTATGTAACCAACTAGCTATCTCGGCAAGACCTTTCTCTGTTACTGAACGTACATCATCCCAAGTCCACCATGTAAACATAACAGCTGTGTCATCCGCGTAAGAAAATATCTGTCCACCTCTGATTTTCATACAATATAGATTGTTAATATATATTAAGAATAGGGTGGACCATATAAATAAACAAAAACGAGTATATCGATATTGATTTTTGCTAACATTGCAAACGAAATCACTATAGATTACAGACATAACGTCTTGAAAAATAACGTCAAACATAATACTACTACAATTGGTATGTCATTTTTCTAGTAAATCAGAACATAAGAGTGTATTTACTCTCATATTTGGCATAATATAAAGAGACTAAAGATGACCAATTGGCACATCTATTTCCACGCATGAATTATACGCAACATCGTTCAATAGATCTGTCTGTTTTTGCCTTATTTGAAAATTAAATTAGAAAAAGCGAGACAAGTATACTGACTCAATTTATGTAGAATTGTAGGTCCCCTCTATGCATACGTATGTATGTAATACTATATTTTGATGACTTATGACACAGAATGTGTCTAATATGTGTATGAAATTATTAATGTATTACTTTGATATGTATGTGTGAGTTTTGTAGTGACTGACAACTATTTTCTGAGAAAATGTGCGTGGCACAGATTTTTTCGTAAATAATGATTAATGATAGACAGTTTTGTATCGTAAAAAAAGCTATGGCTTCTCCCCTCCTGTGTTACTCCATGCGATAAATTAATAAATACTCGTTAACCATGCTGGGATTATTCCAAGAGAGATTATTAGGTGGCTGGATTTTTGTAAAGAAAAAGCGCCAAACCAACTAATAACCCACGTGGTGCTAAAAGATGATGTGGACCACAGACATCTACATCTGTACTCGATTAAGAATCAAAATGCAGAAGCGTTGTCACCCCTGAGGATTAAGGTGGAATAACTCGTTTCCAGTAAAAAGGGACCTACAATTCTCTACACTCATCATACAAAACTCATCAGCATTAAGCTGATATTTCACGCTGGTTGTCTGTGAGGATATGGTCCTTCACCGGTTGCGCCGACCCATTTATGCTACAACCATTATATAGCTGCAGCGTGGTTCTACAACGTAGCATAATTAAGTTATTGTATTTGGTTTTTATTAAAACTGCAATTTTTCAGAGAAGTGGGTAAACTAGACTGGCTAAACAAATATACAAAAATAATAAAAACAAACATATAGATCAAGTTTATAATCAAAACGCACGTAAAAGTTCACAATCAAAGGTTATAACTAACTTACTCGGTCTAACGTTTTCAATTTTCTCCTTAACCATTTTAAGAGCGTAAACAAAAGTTTTAAATTATATAATTATAAGCACTGTCATACTATCGCCTATTTTTCTAAATTTCGCACTGTCACACGCTACTTTTAAGAATGTTAATGTACTACTGCTGATTGATCTTACTGTATAGTTGTTCAGTCATAATAATATAATCCATAGAGTCGACTTTAACTTTTTTTTTTCGTATAAATAAATAATTTTCTTTATTTTAAATTGCGAAACGATCTGACATTCTAACTCTAAGTGGCGCATTAGACCATGTATGACAAGTTTAAATCAAGAAATGTTAGAGGTGAGTTAATATCCCTGAGGAGTGACTAGCAGAGTTGGCGAGTGCCTGGACGGAGGTGTATCGACTAAATTAGCAATATTGTAATTGAGAGTCAAATTAAGAGTAGTCTTAACTTACGAAAATATATGTACCTATATAAGTGTAAAAAAAAGAAGCAAGATATGTATGTGACGATCGTGCCATATAAAAGTCCGTAGTATCTTTCATTGCCTTTGATAATGAACATGAGAGTTAATAACATGATATGATATATTACCTTTAAGGACTCAGTTTAAATACCTCATAGTCTGTTTCTTCTAGGAATAAGGGTCGTATAGGACACAGTTCACCTCATAGTAAGAAGATTTTTTTTTTGCGCCCGAAGCAATTAAAGGGCTACCCTATACGTAGGGAGGCGGAAAATGCATTACGCATACCACGATAGCCGGTCTATCGTGGTTATGAGGGGCTCACTGTCCTACCGGGGACCCTAAGTGATACCCTCTAAAAACCGCCTTTGGGGACAGGCAACCGGCTGATTAAGCTCTATTGTGCCTTATCATGAGCGACCCTCATTTGGGAAAAGAGGGCGCAGGCGGCTAAGTGCCGCTGAGGGAGTGCCTACAAAGGCAAATTAAAGTTAGTTATTACAATGATTTAATTTAATTAGAGTTGGCCTGAGCCGCCAGGAGACAGTTCAGGTCGTTTGACAGTTTATTAGGCGGGTCCGAAAGAGAGTTTCTCGGCCTGCGGACACGATAGCGAGAGGGGGGGTGGGGCTGCATAAAAAGCTGCCTCACGAATTAAATGGTTTGGGTGCGACTCTGAGGCTTTGAAGAAGTTCTCAGAGAGTTTTTTTAAAAAATTGTTGAATTGTTGGGAGCTCTAAGTCCCGATGAAGGTCGGCATTACGGACGTACCACGGTGCGTTCGCAGCTCGACGACAGAAGAGGTTCTGAACTATTTGGAGTTCATTTAAAATATTAGGGTTTGCGTGGGCAAAGACGGGGCCCGCGTAGGACATGACTGGTCGTATACAGACCTTGTAAAGGGTACGCTTGTTTCGAAGGGACATTTTACTGTGTCGGCCCAACATACTGTTGAGCCTACTCAGATAAAACCGTGCGTGACGGGTTACTCTTTTGACGTGGGGCCTGAAAGTGAGCCCTGTGTCTAGAGTGACACCTAAATATTTGGCGGACGTATGCCAGGAGACAGGGGTCCCTAGCATACGTACTGGTGGAGTGTTTTTGAGACGGCGTCGTTTATAATCGAAGTGAACGGCGGAGCTGTTCTCCGGGTTCACATCGATGCGCCATTTTTTGAACCAAGCTCCTAGGTCATCAACTGACTTTTGGATCTTGTTCCGTATGAAGGGTAGCGAGACACCTTTGCAGTAGATGGCAGTGTCGTCTGCGAAGAGGGAGAGTTGAGCACCTTTCGACGGGATGGGAATGTCGTTGGTGAACAGGATGTACAGCAGAGGAGCAAGTACTGAGCCCTGAGGGACACCAGCCTTGATAGTTCGCTGTGAAGAAAGCGTGCCTTCGTGTCTAAAACGAAAGGTACAATGTTTTAAATAGGAGGCCACGAGACGAACTAGACGATCGGGGAGACCTATTTTGTAGAGCTTGTAGATGAGGCCTGTGTGCCAGACTCTATCGAAAGCTTTAGCTATATCGAAAAAGACCGCGATGGTCTTATGACGACGAGGATAGAAACCGCTAAGGATATATTCCACAATGCGGTGAACTTGTTGGGGACATGAGTGTTTGGCTCGGAAACCGAATTGATGGGGGGTAAGAAGATGATGTTGCTCCTTTTTTATAGAGGAGGGGGCAAACGAGCATGCGGCTCACTTGATGTTAAGTGACTACCACCATATTCATATTTATTTATTTATTTATTTTTTTATTTTATTTTATTTGGACAACCAACAGCATATAAACGTTACATGAACACAAATTGGTCATTTCGACAAAGCCATTTACAGGTATTCGCATATGATTATTTAAATGTCATGGCCTCTTTACATTTAAATAACCATATGCGAATACCTGTAAATGGCTTTGTCGAAATGACCAATTTGTATTCATGTAACGTTTATATGCTGTTGGTGTTCCGAATAAAATAAAATAAAAAATAAATAAATATGAAAAGTATTCTCGATGAGTAATAAAAACACAGGATTTCTTACTTCTGAAGAATAAGCTGAAATGCTTTGTTACTAGGAATAACGATTTTAGATCCATGACTCTTACTGTATAAAAGACAGCAGCAGTATGTCACTATAATAATAGCAATATTTTCTTGACCGAATCTCTGTCACGGTGGGTAGTTTTAAACAGGCACTAATCATCTGCGCCGGACAAGATTATAATGCCAAAGTTTCTGCGCAATCACAGGTGCACTTTCTATTCCCTCACTTTCATAGTCCTATGGAACAGTAATTCGTAATGACCGGAGAAATAACAGACCAATATGCTTCCCAGGCACGACGGTTAATGGAACACCATCAAATTCCTGACTCAGGGCTACCAGTAAAAATGTATTGACAGAAAAACCCTATAACTGATTTATAATTGAAATAATATCGATCGGGCGATCCTGTACGTGTTCACAGACTGCAGACTTCAGTCTGTGACCACGTACAGGATCGCCCCCGTCACTACATCAGATTTGATAGACCGCAGATCCTCGCTAAAGAACACCGCTTCCTTCCAAGGATGATTCGCGAGGCTATTGAAATCAAAAAACATCCTAATTTCAATAGAGAAGATGGCTGGGTGCTACCATCTGCTTGGGATCCTATAATAAATAAAATTAAATCCCAACCCAAGCATACAACCGCAAGACTTCAAGATACCATAAGTTCATACTGCATAGATCGGAAAAAAAGTTAAATTTTAATCTATGGTAACCGCGGTTAACTATGACATATGGACGTTGAACATCTCAGTCCTGCCCGTGACCATGAGTGCTGTGAAAGCGTTCGAAACGTCGGGTATTTAAAAAGTTAAAATATACGCGATAAATTCCGTAAAAACTAGTATTATTTCAATGTGTAGTGTTCGCGTAAATATAAGAAATCATTTTGATTTAGAATTACTCCAATTCTCATCTCATATCTCTCAAATTCAAATGATATGTACATGCAAGGCGATTCGTAATGACCCTAAAACAGCAGGTAGACGCGGCTCAGAAGGAAGATCGCTCTGTGATTCTCCTCTTGAAACTCTCTTGAGCGTTGTCGAATTTCTTAAGGAACAAGATTACTACTGCACTTCTGTTCCATGCCTCCGGAATAGTGCCACCACGGTGGATGGAATTAAAGAGCTTCAGAAGGACTTCAAGTATAGTTTTCACCTGATTTCAGAAGCTCAGCTGTAGTTCCATCCACACCTGGAGACTTACCGTTTTTAGCGCTGGAGAACCATTCTAATATCGCTTAGATTGACGTCCAGAATATCATCGCAATAATGTCGGGTAATATTTGCTCTTGGATCGTTACTCACACTTGCGTGTGGATCCAACGGTGATGTAAACAGCTGCCCATAGAACCTCTCGATCACACTCGAAATCTCAGGTGTCCCAAAAACAATGCTGCCATATTCGGTCTTCAGCTTCAACAGTTAGCTCTTTCTAGGACATAGATCACTGGCAAATACTTTGGAGCCCAGGTTCCCCTCCGCCGCTTATTTTATACGAGTTGTATTGAAGTTACGTAAGTCCCACCGCAAGCATTGGGAGATCTGTCTATTCAACTTAAGACTTAAGAGACTTAAGACTTAAGACTGCAGCTTTATTTCCCGTCTAACAGCCATGAGACTAAGAGTGTGATCGGAGAGTTTTTTTTTTTTGTTTTTCTACGGCGCATCTTGTAGAAATAAGCTCCGAACTCATGGACAGTTTCCAAAAACTTATCATTTACTTCGTTCACTTTATTCCAGTCTTTTGGGCACTGAAAACGATTTTGTAACTGGAGCTGAAAGTTTTTGGGACTTAGGATTAGAGCGTGAAGGGTACGGAGTGTCGACTTCATTAGACGTGAACTTTCTAACTTAACGTTTAGGTTATGTGTGCCTCTCACTATTGGGTGATAGCTGCTAGTTTTCACCCACAAGATCACAGAGACACCACTGAACAGTTGGCGTCTGATCATCACAATAAAGTCGAAAAAAGAGTTCATCATAAAGAGTTTCTCTTTCTTCACGAAGTTGGCCAGCTGCTTTCGCCTTGGGTTCCATTGCCTTATCCCAAATTTCCCTACTTTCAGCTCACCGTTCTTTCTTGTGCCTAGTTTTGCGTTGGTCTCCCATTAATACCGTATAGTGCGTTTTGGAGCAATGCATGGCGCTAGAGATATCCTCATACATTTCCTCCACCTCCTCATTGAGATGTGCTAAAGTTGGTGCGTAAACCTGTATGACTTTCAGCGAATACCATTTGGTGATTCTGAGTATAACATACGCAACCCTCGTCGACAAACTCCTAATCTTTACGACGTTATTAACGAGAGATTTGTGGACGATGCAACCGACACCTTCTTGGGACAGATGGCCGCCGTTACGATTATAAAACAAGTTAGCGGATTTGAGAATTACCGTGTCATCCCTCTCTTCGGACCGCGGATAATCCTATAATATTCCAGCGCAACTTGTCTATCTCTTCTTCCGTTCCGAGTTGCGTGCGTTATTTGTTGCTAAAGTTGTAGAGTTATCTTATGTGGCAACTGAACCTCCACCGGAGGTTCTTAGCATCCCCTGCCCCGTTGTTACCACGGTTGCCACCGTAGCTATGAATAACGGGGCTGCCAGGGACTGGAGGCTGTCTCTTCTTCACTCTCATTATATGGGGTATATTGCCATGGTTGGTACGCTTGGCGAGCGAGTTGTCTTTTATTGTTATTTTGCTGTTATCTGAAAATGCCCATCCTCTGCCTCAGTTTCCCATTGTCGCCTATTGCGACGTAAAAACGTACACGTAAACATATGAGGTAGTGTGTATTCTTGCCTTCCACTACACGGGTAATATTAGATTATTATTAAAATTTCTAAAGCAAATAAAATTGTCTCTATATTCTCCTTTATATTACAATATCTT
The DNA here is from genome assembly GCA_907164705.1 of Parnassius apollo. NCBI lineage: Eukaryota > Metazoa > Arthropoda > Insecta > Lepidoptera > Papilionidae > Parnassius > Parnassius apollo. The sequence continues at coordinate 5,111,193 of CAJQZP010001306.1, forward strand.
TAAAAACTCTGAGTTACAGAAAAGCCCAAAGAAATTCCGAAAGCGTAGGTGAAATAGGTAGGTATATAGGTAGGATCGGGAGTCCAAGTTCCAAAGCTAGTCGTAGTAAAAAGATTTAAAATATTAACAAAAATTTTAAATTCACTAAATAATAGTAAACCAAAAGTTTCACATTTGAAACAGAGATATGACACCGCTTGAGTGACTGACGTAATGTTCGGTTTCTTTCTCATATTTGAAACTAAATTTGAATGTAATAATAATTTATTTATAAAATATGATTTGGATTTTTTTCCATTTTTAAATATAAAATTTTTAATAAGATTATGATTAGAAGATTCTTCAAAGATTGTGCTAAGCATACACTCAGGTAATTTTTCGTAAGTAAATTCTTAGCAAAGTCAATATACGGTCTATAGATATCAGCCCTACTCCAAGTCAAAGTAGAGGTAACCCACAAACATTCTGCTTATAAAGATTTATTTTTAATAATTTCATTTATTTTGTAGCAGGGTTTTATGAAGCAAACTTATTTCTGTACGTTTGAACACTGGTTTTGAAGACGCACTTAACGGGAACCACAGGGTTTTGTTACATCCCCCCCGAACGGGTTCCCGCCTTGTCGTGGCGGGGGGCTTAGAAGCCGTGGCTTGGTCACCCACGGCGAAACAAAGAGGAACCCATATGGCTGGTCTGAGGTGGAGGGCCGGCCCGAGGTGGCCACTCCGAGTGGGCTTGGGAAGCCCACTTCGGATGTGTGTTGGTGGACTGCGGTGAGAGGTGTGTCCTCCCCACCTACCGCTGCAGCCGAGGTGGAGTCGCGGAGGAAGAGGAGTGTTGGTATGGCGATGCGCCACTCGCCCTATCCTCCGCGACTCAAACGGGGCCGCACCGTTGATGCGGTGGTGATGGGGCTGCGGGGGGAGAGGATTGTCGGTATTGCGAGGCGCCGCTCTCCCTATCCTCCGCAGCCGAATCTTGGTTGGCGGCGGAGCCATAGACCAGATCCGCCGCTGGGGTCGGGAAGGCTAGTACTTCTAAGTGCTCGTTTTTCCTGGCCCCATGGCCTTCGCGCATCGGACGCGGGGGCGTCTGTTGCGCAGATGTAATTGGAGGCCGTGGAGGAAGGCGTGCCATGTGTTCTGGTGCGCCTTACTTGGGAAGGAGAACGGGGAGGAATATTCCTCTCCCGATGAGGTGCTGCCATGGGGCGGCAGTCGCTGGTGGGGCCGCGGATGTGTGCGAAAGCGTTCCCGTAGCCCTGCCAATATGCGACGAAGGTGGAACACCATGGGGTTTTAGTCGGTGCGAGTCCGACATAACCCGTCCTTGCCCCCGCGAGGCGGGTATGTGTAGGCATTTCCCCATGTTAAAAATAAAAAAAATAAAAAAGGGTTTTGTTACATACCGTATAAATGAAATGTAATGTATGGGAACTCTTTACATGGCTTTGTTAAAATGAGCGCAAGTATTTTACAAGAATTGAGATAAGATTGAAGTGCGTTGATTGGCGCACCATGCTATAAACTTGTTAATTTAAGGTTATCTAAAGTCAAGTTCACCGAAATCGTAGTTTATTTATGCTTTCAAATTTATCTCGTATAACCTTTTATAACTTACAATTAGAGTTACTCTATTAACATACAAAAATAATTATGTATATAATAATTGTACATAATCCAAATAAAGCTTTTTTTTTTGCTTGGCGCTTGAGCTCAAAGTATATTTATAAAATGTAGACAAAACTTTTTCGTTTTAACATGTATTTTTGCTTCTTGCGGCTTTTTTTGGTGCATTTTTGTTTTGCTAGATAGTTAAAAAAAGAATAGATTATAAAATAAATTGACAGAAAAACTTATCACATTTGCCTCAGATCCTTTATTAATGCGGTGTTATTTAGATTTAAAATAATAAAAAATCATTTATACCTATAAAATGGGAGAACTCAATCTACTCTAAATAATCATAACACTGTTATATATACTCCAAGTATTCAATTTTTGTTCTCAGGTGTAACAACGCATTTTAATTTTTAGTCTTAATATAGGATAGATGTACGTATATATGGGCCACAGCATTCACTTTCCAACAGTTGGACTGTGTGCTCGTTTGTCACCGTTAATCTATAAAAAATAATTATAAGTGTAAGTTTGATATTCGCATATTTTTTTATCCATAGCTACCACAAAAATCTCTTATTTAACAAAGAGACTTTCTTTTTCCGCCATTCGTTACTAGTGTTAAAAGATGTGCAGTATGTTACTTTTAACTAGGAGACTATGGGTAAAATGAAACCAAAGATCTAATGCAGGTAGACTGTAGTTACCACTGAATATATATTAACACAAAAAAGTATTAATTAAAATATATTTTAGAATATTTCTTATAGTATGAAGGGATATATAATAATCTTAAACACCGTTCTTGTCTTAAAGAACTAATTGACTAGTCAATTGTTCACAACGCTATTTTCACTAAATTGCAACTTTAATTACAACAGCACAAGGTTCTTTCCAATATTGCCTTTCGCTGTTTGTTGCAATATATACAGCAGCTGACATATAATAACAACTGGCCATTCCCTTATATCATTCTGCAATGAAATAGAAAGAAAGAACTAGATTGTTTAGTTTGGATGTTGGTCAACTAGATTTGATTGTTTCTTTCTTCTTTCTTCTAATGAATACTTCTGAAGTTGAGAACTTCATTCTCCTGTTCCATGCATGTCTATCTTTACTATATTTAATAGCCTATCTCACTTTAATTAGATTTTTTTTGATAATTGATAGAATCATCATTACTTTGCGGAAATTCATTATAATAGTCTTGACTTAGCGTAAAAGTCATAAGTATTTTAATTAAATAGTGTTTTGTGCTTCAACTAAAAGTGACAGCTGTAACGAACATCGTTTGAACTTTCTGTAAGTTATTGTAATTCTTGTTATCCCTTTAATATTTTAAGATTTACCTTTTAAATTAGTGCTGTTTCGGATTTCAATTTGAATTATTTACTTGATAATTTAATTTGAGATCTGTAAGTAGACCCACAGATCTAGATATTAGCTCACTCTGTTTCAGAGAGGCTCGAATCATCGACGATCGAGTCCTTTCCGATCGGCTTGATTCACTGGCACTGCGAAGAGTTGTTGCATCTCTTTGCGTATTTTATAGCATCTATCACGGGGTGAGATCTGAGGAATTGTTCGCAACAATCCCAGCCGCCAAATTTCATGAACGTATTACGCGGAAAACCTCCCGATACCATCCACACCATCTGGATGCTCTGCAGTCCACCACTGTACATTTCACAAGGAGTTTTCTTCCACATTCGACCTCTCTGTAGAATAATTTACCACCGGCAATTTTTCCGGACCGATACGACCAGGAGACCTTCAAGAAAAGAGCTTATTCCTTTCTAAAGGGCCGGCAACGCACCTGCAATTCTTGGTGTTGCGATTCTTCATGGGCTGCGGTAGTCACTTAATATCAGGTGAACCGTATGCTCGTTTGCAGCTCTTCTATAAAAAAAAAACATAACTTGTGATTTTAATATTTATATTAGAATGGAGCTGGGAATGAAGAAAGGTTCTCGAGTGGCAGCCTCGTACCGCTAGGCGTAGTGTAGGTCGACCTCCCACTAGATGGAGTGACAACCTGGTAAGACATGCAGGAAGTCGATGGATGCAGGTGGCACAGGACCTTGCTGTGTTGCATTACATGGGGGAGGCCTATGTTTAGCAGTGAACTTGTGAAAGGCTGTAATGATGATGATGATGATGATGATGGAGCTGAGAACGAATAAATGTGTGGTTCTCCATTTTCAAAAGGGAAGGGTCGCTAACTCTGAGGTTATAGATTTATCTATGTCTGTCAACTTACGAGTAAATACTCTTTCCTAGGCTGAAACATACCGATACCTGGGTATGACACAGAACATCGATATCGATGAGACTGATATGAAACAGTCAGTTCGCGACGTGTTTTATGCACGCTTGGCCAATGTGTTGTAGCCTTTTGTTCGGAGTGAATAGGACACACGCATATAAAGGTTTGGTTATGCCTGTCCTGATACATTTAACATACTCAGGTGATATCAGCCTGAACTTAAGACCCTGGATAGAAAAGTCCGCATTACCACGACGTCCCATAGAGTGAATCATCCAATATTGTCGGTAATGAGGCTGTACTTGCCGCGAAAGCATGGTGAAAGTGACTTTTTAAGCGCACTCATCATGCATCTCAATCGCGAAGTATGCAGCCTATGTTATTCCTGTCGATATCGGATGATCCATTATATGGGGAAATAATTTCTTGTGTCCTTAGCCAACAATCTGTGGCAGAACCCGGCAGTACATAACATTGCCGACCAAGTAACCGTAAGGAAGGAGAAGGAGCTCCACGGAAGGTTCTACAAAGCTCTTCATGAGCCTTTCGTAGACACAGTAGCCTCCCTCCACTGGCTACGCTTTAGTGACCTATTCGTGGAAACTGAGGGTTTTGTCTGTGCAATACAGGATTAGGTTATTAAGACCAACAACTATCGAAGATACAATAAACAAGAAAGAGATAAAGAATGGCACCGTCGACATCCGACAAGCTTCTTGCCAACACGGTGAGTCACGTAGACATGTCATCTCCGTTGTATTTCGGCGCTTTCTAAATCTGAGTACTTGCACAGGCACAACCTACTCGTAGTAACCAGAATTTTCCACCAGGAGCTCGCGCTGAAATACGATCTCGTGGACCAGTAATGGCCATATTAAGTGTTGTAAGAATACACACTCCTCCATATCGTCCCGTGGGTGTCGTAAGAGGCGACAGAATTAAATAAAAAAGGATATGAGCAGCAGCGTCCCCCTGATAGCAATGCCAACCCGTCAGTATTCTCCTTATGAGGGAAATCTTTTTTTTTAAATCTAAAAACTGAGGGTTGTATAATTAATAGCGCCCGTTAGAACACTAACGTATGTTTTTGAATTATTATAAGCCAGCGCTTGGCCACAATTTCACCTGATGGTACGTTGTGATGTAGCCTCAGATGGTAAATCGAACTTTTTTTTAGATTGTTCCATGTAATATGTGCTTGTGACGCATATATTTTAGAAACGGTAAAGTAATTTGAGGCTGTTTATAACATGCAGAAACATATATTTAGGTAAGAGCCTAAAAAATTAACCTAAAGAAAATACAGTACCTGGATGACCGAGCTTTGCTCGGAATTTATTTTGAAATCGTGTTTTGGAAATTATATTTAGATACAAATTATATACTGATGAAAAAACTGAATTGGTTATTTTAATAAAAAATCATTAGTGCAATTAATATAATTTAAATTTTCGTGTTTGTAAAAATATTAAAAAAGGACTCGAAATAATAGATTTGCTCAAAAAAGAAAGGAACAAAAAAAAAAAGGAAAAACAGTCGGACCAAAGATAGGACTCAAACCAGAGTATATCTCGCCCGACATCTCATTTGAGCTATTATAGTCGTTAATGCATTGCCAAAATTTACCTTCTTATTATTGTAGCTGTTTTTCATTGCCTAAAACACGTATAAAATGACATTTTCTAATATATAAATATATAAGAATTTCTCATTTAAATGTATAAGATAAAATACTATGTTAGGAAAATAACGTTATAAAGGATAAAATCGATTTAAATGACAATTTTTTTTAAACGTTATAGGATATTTTCCACAGTTTATTTGTAAACTTGGTAATTTTTATCAATGTAATAAATAGGGGAATACTTTATTTAATTTATCTTTTAAGTCTACCTTATGAAACCCTAATACGTGGTGAGCCAAGCTGCAGTTACATTATGGTGCGGCTTGACTGGTTGGACCACGCTCTCACAGAACTTCAGAGTACTGTGTTTCGTATGGTGAGTATAGAGAACCGGAGTCCTTTATTACTGAATACGAGGAATTTCATCTTAGTTTTCAGATGTGACAACGTATCTGCGTTTTGATTCTTAATTGAGTGTAGAAATGTAGATCTCTATGAGCCTCAAGCTCCCCTTACCATCAGGTAGGCTGCGTGCTCGCTTGTCACACATATTTTATAAAAAAGACACCACTCCTGAAGAAATATCTATTTAATAAAACAAGAATCGTAAAAATCGATTCATAAGTTACGAAAATATCGTATTTGAAAATTTGTTATACAAAAAAAATACACATTACAAATTTAACTGTAGTTGATTTCAATCCTAATTGAGTATCTTGAGGTGTATCATACAACTAGCAGTGAAAAATTAATTATATTTGAAGGTGATAACATCCTGTAAAAAATAAAATTTAAAAGTTATATTTTAAAACATATATCTATTGAAATTCCGTCTCTCAAATACCATACCATATAGACTCATTGAAAAGAAATAAAATATATTTATTTCTTAAACGCAAGAAATAGCAATTTCTTTTATCACAAACATTTTTATCTTAGTCTGTCATCGGTTCCTCTAAAGAAGGATTCTGATTATATTATTTCTTATTTTACAAAGGGATTTAAAGGTTTACGTAAATATTTGGATATCTTAGTTTTTTTTTACCTTGTATCTATCAGTCGTACTCAATTGTAAGCATAAAATGATTGTAAGATATCTTTTATCAGCTTATTCATCAGACAGTAAAAAGATCTTAGGAAAATAAATTGCTATATCAATGTTATATTAAATAACAGAATACTCATAATAAATTGAAGGTTTGAAAAGCATAGTCTGTCTTACTGCATGGTTATAAGCCTTAAATTCACCCCACTGTTATGATGATCCTTGATATTAGACTTTTTGATCAACTTGAAAAGATTGACGACCTAAATGTCTCACATAACTGTCAATTTCTCCTACAACTTTAAATTCACTCGATATACAGAATTCAAATTCAAATAGAAAATATTTTAAATGGAATTTTGTACATTTACTAAATGGCTTGCATTTAAAGATGCTTACAGAATGTATGCAGGTGGACTTGTGATGGGCTGTAATTATGATGATATTTATCAAAAACTAGTTGTATGTGATCTATCGTGGCTCTAGCCACGCTGCAGCTATATTATTGTTGAAGCACGAATGGGTCGGCTCGACCGTGGTAGGACCACGCTCTCACAGAACACCAGCGTAAAATTGCTGGTTAATGCTGCCGTATTTTTTATGGGGAGTGTAGAGAATCGGAGACCTATTTTACTTGAATTTAAGCATTCCGTCGTAGTCCTCAGGGGTGACAACGCATCCGCATTTTAATTCTTAATCAGGCCACAGCATCCACTTATCATCAGGTGCACTGTGTGATCTTTTGTCCTCCGAATAATATAAAAAAGTAATTTAATTAGAAATAAAAATTCAAAATGGATGAAATAGAATAATTTTTCAGTAAGTACCTGTAAATGACGTTGGTTTCCTAGTTCCCTATCTCATAATAAAAGCCTAGTATGCGTAGTTTGTAAATAAAATTATTTTCTACAATTATAAGTTTTATTGTTATCAAAAACTTGAAGGCTCTTTCATTTTTAATAGCCCTTGATAAACAAAGAACATATTTACAATGTACTCGCTCACAATAACTCTTTGTCTGGTAGTGACTCACACGAAGGCCTCTCCCCCATTTTAAGCTTTTCCACAGTATAATATACTTTTAGAATGTTTTTAATCTGTCGAGATGTTTTGTTTTCTAGTTTTTTTTGGCAATTGTGTTCTTAGGCAATTTATTCAGAATGCTTAGAAGAGCGTACGTCCAGACCCTTTTACCATATTCATTATGCAATTTTGGCAGTTTATAGAGAGTCAAGTATGACTGGTTAATAGCAAAATTTGGTCTACTTCTTTTTGTAGTTGACTCATATTATCTTCAAAATAATCAGATGCAACAGCTAGTTTGGCTTTATCAAATACATTTATGACTTTACAATATTGGAATAACATATCATAATCGGGTTTGTATTTGAGTTTAATTTTAATATTATGACATATTTTATAATCGTGTCTATTTATTATAGATTTTAATGTATGTTTCTTTTCTCCTATATAAAAAATAAGTTCTTCGGTTCAGAGTCGGCGATTGCTATGTACAACAATCTCAAGGTCCTAAAAGGCAATTGTGCTTTAATAATAAGTAATTTTGCCATGATAGCTCTCAGCTTAGTGCACACACAGTCCAAATATGAGTCCCAGTTAAATTTGTGATCAACAGATAGATACACACGTTTTTTAACATTTACAATCGACCAACAGTCACAGACATCCATGCACCGATGCATACATTGGTGTTCATGGGCCTCGATTTTTGGTGTTCCTTGCATTTATAAGTATTGATTTTATTCTTTGTTTAAGCAATTTATTTTGATTTCTTATATTTACGCGAACACTACACATTGAAATAATACTAGTTTTTACGG
>CAJQZP010001307.1:0-171956 GCA_907164705.1 Parnassius apollo
TTACGATGTTATCCAACATCATCATTCACACATTGACACCCTAACTGAGATTAAGTATTTATTATAACCGTCGGTGATCAAACTCGATTTACTCGCTTACTTATATTTACCTATATTTCCTTACTTATATTTACTTTTATTATATTTTACTTATATTCACTTATATTTCAAAGCGAGAGCTTATCCTCAAAGCTGGCTAAGCATTTCTGGATATCCAGTCGAATTTATCGCCGATAACCAAATTAATTATTCGTGCCAATTAAGATCTTGTTTGTAATACGATTTGTGTTCTTAAAGCTGGAGAAAATAGATATACCTAGTCTGTATTCGTAAGCGAATAAGAATGTAAATGAAATTTCTGTTACAGATTACAACAGAACTCTGTCAATTTTTTTAATTTCGTTACTGACCACCAGCTTTTATCGCCACCTAAGTCATATTATATAATTATTAAAATTTATTTTTATATTCATTCATATTTTTCATAATTCTAGAACACTATAAAAGAGTTGAAACGGTTTACCAAATTTTCCATGATTCGGTTGATTAATCGTAAAACGTCGCGGAAATATCATATTTTTTTGTTTGACCATTATTGCTAAAGAAAAAATTCTGGTATTTTTTCCAATTATTATATATCATGAAAAACTTACCAATAAGTTAAAATTTTGGAATTAAATGAATACAAAACATTTAAATTTCTCGTCCAGCTTATCCAGGTGTAGAGTTTTACAGTCTGATTATGAAGAAGGGAATAATTATATAATACGATCATCATGTATGCCTCCCTTGATTTTACAATTAGTACGTGTAACTATTTTAACGGTGCTTTACATTATTTTATTTGTGACTACAAACTACTTTAATAAAATCGAATTACTTACGATACAACGAACCTGCCAACGGTCTCCAACGTTATAAAATTAACGTCAAGCGTTATGACATCTATTGATTAAAAGCTGTACCTACTATGGATTTGACAGTTATGCCAGAACGTTGAAAACATAAATAGACGAATTTACTAACAGCAAACTATAATATTTAAAACTATTTATAGTTCCTCATTGGGTTAAAAACAAATATATAGGCTTCAGTAAAGATAATATGTAATTATTTTATATCTCTTTAACAGTCAAAAACGTCGGGATAGCGCCCACGGGACTGTCTAAACAGCATTTGTGGCACAGAGTACTTTTTGTATGCCTTATAACACCCACGGGACGATATGGGGTAGTGGATACATAAATCAATATATATTATGACAGTGAGAGATAATTTTTACGTAGTAGAGTCACGTTGTAGGTGTGTTATAGGTGCAACACCATTACGTGCCCCCCCCCTCCCCCGATCATGAAAAGACCAGGTTCATAAACAGCATTTGATCTGTGGCTGTCTATTAATTCACAATGTTGCCAGTTTCGTAACCTGTTCATATTTATGCTCGTTGATTGATAAAGCTAGATAACTGTAACTACTGGACTAGATAATCTGTAATTCGTTGACGCATTTGAAAATTTGTTAGTCGAAAATTGTCAATTTAATTGTGCCAATTCAGTGCTCGTTCATTTTATCTCGTATGTTGTGTTTTCTTGTTCTTCATTGCTGAACACATAAGATTATCGAGAAATATCAATTATCTTTAATATTTGCACGTATTTTTGTGTGTTTTCACTCATTTTTGTTGCGAAATTAATGTTATTTTTTATTTTTTACAAAAATTGGGTACCTTCATATTTAAAAGAGTTTATTACTTCGCTTTCAGCACTAATGTTATATTACAATATAAATTTAGGTGAGAAAATGTTTTAATTATAGTTTTTTGTATAAATTACGTCTATATTCACATAATATAAATTAAAACACGAATTAAGTAAAAAATGAAACTTTTTTGGCCCGGGCAGTATTAAGGCAGTAGTATTATAGCCGCAATGGCGTTCACTGTTGAAGGCATAAGTTATATATACCCACATAATATAAATTATGGGAGTGAGAGAATAAAGAGAGCACCTGTGCTTGCACATACACTTGGGCACTATAACCCTAATTGATAGAATCAGGCGTTACTTTGCGGAAATCCATTATAATAAAAAATAAAAATATAAATTTCTTTGCAACCTTCCGCTAAATAAATACACCTCCCGCCCTCCCTCAATTGCATGGACTAACTCCGTCATTACTAGTCCCAGCACCACTACTCCCAACACCACTATTCCAGATAAGACATACCATCGACGATAATACGACACGTGTTTTGCCTCTACACGAGGCATCTTCAGGTAATGTAGACTCTACGGCGACCTACCGCTAAGTGAGCGGCGAGTTTATTTTTGCGCCCGAAGCAAACCCTCCGGAAAGCGGAGGAGGGAGGCGGTGAATGCTCATAGCGTACCACGCAGCCGGCTGCGTGGTTATGTGGAGGCTTTTACCCACTAAACACCGCCTTTATGGATTGGCTTACCGATCTGACGAGAGATCTCTAAGCCGTATACGAACGCGACCCTCCTTGGCAGAAAGGAGGGCGCAAAAGCGGCGAGCCGAAACAGCTGCTATTTATACACGCCGACACAATTGCTCCCCACCAAAGTAGCGAGTGACCGCGCCGTGCGATAACAAACTTGCTACTAATTATCATTATTGTTATGTTTAATATTTTTAAATACTATTATTATTATTATTGTTTTATTGATATTATTATAGTTATTTATTATTAGTAATTTTAAGTTGAGCGCTGGTTTGATACAGGCATTGAGGTCTCTTTATAGGGATTCTAGTGCTCGTGTCAGGATCAATGGGGTCTACTCGGACTGGTTTGGCATCCGAAAAAGGTGTCAGACAGGGCTGTGTGGTTTCCCCTTGGCTGTTCAACCTATTTATGGACAGGCGTTTGCAAACTTTGAAAGATGAAGAATGTGGGTTAAGAATGGGCGAGTTAACCATCAAATGCCTTTTATATGCCGATGATCAAGTCATATTTGCGTCATCGGCGGCTGAGTTGCAAATGATGGTTACATTAATGAACTGGGCATTAAAAGAAAGGGGAATGAAAGTGAACGCAAGTAAGACGAAAGTGATGGTTTTTGAGATTATTGTTATGATTAATATTTTTAAATACTATTATTATTATTATTTTATTGATATTATTATAGTTATTTATTATTATTAAACTTAAAATTATTCATCATATTCATAAACACTCACGCCTGTCACCCAGAGGGGTAGGCAGAGACTACGGACTTCCATTTGACACGATCCTGACATACCTCTTTCGCCATATAAAAGGCATCGGCATATAAAAGGCATTTGATGGTTAACTCGCCCATTCTTAACCCACATTCTTCATCTTTCAAAGTTTGCAAACGCCTGTCCATAAATAGGTTGAACAGCCAAGGGGAAACCACACAGCCCTGTCTGACACCTTTTCGGATGCCAAACCAGTCCGAGTAGACCCCATTGATCCTGACACGAGCACTAGAATCCCTATAAAGAGACCTCAATGCCTGTATCAAACCAGCGCTCAACTTAAAATTACTAATAATAAATAACTATAATAATATCAATAAAACTATAATAATAATAATAGTATTTAAAAATATTAAACATAACAATAATGATAATTAGTAGCGGGTTTGTTATCGCACGGCGCGGTCACTCGCTACTTTGGTGGGGAGTGATTGTGTCGGCGTGTATAAATAGCAGCTGTTTCGGCTCGCCAGTCGCCGTAGAGTCTACATTACCTGAAGTTGCCTCGTGTAGAGGCAAAACACGTGTCGTATTATCGTCGTTGATGTGTCTTATCTGGAATATTGGTGTTGGGAGTAGTGGTGACGGAGTTAGTGCATGCAATTGAGGGAGGGCGGGAGGTGCTCTTGAATCCAGGTAAGACACATCATTGTAATTATTTAGCGGAAGGTTGCAAAGAAATTTATATTTTTATTTTTTATTATAATGAATTTCCGCAAAGTAACGCCTGATTCTATCAATTACCCACATGGTAAATTAAGAGGAGCCCTCCTATTTAACCTGATGTGAAGCGCTGACTCGAGGTGGCCACTCCGAGTTGGCTTTGCATACCCTCTTCAGGTGTGTTTTGATGAACTGCAGCGAGAGGTGTGTAATCTTCCCCTACCGCAGCAGCTGAAGCGGGTTGCGGAGAAGAGGTGTTTCGGTACAACGATATGCCAATCGCACTATCCTTCGTGACTCTTGCGTACTGCTAATGCATAAGTAGTGGGGCCAAAAGTGAATCGGCATTTTGATTCGCTGTACCCTTCTCGGCCGAAACTCGGTTGGCGGCGGAGTCATAAAGTTCATATCCACTGCTGGGCTAAGCTGCTGCAAGCTGGTGCACCCGTGGCCGCAACTGGTAGGCTCATGGATGTGTGCAAAAGCGTTCTCTTGGCCTTACCAATATGTAGCGAATGTGGAAAAAAATATGTACGGAAGCTTAATATGGTATTGGAAATTACAATTTTTCAAAGCTCGAGCGGTCGCATGCCAGATTAATAAGTGTGTGCCATTCTTATAAAACTAAATCTAACGCTACAGTGCACTATCACCGTTACAACTATATAACGGTGATAGTGCCGTTACAACTATATGTCGTGATTAGACGTGATGGTGACAGTGCAAGCAGTTGAGGGAAGGAGAAGGGTGCTTTACACTAGGTTATTATAGAATTCGTGTCATTATTATAGAATTAATGTCATTAACAAATTAATTTTAACATCTTTAAAGATGGTAAATTAATTTTAACGTAATTAAAAATAAAATTAAAAATACGCGCTCTCGCCACGTCATTAAAATTAAAGTATCGATCTAAGATAAAAAATAAACTCATGACTATACATAATTATAAAACAATATTTCTCTTTTCAGTAAACATTTACTCAGTCGGATCTTTTTAATAACTGTCTAAACCCTGGACTTATTAATTCATAACAACTTTTATATAACATCTGTAGGTTCTTGTCTAGTGCTTCGTCGTTCATGAATTATGCACAGCCAGCTATAACTTCTTTGTTTTAGTTTTGTTCTATCGCTATCAGAATTCATAACAACTTGTGGGTTATTTTAAGTTTTAACTTTAAGCATTTTTATTTAGGATTGGCTGTTGCCTGTGACTCCATTTGCGCAACCAATCATTTTTATAAATATCTCTATATATATATATATATATATATATTTGTAGTAAAAATTTAATATAAAATATTCTAAATTTTTAACAAAAAACTGAGTTTTTCAGGTTGAAGAACATTAAGTTAGTAATAATTTGCCTTCTTCAGGTTCTTAATCAAAACCCTGAAAACAAAAAAACACAAATGAGAAGTTTCTTGAACCATTTCTTCTTCGATAAGATGAACCTCATTTCGAAACGGTAGTAGATTTGAAAAAAAAATACATGAAATTTTATTGATTAAAGCTGCTTGCTAATGTACGTAAAAGTATTATAACAATGCAACGTACTCGTACCAATTATAAATACGTAAATTAAAGAAGTGGTTACAACTATAAACTTTTGACACATTTACTTGTATTCCTATAATAACATTTTGTACAAGTTATTTTAAAATTAAGTATGGTCGTAGTTCGATGTAATCGCAAACGTTTCTATAAACGCACTTCGGAATTTAAAACAAAGGTGTCAAAAATTGTGTGCTCTGCTGGGATTGCAATTTGTATTTTGGTATGTATGTTGATATGGCACTGATAACGTCTTATGTTCTCGTTATGGCACGCCTCATAAGCGAAGCGTTGAGGTTGTATTCTACTCTCACCTAATGGAAATCCAGTAACTTTCTGAGATAAAAATGTCTTTATTTTTTACTATTCCACTTTTAGAATAATAAAAATACACATATATCGAGAAAAACCACTGGTTTTAATGTTTCTATTATTTTTAAATGTAATTTTCTGTATTTAGTGTAAAAACAAACTGATTGAAAAAAAATTGATTGTGTCCGGATGTCTGTATGTGTACAATTACGGTGGTTAGAATTAATGTATCAAAATAATTCTTTTTTTATTAAGTTTAGAATTCCAACGCACACGTTCCTTTTAAAAATCACTGAGTAATTTGGTCTCGTTTAATTTTAATTAATGAGAATGTAAAAAAACAACTGGTACTTTTCTACAAAAAAAAATATTCTCATGGATCTCTTCTTTCGTCTCAAATATGGGAAAAGAGATGTTTTTCTTTTTACATAATCAAATGAGATTATGAGGCCGTGCACTTTTGGATTTTCCAAACTTTTTAATCTTTGTTCTACATAAATTAATATGTGAAGAAAAAAATAAAATTTTCGCCTTAATTGAATAAACTCAGTAAATTATAACATTTAAAATATTTTGAATTATTTTATTAGGAAAGAAATTAAGAGATTTTAATAGTTTATTTATGATTAGTTTCATTTTTAATTTTAATTACTATAAAATTATTAAACTACCTATATTTTAATAATTTTGAACCTCGATTATTGACAAAAAAATACGTAAAGAATATATGTATAAATGACGTCTAATCAATTTATAACTAAGTTACGATACGTATGAAACATATCGATAGAAATAATTTAAAAGGTATGATAGGTTGAGAAATTGTCGGAGGTTAGCATATCCGACCTGATTAACTGAGAGTTTGTAAAACCTAATAACCGATTAATTTATTAAGATTGTTCGGATGAGATTAAATGCGGAATGAGTTTTAATATATTGTTATAGAAGGAAATTAGAAGTTATTAAAAATTGTTTAGAAACATTGTCCATCACCTTGCTCAAGTATGTAAGCGAGCCGCGCTTACATACTTGAGCAAGGTAATGAAACGTGAAAGTAACGGTACAATTTCATTACCTTGCTCAAGTATGTAAGCGCGGCTCGCTTACATACTTGAGCAAGGTATCGAAACGTGAAAGTAACGGTACAATTTAATAATAAAGCATATGTGCTGAATTGCTATAACCATGAAGAAGAAATGAAATAATATTGATATTTTTTTAGTATTGCATGTACGCAAGCTGTGTACATGAAAGAAATATTTAATGAGCTTAACTACTGTGAAATAAAATGAAAAATATTATAATGGTTAAGCAAGAATGAAAGAAATATTATGTGAAGTGTAAAAAAATAGAATAAAATAAAATATTGATATTTGAAAATTACGTGAAAATTATGAAATGTGAAAATGAGCATTATGTATACATTATTATTATTCGGACCAGTATAGTGGTATTATGACAAGATGATTTGAGAGTTTAAAGTGACTAAATGACTTAATAACCAAGTGACTGAGTAAAAAATGTATTACAACTATATTGTGGAAAGAAAATATTTTTTAATATGAAAGTATAGTGACATTAATAGACTGTTACTATGTAACAAGATTTTGACATCGAAATTACTACTACATTTAAAATGTACGATTTTAGACCTAATATGTTTAAATAAACTTATAAAAATATTTTTTATTATTTTTATAAGTTTAAATTTAAAAAAACTTTTTTATTATTTTACTATTATTTTGTCGGTGAAAGTTGTAGTGTCGTGTAACCCTAACGACAATATATGTGTGATGTGTAGAATAAGGTAGTAGTCTAATTAAAGTCCTAGACAGAACAAGACGCCTTCTCTTCGTTGACCATACCTTTCCATCATTACAACTTTGTTTATATATATACATCCCGTAACTTATTGTACGTCCACTATGGCCAATTTTGCATATAATGTGGCGTCAACCTGCTTACGACGTCCAATATACGGACTTCAAATAGGAGACTTAGCGCAATGTTCGCAAATTGTCATGCTGAATGTCAAAATCTAAAAAAAAATTGGACGTCATTTTTCTTCCAATCTTGCTGTACTGAATATTTACGTAGTTCCGCTAAGTTTCGTTACAAAAATAATAGCGCTGCTGTCGATTGGTGAATACTTTCATTTATGGCCGTATTTGACTTCCCCACAAAATTAGGAGATGCGACGTTGCCGTTCCGTCACCGTTGCCAACGTGTTACTTGTATTTGGTGATATATGATTATGACTGCTAGGTATTTCGTAAGCAACCCATAATTCTGTTTGGAGTATAAGTTACCTTAAAAGGGGTATGAAAGTGAACGCAAGTAAGACGAAGGTTATGGTTTTTGAAAGAGAAGAAAGTAAAACGATTTGTGAAATAAGAATAGAAGGGGAGTTGATCGAGCAAGTAGATGAGTTTGTATATTTGGGCTGCGTATTTAGCAGGGATGGGAGATATGATAAGGATATAGAACGACGAGTGAGTGAGTAAATGGGGCCCTGCACTCTATTGTGAAGAGTCAAAATGTGTCGAAAAAGGCACGTATGGCAATTCACAATGCTGTGTTGGTCCCTACTTTAACGTATGGTAGTGAAAGTTGGGTGTGGCAGAAGAAGCACGAGAGTAGAATGAACGCAGTAGAAATGCGGTCGTTAAGGAGTATGTTAGGGCTGAATCTTAATGACAGGGTAAGAAATTGTGTAATAAGAGAAAAGTGTGGTTTGCAAGATGATGTTGTGACCAGGATTAAGAAAGGAATGCTTCGGTGGTTTGGTCATGTGGAAAGAATGAATGAGGAAAGAGTGACAAAGAAAATTTATGTTGCAGAAGTGAATGGCAGAGTCGGAAAGGGACGTCCTAGGCGAAAATTTATCGACCAAATTGGCGATTTATTGAAAACGGGCCAAATTAGGAGTACCCTTAACCGACGAGCATGTATGCGGAGGTGTATGGATGTGAAGGAGGCGAGAGAGGTGTGTCAGGATCGTGCCAAATGGAAGTCTGTAGTCTCTGCCTACCCTTGTGGGTGACAGGCGTGAGTGTTTATGTATGTATAAGTTACCTTCTGATTGAGTACAGGAAGATGGACTCAATTGTAGATATTGACAGGTTTCATAGAAGTTTGTTTTATTATACTGTGACTAATAACCTCTGACTAATAACCTAATATGATCTGGCGAAGAAACTCATTTTAACATAAGGTTTTGTTGCATTAACTGCCAATAGGTTGTTAATTTCTACAGTAGACCGTGGCATATTGTTGCTGACATAACTCCGAAAATATAATTTATTTACTTGATCGTGTTGCGTTTTGGTGCCCTCACTGCATGCGACTATTGTACCTAATCTGTACGAAATTACTCTCTACTTAACTAGATTCATTTTTGTGAAAGGCTATTTTTGTTAATTTATGATATTATGTTTTGGTTTTGCAGTTAGTTGAAATACAATTTAATTTTTCTTACACGTTTTCTAAGCTTCTAAGCGTTTTACCATTTCTAGAACGAAACATTTCATAAAACACCAAAGTGACTATTTTACATCGCATGGCCTCCCTATACTAAAAATACGTGTGTCTTATACACAAGGAATTAAAATATAAATATATTCATTTATCAAGGTCATATGGACGTGAAATATTGTGCGGTATTAAACTTTACCGACAATCTGACGTCGACATATAGAAATATAACAAAATTCAAAAAATATGGACGTCAAATATTATTTAGTATGAATGTTTTAGGATTTTCGGACGTCCATATTATTATGTGTACACAGGTAGTAATTTAAAGTTGAAATTTTGGCGCACACAATGCCCAAAAAACCGCTACAAATGGCATATTTATCAAAAAAGAAATAAGAAAGGTTTTCTAAGCATTTTATCGTTTCTAGAATGGAGCATTTTATGAAACACCAAAGTGACTATTTCATACCGCATGGGCTTCCATACACTAATATACAAATAAAACAATAGCGAAAAATGTCGTTTAAGTAATGATCATTATTGTGTGTCTTATACACAAGAAATTAAAATATAAATACATTCATGGTTATAATATGGACGTCAAATACCGTGCGGTATGAAACTTTACCAATAATCTGACGTCCACATATAGAAATATAACTAAATTCAAAAATATGGACGTCAGATATCATTCAGTATGAACGTTTTAGGATATTCGAACGTCCATATTAATTATTATATGTAGCTAAATCTAAGGACACGAAAACAAATCGGAAAGTAAAATTATCTACTAGCACTGAGTAGGTACAGTATAAATCGACAAAAATACCAAAATATGCCTTGAGCACTAAATAAATAGTCAACATAAATAAATAGTAAAATGCAATAATCAACAACAACTTTGGACATCGGATATCGAAGAAGTGGACGTCAAATAAAATTTAGTGTGAATATTTTAGGATATTCTTACGTCCCTATATGGGTAAATACCATCAATGTCCATGTCAAGTATATTAATCAACTTACACAAGTTTATTTACCTCAGTTACTAAATATAAACAAAGAAACTTAAATGCAAGCAAGCATAAGCGTGGAAAGTTCTCAATGTGCGTAGGTCACAATACGGACGCCAATTAGAGCACGATATGCATGTTTTTAGCAATATAGCGTCCAATATTTATAACAACACAAACAAATTGTATTTCAACTAACTGCAAAACCAAACATAATATCATAATTTAACAAAAATAGCCTTTCACATAAATGAATCTCGTTAAGTAGAGTAATTTTGTACAGATTAGGTAAATAGTTCGCACTCATCCTTAAGATAGTGATCATAAAAAGTAAACTCGCAGTGAGAGCACCAAAACTCAATACGATCATTATGATTTCTTATATTTACGCGAACATTGCACATGATTAAAACTACTTTTACGGATTTTATCGCGTTTATTTTTTATCTAAAGTTTCCATGCAATTTTTATAATCAAATGTCGATAAAAAATAAACGCGATAAAATCCGTAAAAGTAGTTTTAATCATAAATAAATTATATTTTCGGAGTTATTCATGTCAGCAACAATACGCCACGGTCTATTGTAGAAATTAACAACCCATTGGTAGTTAATGCAGTAAAACCTTATATTAAAATGAGTTTCTTCCCAAGGTCATATTAGGTTATTAGTCATAATATAAGAAAATGAAATTTACAATAGTAAAATAAATAATAATATAGTCAATCTATAATATATCACGGCTGGGCAATCCTAGATATTTTTTCGTATTTAGGAAACGAATAACTAATCGGTAAATTAATCATGATATCTATCTGTTTTTTTTTTCGCCGGAGACAAAAATGATATTTCGTATATTTCGTAACTGCATATTCTGTGGATTTATTTCATTATTTTAAACAATATACGAAAATTAAGTGACTAAAATTAAATCTAATCTGAACCAAAATCATAAAAACTGTATTATTCGTGCTAAACGAATCTAATAAAGATCTGTTAGTTTTGTCCCCTGCGAAAAAAAACAGGCTATAGGAATCTATCGAATACCTATATAAACAAAATATCACCTACTATAGATAAAATATTACAAAGCGGAATAACTAATAGGAGTGGCAACGTCGCACCATACAAAGGAATTGCATTAAGCAGGAGAATGAATTAAAACTATGTATATTATGGGGATTCTGGATAATTTGTAATATGGAAGGGAGTCCTAATTGGTTTCCCTCCGTCTGGCAATTTACGAATATTTGTATATCGACATGTGGTAAATTTTCAAAGAAGTGAGTTAAACACTATCTTTTAAATTGTTTAATGGACCAATATTCGCAGTCATAATGTATAAAAATTGCCCACAAGTGGTGGACGCTACAATAATGCGAAATGAAAGGACGTTGAATCAATATTGTGATAAATAAATATATGAGACATCATATTTGACATTTTTAAACACTTTGTTAATTTTATATAAAGGATATGTCCTTCGCTTATCGGTACTAGATTGCCACTTCAGATTAGTAATCCATTAGGCTATATTGGTTACTCTGATTTTTCTGTGGATATTCTCATTTCTTAATCATAACATAAAAAGTAATAAATATCCTAAATATTTACTAATTGTTTACATGGGCTATGCACCTTACTATGTCAACTCATAAAACAGTTAGTTCTGCAAAGAGCAACATCCTCCTAAATTTTGTATGTTGAATAAGAGAAGTTCCATAATTGAAAATAACTTCTCAGGAATGACTTAGCGAAAACTTAACAATTTTAAAACAATTGTAGGAATGTATTTTGCTTAAATAGTGTATTGTAGTAATCTTTAAGTTTGTGATGTAGCCTTAACCATAAGAATCCAATGGACTCAAAATTTTGTATATAAATTTATTTAAACAAACTGGTTTTAAATAAATTTATATTCTAAATTTTGGTGGATTTCATAATATTTTAGTTTAGGCATCTTCATCGAAATAAAAAAGTAAATTAATAAAGTTGCATTAACCGTTACTGACACCTTTTACTTAGTGTAGGATCCCAAATCCACTCCAGCCACCAACTCTAAACATTCTGTTTTGACATGGGTGTGTTTACCTTTGGGCAATGTAAATACATAACCTAAAACAGTCAAACAACCCATAATAAAATAACAAATGTGTGTTTGTGAATTTGATCTGGTATTTTTTGATACTTAAATATAATTAAAACAGAATTTAATATTTAGTGACAATAATGAAACTTTTATTCACTTTAATTCATTCACAGGTTAAGCATAAAAACCATTTGACTTGGTTGACTTGGTAATATGGTATGAATAGAGAAAGATGTTTTATGGAACTGCATGAAACCAATTTAAATTATGATATGCGCAAATAATAATATATTACAATAAAATATTAATAATGAACGTATTACAAGTGGTTTATCGTATTTGCCTAAATACGTAGCAATAACGAGGAATACTCCCAAACTCGGAAAAGTAGTTTCTAATTGTGTTAGAATTTGTCATCATGATCGAAATCGATCAGGCCATCGTCATCGTCAATGATGATGACAACGACGTCATCAACATATAGGATTTTATGGTTTAAGAACAATTTATTCCTGAAAAAAAGAATACAATTCAATTGATATTGAGATAATTGAGAAAACAAATAATTTTTTTAAACTTAGTATAATCGTGCTGGCTGTACACAAAAAGACTAAATAAACTTGTTTTCTGATTCGTACTTATAATATGAGTGTTTGGTATAACTAGGAAAAACAAGACAGTATTACATAACGTTATTATATCAGTTAGGTGATACCAACTAAACAACAATTAAAAAGGTTATGGTCAGAACTAATGCACTAAATTATTTTTGAGCTTAAAATGTAAATTACAAACTTTTTTTGTTTCGCATGTAACATACCATTATCTTATGATCATCAGAATCTGGAAAGAACTTTTAGTTAAGGTTTTTTTTTTCTTGAATAACACTGAGAACTGTAGTTCTTTTATATTATTGGGTAATTTATTAAATAGCTGTGCTCCTGCTTAGGGTAGATTTCTTTTACTGTAATTAGTTCTTGGTTGT
Organism: Parnassius apollo; assembly: GCA_907164705.1. Taxonomy (NCBI): domain Eukaryota; kingdom Metazoa; phylum Arthropoda; class Insecta; order Lepidoptera; family Papilionidae; genus Parnassius; species Parnassius apollo. The sequence continues at coordinate 13,336 of CAJQZP010001307.1, forward strand.
ATTAGGCACATGCTATTCTTCCGTCAATTTATATGGAATCAGTGTCTGTCCTGTCTTTGCTAACGCTAACTTTGAGATTTTGGTGATGATTAATGAGTTTTGAATTAAGTTTTAAAATTACAATAGTACACTTTGTTTAAAATGAATTTTAATAGATATTGATCCGTATAATTATAATAAAATATACAATTTATAATATAGCTAAGTAATTTATCTAACACTACCTGTGTCCGACATGTATTTCGACACATTTTTTTGTCGGAAACTTTCGAACATTTGGCGTACGTACGTACAACAACTCATCAAAGTTTAATTATTACAACTTTTAACAAAGACAAATCAAAATTTTAATACTGAAGTCTGCCTCTTACATAAAACAGGAACATACATTGACTTATATATTACTAGCGTAAGGACCGGGCCGCCCGAACAACTGAAACTGACCAGTGCGCTGGCCCTAAAATAACAGTTTAGGGCCAACGCGAATCGGGGGACAGTAGTGCACGCGCAGGACAGATTTGCCTGTCACAATTATGTCTAGTTGCGTGGTAAAAGAATGCAAAAATTACGATAAAAAGATTTTAAAAATAAACATGGGATATCGTATCATCGGTAAATAACCTTATATCAATTTTGTTACAATTAAATTATTATATAAACGCATTTTTACGTTTTATTTATTTTATTAGTACGTTTAGTTACGTTACCAAGGCCAGGGTTGGATTCAGACCCCCAAAAATATTGTACATGGTAAATAAAATTATACTATTTAAAAAGATTGTATCACGTTTGACGTTTCATATTTCTTTTTTTCCCATGTGCCGGGATTTTAGCGTCACGCGTCTAGTTTATCTATACGTTTCGTTTTTTGACGGTTTTATTTTTATTTCTGTTTAATTTTTGTTTAAAGAACTTAGTGTACGTTAAATTTTGAATATTAGTACCTAATATATTTTATATTCAATGAGGTTAAAACGAAAATAGTACAAAAGAAACCATATCTGCTTAATTGAATCTGAAAATCTGATTCATAATTTTATAATATTTTTTCATATTTAAAATATTTTTTGAAATTCTGTTTTCAAAGCGATTGCAGCATAGAGTTTTTATCGTGGTACCCCTCATTATAGTTGTATCAAGGATGCAGCATAAATTCATCGATCGAGCATCGATTGACCAGAAAGGGAGCTAATTCCAATTTTCTTAAAAAACGCGATACTCATGTACATCACAGAAATATCGATATCGTAGGGTTAATATTAAAATGTAAAAGGACCCAATAATAAGACAAGTCGACCTTTAGGTACAATTATGGTATTTTCGTTTAGTATTATTACTATACACTATGTACTACAAAACTATGAAATAATGGTACAATTAGTATAATTATACTACGAAATCCGACCCTGGTTACGTCGTTTTGATATGAAGTTTATATTATGAAAGATGCGCTACTTTTTTTTATATGAAAAAGTTATGAGTAAAATATTTAGATGGGCCTATCCTTCCTTTTGAAATCATTGAGAATATATCAGTAGATTCGCAGTTATTAGCTTATTAGGTCATTCATAATAATAATAATAATGTCCTCCAGACCGAATTTCGGCCAAGGCGGCCTGCCTCAACGGAGGCTAGCCATCGGCGCAGGCCAGGATTATAATGCCCAAGTGTGTGCGCAAGCACAAGTGCACTCTGTATTCACTCACTCTTATAATCCGATGGGACGGTAAACCGAAACGACCGAAGAGAGATCAGGCGCAGGACTAACGCCTTTACGTGCTTTCCGAAGCACGCGGGTGAAACACAGCCAATTTCCTGACTCCCGGCAGCTACTGAGAATTTCTTGACGGAAAAACTCAATAATTGATATTGTTGGTCCGATCCGGGATTCAAACCTAGGACCTCATGATCAGCGGTCGCACTACTATAACCACTAGATCAACGAGGCAGTCAGGCCATTCATACATTGGTATAGAAACGCATAGAACCCAAAAAAACAAAAAACCATATATTATTTTTAGAAATCTTCGCAGGCACTTTAAAACTCTTGATATATGTATTGTCATACAGTATAACTTCTAAATATTAGATAGATATAAAAATAATAACTGCTTTATATTTTTAACCAAAATTAGTTCCATCGGCATAAAAATTAAGTTGCATTTAATCTGAGCGTGCGTAAATTTCAATTAAATAAGGGTATGAAAAAGGACATAAAGCAAGGACTTAATGGGGTGGAAAATTAAGTTGCGGGATGAAAGCGACAACTATTTTTCCAAATGTTTGTAAATACTAATTAGTAGGTTTAACACATGTATAACAATGTAGTTCTTTTCCTATTTGTCAATTAGCCAATATATATATATATATATATATATATATATATATATATATATATATATATATATATATATATACTAGCTTGCCAGGCAGACGTTGTTCTGCCCTTTTCGACGACCCATTGTCATGTCCTATTAAAAATCCTTAAATTCGCAAAAAAAAAAATTGTGGGTCACTCATGGCCAAAAAATACTATCCTATCTCTCAAGTTGGACCAAACTGCACACGGTGTGCAAATTTGATTAAAATCGGTTAAGTAGTTTAGGAGTCCATCGCGGACAAACAACTTGACACGTAATTTATATATATTAAGATATATAAGTATATGGTATATATGTATGTCTTTAAAAATCCAATAATGCACATAGGCCTCTTCTCTTTTAAGAAAGATTTATTTGAATCTTCACGCTTGACAGGATTGCCGATTGTAGTACCAGACGTCTCAGTCCTTTGATGCTGTAGCCCTTTGCCGGCCTGGATATTTTACATAGGGCGTGAACGAGATGGTATACAAACATATGATTTTGGCGCATAGGATTACGCATAGGATCAAATGGGATGACGGATTCAATTGTCCCACCACCACATGCATATATGTATAACTTACATGCGTATTAGTGATAAATATATTTAGTTTCTTTTTTAAAGAATACAGGTGATAAACGAACAAACAGTCCACCTCATGAATAGAATAAACAGAATCATTTCATTTTATTAAATATTGATTACATGTAATATTTACTGAAATTCCTTTTTTACTATTACCAATGATTCGGAAAAAAACCTTTGTTCTGGGAGGAAACAGCAAGAAAAAAAATAGGAAAAAGTCTTATACTATACTTTGATAAGTAATACCTATTTCCAGTCAAAAACTTCTTAGTTAAATTATTTACATATATCAATCACATGAAATATATATATATATACTATAGTTCTTACCATCAAATGTCAGATTTAAATTGTTATTACGAGGGCGGCACTGAAAATTTCAGGAATCAAGGAAGTGACACAACATTACTATTTAAAAATGTATTTATTGCTTTTCGAAGTATTCTCCGCGAAATTTGACACATTTTTCCATACGATGGAACCAATCATTGAGGCAACCATTCCATTCGGAAGTTGGGGTCTCCAAAATGGCCGTTTTGTAGACGTCCACAGCTTCTTCAGGTGATGAAAATCTCTGTCCACGCAATTTATTCTTTATTTTAGGGAAATTATAGAAATCATTAGGGCTTAGGTCGGGGCTGTACGGCGGATGGTCTAATAATTCTATGTTTTCTTGCTCTAAAAACTCTTTTGTTCTGTGTGCGGTGTGAGAACTCGCATTGTCGTGATGGAGGACGATGCGGCGGTTGCAGTTCTCTTTACGGAGTTCAGAAAAGACCTGTGGCAAACAAATACTAGCATACCATTCTGCATTAACCGTTCTTTGTCCCTCAAGAGGAATAGTCGTAACATGCCGGTTTTGGAGACAAACGTGGCCACCATTTTTTTTGCAACACTCCGTGAACGAACAATTTTTGTTGGCTTTAACTCATTTTCACAGCCAAACTCGTGACCGGTATTTTGTTTCGAGTTCGTACGCGTATACCCAGGATTCGTCACCTGATACGATGTTATGTACAGCATTTGAGGATCCTGCGTGGAATCTTTCGAGAGTTCTGACGCACCAAGTAACGCGAGCCGCTTTTTGCTCTTCACAGAGCGAATGCGGTATCCATCGGGAAAACAACTTTTTTACATTGAAATAATACTAGTTTTTACGGAATTTATCGCGTATATTTAACTTTTTTAACTTTTTAAATACCCGACGTTTCGAACGCTTTACAGCACTCATGGTCACGGGCAGGACTGAGATGTTCAACGTCCATATGTCATAGTTAACCGCGGTTACCATAGATTAAAATTTTAACTTTTGTTCCGATCTATGCAGTATGAATTTATGGTATCTTGAAGTCTTGCAGTTGTATCCTTGGGTTGGAATTTAATTTTATTTATTATAGGATCCCAAGCAGATGGTAGCACCCAGCCATCTTCTCTATTGAAATTAGGATGTTTTTTGATTTCAATAGCCTCGCGAATCATCCTTGGAAGGAATCGGTGTTCTTTAGCGAGGATCTGCGGTCTATCAAATCTGATGTAGTGACGGGGGCGATCCTGTGCGTGTTCACAGACTGCAGACTTCCCGGAGCGTCGATTCTTCACATCAGCTATATGTTCTTTAACGCGGGTTTTTATTGATCTTTTAGTTTGTCCTATGTAGGAGAGACCACATTCACAATCAAGCTTGTACACTCCTGCGTCTTGCAGAGTGACATTACACTTGACCGATGGTAAAAACTGACCAATCTTCTTCAGCGGCTTGAAGTATGTTTTGATGGAAGCGCGCTTCAAGATGTAGCCAATCTTGTCAGTGACTCCTCTAACATATGGCAGTACAGCAGGTACACTCTCGACTGTGGCCGGCTTCACTCGTTCACTGTGACGTAGGCGCGGGGCTCGAAGCTTATTGTCATGCAAAACTTGCTTGACATGGTGGAGCTCTGCAGCCAGGTGTTTACTGTCACAGATCCCTCGTGCTCTCTGAAACAAAGATTTACCCACGGTAGCTAACTGTGAAGGATGGTGGTGAGAATCATCGTTTAAATATCTATCTGTATGGGTCTTTTTTCTATACACAGTATGGTTCAAGGTGTTATCAGGATTCCGAATTACTAACACATCTAGAAAAGCTAAGGAATTGTTTGCCTCTAACTCCATTGTGAACTGAATTTTAGAATTTATAGAGTTAAGATGGTCTAAAAATGCAGTTACTTTATCTAAAGGTAGAATTGTGAAAGTGTCGTCTACGTACCGCTTGTAGAACCTTGGATTTATGGGAGAACTAAGCAGGGCTTTCTCCTCAAAGTCTTCCATGAATATGTCGGCGACAATGGGAGATACAGGTGAGCCCATCGCCACACCATCTACTTGCTTGTAGAACTCCTCCTTCCACAATAGGTAGCCAGATGTAAGGCAGTGTCTGAGTAATACTGCATATTCTACGGGCATGTTGTTTTCTTCCAGCCTTCTAGTTACAATTGAGATGCAGTCTTCAACAGGTAAGCATGTAAACAATGACTGCACATCAAAACTGACCATAGTTTCATTGTCTGCCAGATGTAGGTCTTTAATCTCGCTGACAAAATGGTAGGAATCCTTTATGTGTGCTCTTGTATGTCCCCTGAGTGGTGAGAGTATTTTCGCTAAGTGTTGAGCCAATCTGTAAGTTGGTGAATCGATTTGGCTCACTATGGGACGTAATGGAGCATTGGGCTTGTGTATTTTTGGTAACCCATACAATTTTGGTGATTTGGCGCACGTAGGTATTATCCATTTTACGTCCAGATTTAATTTTTCGGAGTGTTTCTTTATGAGGTCACTAGTTGTTTTTAGTGTGCTATTTGTTGGGTCGTTTTTAACCTTTTTATAAGTACTTACATCCGACAAAAGTTCTTGTATTTTAGAATTATAATCTGAAGTATCCATGACTACCGTGGCGTTTCCCTTATCTGCGCGGAGAATCGTAAGTTCGTGTTTATTTCGTAGGTTCTTTAACGCTATAAATTCGTCTTTGGGAAGATTCGGTTTAGGCACTGAACATCGACGTAACATAGACGAGATGTCTTGACGTATCGCCTCCAAATCTTCTTTCCGCATATTGTTTTTAAATAAACAGTCCTCGACACTACAGATAATTTCTTCGTACGGTAATTTGCGGAGTGTAATTGCAAAGTTGAGGCCTTTGGATAAAACCCTAATTATTGCATCATCCCCAAAATTGTATGGGTTACCAAAAATACACAAGCCCAATGCTCCATTACGTCCCATAGTGAGCCAAATCGATTCACCAAATTACAGATTGGCTCAACACTTAGCGAAAATACTCTCACCACTCAGGGGACATACAAGAGCACACATAAAGGACTCCTACCATTTTGTCAGCGAGATTAAAGACCTACATCTGGCAGACAATGAAACTATGGTCAGTTTTGATGTGCAGTCATTGTTTACATGCTTACCTGTTGAAGACTGCATCTCAATTGTAACTAGAAGGCTGGAAGAAAACAACATGCCCGTAGAATATGCAGTATTACTCAGACACTGCCTTACATCTGGCTACCTATTGTGGAAGGAGGAGTTCTACAAGCAAGTAGATGGTGTGGCGATGGGCTCACCTGTATCTCCCATTGTCGCCGACATATTCATGGAAGACTTTGAGGAGAAAGCCCTGCTTAGTTCTCCCATAAATCCAAGGTTCTACAAGCGGTACGTAGATGACACTTTCACAATTCTACCTTTAGATAAAGTAACTGCATTTTTAGACCATCTTAACTCTATAAATTCTAAAATTCAGTTCACAATGGAGTTAGAGGCAAACAATTCCTTAGCTTTTCTAGATGTGTTAGTAATTCGGAATCCTGATAACTCCTTGAGCCATACTGTGTATAGAAAAAAGACCCATACAGATAGATATTTAAACGGTGATTCTCACCACCATCCTTCACAGTTAGCTACCGTGGGTAAATCTTTGTTTCAGAGAGCACGAGGGATCTGTGACAGTAAACACCTGGCTGCAGAGCTCCACCATGTCAAGCAAGTTTTGCATGACAACAAGCTTCGAGTCCCGCGCCTACGTCACAGTGAACGAGTGAAGCCGGCCACAGTCGAGCGTGTACCTGCTGTACTGCCATATGTTAGAGGAGTCACTGACAAGATTGGCTACATCTTGAAGCGCGCTTCCATCAAAACATACTTCAAGCCGCTAAAGAAGATTGGTCAGTTTTACCATCGGTCAAGTGTAATGTCACTCTGCAAGATGCAGGAGTGTACAAGCTTGATTGTGAATGTGGTCTCTCCTACATAGGACAAACTAAAAGATCAATAAAAACCCGCGTTAAAGAACATATAGCTGATGTGAAGAATCGACGCTCCGGGAAGTCTGCAGTCTGTGAACACGTACAGGATCGCCACCGTCACTACATCAGATTTGATAGACCGCAGATCCTCGCTAAAGAACACCGATTCCTTCCAAGGATGATTCACGAGGCTATTGAAATCAAAATACATCCTAATTTCAATAGAGAAGATGTCTGGGTGCTACCATCTGCTTGGGATCCTATAATAAATAAAATTAAATCCCAATTTATTTTAATCTATGGTAACCGCGGTTAACTATGACATATGGACGTTGAACATCTCAGTCCTGCCCGTGACCATGAGTGCTGTAAAGCGTTCGAAACGTCGGGTATTTAAAAAGTTAAAAAAGTTAAATATACGCGATAAATTCCGTAAAAACTAGTATTATTTCAATGTGTAGTGTTCGCGTAAATATAAGAAAACTTTTTTACACCTAATTGTTCATGCAAGATTATTTGTATTTGACTCATGCCAATGTCTAAAGTTGCCTGAATTTCGCGGTATGTCACATGTCGATCTTCCTCAGTCAGCTTACGCACAGTATCAACGTTTTCTTGGGTGACGGGGATCATCACTGAGCTTGACACGTCCACGTTGAAATTCAGCAAACCAGCGATAAATTGTGGTTTTGGATGGGGCTTCATCACCAAATGCAGAAATCATCCGGTCAACACACTGTTTTTGTGTTAAACCACTTCGAAAGTCATAATAAATCATCGCTCTTGAATTTTCTCGAGTCAATTCCATTATCTCAACGACTAAATAAGTTTGACAAGACCCTGTGACAAGACCGAGAATCTTTTTTTTAAATAAATAAATGGTATTCGATTTTTTAAAACCAAGGAGTTTTCAATTAAAAAGATTTTAATATGACAGGAACAGTGGAGATATTCCATTTCCGATACTTTCAGTGCAGCCTGCAGTTTATCTTCTCGAATAACCTGTTAAGCTCATTACAGTCTGGTTTCGGCCCAGGTCATAGCACTGTTTCCGCACTCCTTAAAGTCACTGTGACTGGTAACATTAGGGCAGGCATGGAGAAAACTAAAGTCATGCTGGTTTTGGTTGACTTCTCTAACACCTAAACTAAACTACGTCACGACATCCTATTATCAATCAGTCACCAACAGTCAGTTCGCATTGACGAGTCCTCATCAAGTTGGTGTGACTTGCAAGCTAGTGTTACTCAAGGCGGTATTCTACCTCCGTTGTTATTTTCAATATTTATAAATCTATTTATCCCAAATCTTCAGTATGCGTATCATTCGTATGCTGATGTCTTGCAGTTGTACTCACATGCGGAGGACAACAGTATATCTACAGCAATTGATTCTGTCAATAGGGACCTAGAGTATATAAAGAACTGTTCTGACAAGTTTGGCCTTAAAGTTAACCCATCCAAATGTCAGGCTATAATATTAGATAGCCAACGGATGATAAAAAACCGAATCCCACGCTTTACCTCCGATCATTTTATCGATTTTATTTTAGAACTGAGTCATATCGTGAAAGACCATGGCTTATGTAAATGCTAAGGCAAATGTTTGTCAGAAAGTCACAGGTATTTTCCGGTCTCTCTACCGCCTGAAGAACTTTCTCCCGTCTAGGACCAAGACAATTATAGCGCAGACCTTAATACTTCCCATTTTGACTATGGTGATGTGTGTTATTTTGACCTGAATGCAGAACTCTTGAACAAATATGACCATCTTTTTAATAACTGTATTCGATTTTTTTTATTCTTCGAAAGTATGATCATGTGTCTACTTATCGCTCTCAACTTAACTGGTTACCCATTCGTCAGCGCCGTAGTCTACATGCACTCACTACTCTTTACTCTGTCTTGGTGTCTCCTAATCCTCCATCTTATTTAACTCCTCATTTTCAATATTTTAGCTCCAACCATGATCGAGTTCTCCGTTCTAATAATAACCTTTTGCTTCAGTGTCCCCCTTTTAGTACTAACTTTGTCCAATCATCGTTCTGTGTTCAATCTGTTTTTCTTTGGAATGCTCTTCCGTCCGAAATCAGGAGTGCCAAAAACCGGATTTTGTTCAAGTCCAAAGGGCGAGAACTTCTGGTCAATAAAATGGCAGATTCAACTTAGCGATCGTAGTTAGTCGTGTTTAATAATATTACATTTAAAATATAAGTATATTACATATATGTATTTTATTTTATGTATATACGTACATTATGTCTATATATGTAGGTATATATACGCTTATATATGCATGAGTTTATATATATGTGAATATCAAATTCTGTACATACTTGTTATTACACCTACCTCTTTTATCTCTGCACTACTCTAAGGTAGGCTGGTAGATAATGTCTCAGGCATTAAGTCCGCCTATATACATCTAATGTGTATATGAAGTTAAATATATAAATGAAATAAAAAAGAATCAAAATGAATGGAATACTATCGTAAATTATGTGCCCGTTTTCGAAAATCCGCTAATGCTCGTTACTTACAACTGTATAATGAAAACATTTTTATTATCCCGCAAGGTACTTTGATTGATTTTACGACATCTCTAAGTTAATTTTGGTCGAAAGCTTAAGTTGAATTAATTAAATACTTATTATTAGTAAAATAATTATCAAGCGGGGGTTAGCCAGTAACCATCGAACCGTGCTAAGCGCAAAGTGATTAAATAGGCCGCAGTTGCGTTTTGAACATGAATCCCGGGACGTCTCCAAAACGCTAATGAGATTACCGCGGGGTTTTAAGCAATAAATATCTAGCATGGCCTACGTAACCTTTGCAGCGAAGGATTTTCTCTCACAATAAATGTAGTATTAGTTTACTACAGATCAAAAAATTTTTTTTATTTTACACTTAAATTTTTCCAGCCGTATAACAAAGTCAGGAGCAACGACTTTGGCTGGGTTTGAGAGGCATTTTACGTTTTCTTCATCAAAATGTTTTGTGGCGGTGTAAGAATATCCACTAGCCCATAATGTAGTACTTTGGGTGTCGTAAGAGGCGACAAGGGAAAACAAGCAAAGTTCAAAAATTTCATTAAACTAAGTTTGTATAAAACGGGTTATTATAATATTAAGGAATTTATGGATGACAGTAACCCCCGGGAAGGGTGATCGCTACCAAGCTATTTCTAATTTGTGTTGTGTTGTTAATTGTAAACGTGATTGTAAGCTATTATTTGAAAAAAAGTAGTCCCGCTGGGTTTCTTGCTGGTTCTTCCCAGAACAGAGGGTTTTTTTTGCGAACCAGTGGTAAATGAAAAAATTGACTTTCAATAAGTATTGCTTATAATCTACTTTGAATAAAAAAGTTTCTGTTTCTGTTTCTATTTCAAGTCAGAAGATGGGCAACAGCGTTTTCCTAAGACTAATTATCTACTTGTAAAATAAGTAGGCCAAATGGAATTCACAATCGTATATTTGTGTACAAAAATAGGTTAAATAAAAATAAACTTTATATAAAATAAATTAAAAACAAAAAGGTTCTCGAGTGGCAGCCTCTTACCGGTAGGCGTAGTGTAGGGCGATCCCCCCAATAGATGGAGTGATGAATTGGTAAGAGATGCAGGAAGTCGATGGATGCAGATGGCTCAGGGCCATGCTTTGTGAAGGGCTGTAACGATGGCAATTGTGGTACAAAAATACAATCAAGACAGAATACTAAGCAGATACATTAATTCCAAAGCACTCTTGGAAACCACAGTTTTTATTTCCTAGTTTAACAACCAGAAAATATAATCGTTTTATTTTCTGGTTGTTAAACTGTGGTTACCAATCCGCCACGCAAGCACGGCTAATATGGCAAATATCCCCGTTATGTTGAACACAGACCTCCCAATCAATGGGGACGTCAATGTTCAACAGTGGACTTACATAGGCTGTTTTCTGCGACAGCTTTGACCAGTACAGTTTTTTTTTTCATTCTACAGACATTAAATGTTATATGCCTTAGTTAATTCGTGGATTTCTTAATTTTCATCAGATACACGTGGTTGAGCTACGCTGCAGCTGTATATTGGTTGTAGCACGAATGGGTCACCTTGACAGGGGAACGACCGATTCTCACTAAATACTAGCGGAAATTTCATGCTGCTGCTGCGGAATGCTGTGGTATGGTAAGTGTAGAGAACCGCAGACACTTTTCACTGGAAATGAGGTGTTTCATTTTAGCCTTCAGGGATGACAACGCATCTGCATTTTTATTCTTAATCGAGGATAGATATATACTAAGTCCATAGATAACTGCAGTGAAAGGTTCACTGCTGTGACCATAATATTTTATAAAAATATAAAATATAAATCCAGATGTTAGTCAATGATAATATTTTCATCGTCACTAATAATACACGTATGACTATATAAATTTTTATTTGCATATTTATTTCCCTCCACCTCCATCCGATTAATTTCTGAACATAGCTTCTTTCACTATAAGAAATATTCGCCGTGATTTACCGCTACACTTCCTAGATGGATTGTTGGTATTACTACTTATTAATTTTTTAATTTTTTTTTAGAAAAATATTAGTAATCTTATTAATAAAGATTATTAATATTCCTTTTAACCAACTCCTGGTAAGCGTAAAACGACTAAACGCTTATGTTAGGAGTGTTTCACGACAGTAGTCAAATGGCGGATTCAAACCCACGACCTTTAGAGTTCGCGATCCGCGCTCTGCCGTTAGGCTACTGTCGCCTAATGGCAGTGCGTGGACTACTACTACTACATACTGGTTATATGCTGCAAAACTTCCATATAAGAGACGGTATATCGCTGTCGCTATCACTCTGTAGTGGTCGCGTAAGTATAGCAACTACCCCATTTAATCCCGTGGGTGTCGTAATAAGCGATAGAGAGGAACTGAAACACAAGGACAGCGGAATGTTTATAATAACAGTCAAAAATAAAAATAGCCTGTGGTCGCACTTTCGCCTTCCGAGTGTGACAACTGCAGCAAAGTCCCCCACGACGCAATCAATGGAGGTGGACTATATCAGCAGTAGACTTTTGATAGACTGCACTGAATGAATGATGGATGAATATCTCCATCAACTGTAGTCCATGAAGTATTTTTGACCTCTTCCGAAATTCCCTTATGACATCCATGGATAGACTCACTCCATGATGCTGGATACTTCTACACCACCACGCCATGAAATAAATCTTATATATTATTACCGATAAAAGGAATGAACGTATAAGAATTAATGGACGAGTTGTAATTTATATTTTCAGAAATAAAATAAGAAAATATTCGCAAATATTTTTCTATTTCCGAGTTCTTACAATCAAATACAAAATATTTTTTATGTCGAGATAAGAGACAGCGTAAAGTAGAAAACACACGAAGGTCCCCTTGGGGCTCTTGTAGTTGTTTAGAGCAGAAAATATTTTACGTGAAAATATTTTTGTTATAAACTTATTGAATTAGAACTCTCAGAGTGTGTTTTAGAAATAAGTGATTTTGCTTCTTGCTTCTGAACGATGTCTATAAAATAGTTGACAATAAATAAATAATAGAAATAATAATATTATAGTAAAAACTATAATACAAACTTATTTTATAGTAAAGTTTGTGTTTTTGCCAAGTATTTTTTGTAAGGAAGACTCACAAAGAGAGGGGTTTTCCAAATTTAATCAGTCACTTAAAACTTATTTATTTATTTATTTAAGCCTTTACTTCCCAAAAAAGAATTATATAAAATTAAATATATTACATAATTTCATTTACATTTACAAAACCAATCGTGCTTCAAAGAAAATTTTAACAAACATTTAGATTTTTTTTAATTATTAAAAGCAAATAACAATTAACTACATTTTTTAAATTATCAAATATGAAATAATAAAAGAAATTAATCGAACAATATTAATCAAATTTACAGCAGATTGGTCATGATAACATAATATTCAAATTTTTAATTTTTCCTAGGATTTGATATTATATATTATTTATTTGGGTACCCATTTGCAGGTGAAGGCCTCCTCCATCTTTTGCCATTTTTGTTTATCTTGTGCGAGTCTCATCCAGGTGTGTCCAGCTCTGGCCACAATGTCATCACACCACCTACGCCTAGGTCTACCGCGTGTCCGTGGCACTTCGCGAGGGTACCATTAGAGGACTCTCGCACTCCAACGTCCATCTGTAGCTCTTGCAACTTGGCCTGCCCATCTCCATTTTAATTTACATGCTAACTCTGCAGCATCTATAACTTTTGTGGTTTTTCTTATTTCTTTATTTTTTTGTCTATCTAGATTGAGCGGGCATGCCAGGGAGTAGGTATCATCCTTTCAGAAAGAATGGGCCTATGTGTGAAAGAGTATGAATGTGTAAGCCCAAGACTGCTATGGATACGAATGAAAGTGGGCTTAAAGAAGTTGTTTGTGCTAGGGGTCTACGCCCCAGACATGTCTAAGCCCACTTATATCCGAGAGCAGTTTTGGGAAATGGTAAGGATGGTGTTAATGAAATGTAAGGGAAATGAAAATATTATTATGCTAGGAGATTTTAATACAAGGGTTGGCGTGAGGGGGCTTGGTTATGAAAGTATATTGGGAACGTTTGGTGATGAAAGTATAAATGAGAATGGTGAAAGCTTCCTCACCGTATGTATGGAAAAGAATTTCTTTGTGACGAACACTTACTTTCGCCACAAGAGGATTCACATATATACTTGGGAAAGAGGTGATGATAGAAGCATGATAGATTTCGTAATTATGGATGAAAGAATGACGGGCGCAGTGGTAGATACAAAGGTTTACTGGGGGGTCTAACGTAGCAACGGATCACTATTTGGTTTTATGTCGAATTAATGGTTTATTCAGTCGTTGGCGCCATCGGTCATCTGTGTCTACCACTGCGTTACAGCGTATTAGAACTGAAAGGTTACAAGAGGAAGGTGAGAAAAACAAGTTCAAATGTAGACTGAAAGAAAATATAAGTGGTTTGGATGAATTATGTATGAATGAGTTAGATTCGGAGAATGTATGGTAAAATGTTAAGAAAGGTTTAGTGGATGCAGCTACCAAAGTATGTGGTGTTACTAAGAGAAAGAATGAAAATAAAAATAATACGTTATGGCGGGATGATTAGATACGTATGGAAGTTGAAGCAAAGAAGAAAGAATGGCTAGATTTACTAGAAACAAAGGCTGGTAATTCTAGCGGTACGAATGATGATATTGAAAGAAAAAAGGCAGAATTTAGACATCTAAATAAGAGAGTAAAAGAAGTAGTTGAAAGAAAAAAGCAAGAAAGAACGGATAAGAATGATAGAAGAATATCGGATAACTTCCAGACAAATATGAAAATGTTCTGGAAACTCGTAATAACTGCCAGGGGACATTCGAAACAGCCTATAATGAATGCTATAAGAGATGAGAATGGCTTTATTCTGAATGATGAAGTTTTGGGTTTAAAAAAGATGGAAGGAATATTTTGAAAGCGTTTTTATGAGTGAGGAGACAACGTATAAAATAAATGAAGTAGAAACTCCGAAAGAAGAGGAAAGAGGTAGCGAGATAAGTATAGATGAAATAATGAAAGCAATGAAAAGCACGAAAGCAGGTAAGGCTGCTTTCGTGTTGTATAGTGTGTGTATAGTTTCACTCGAAATGCTAAGGGCTGGAGAGGAAGTGGTGGCAGGCCTGCTGCACACCTTGTTTAATTTATACTGGGAACTGAAGAGGGTACGGTAGACTGGTGCAAAGCCGTGATAGTCCCAGTATATAAAGGAAAAGAGTCGCAGCAGGACTGTAAAAACTACCGTGGTATCAGCCTTCTTAGCATTGTGGGAAAACTGTATGCTAAGATATACTGACTGAAAGGGTCATGAAAGAAACTGATGAAAAAATTTGGAATGTGCAAGCGGGATTTAGAAAGGGAATGGGATGTACAGATCAAGTCTTTTCCATGCGCATGATCGCGGATAAGTTTTTGGCCAAAAACCAAAAGGTTTTTTGTGCGTTCATGGACTTGGAAAAGGCCTATGACAGAGTGGATAGGGATGTGCTATGGCAAACACTGAATTCATTTGGGTTGAACGCTGGCTTGATACAGGCATTGGAGACGCTTTATAGGGACTATAGTGCTTGTGTTAGGATCAACGGGGTCTACTCGGACTGGTTTGGCATCCATAAAGGTGTCAGACAGGGCTGTGTGGCTTCCCTGTGGCTGTTCAACCTATTTATGGACAGTTGTTTGCAAAATTTGAAAGTTGATGAATGCGGATTAAGAATGGGTGAGTTAACCGTCAAATGCCTTTTGTACACCGACGATCAAGTTATTCTTGCGTCGTCGGCGGCCGAGCTGCAAATGATGGTTACATTAATGAACAGATCATTAAAATAAAGGGGTATGAAAATGAACGCAAGTAAGACGAAAGTTATGACTTTTGAAAGAGAAGAAAGTAAGACGATATGTGAAATAAGAATAGAAGGAAAGTTGATCAAGCAAGTAGATGAGTTTGTATATCTGGGTTGCGTATTTGGCAGGGATGGGAGATGTGATAAGGATATAGAACGACGAGTGAATGCAGGAAATACAATAATTGGGGCCCTACACTCTATTGTGAAGAGTCAAAATGTGTCGAAAATGGCATATATGGCAATTCGCAATGCTGTGTTGGTCCCTACTTTAACACATTCAGTGCCACCGACTCGCCCGGAGAGTTCACGTAAATCTTATTCCAGTGCCGACGACTCGTCTGGCGAGTTCAGTGTTTTTTACTAATATTTCCAAAATGCATCCGTATTTTCTGCTTAAAATTATAGTTTAGACTAAATATATGCTAAACTAAAGATTTACGTGGTGGGCCGGGTGTGGAGACCCCGTTTAAATTTGAAAGGAAACAAACTATTCTGCAATGCCTTGAACTCGCTAGGCGAGTTCCCTGACATAGATCCTCAACCTTTGACATGTTAGACAACGACGTGAACATAGTAGCATGGACTACCTACATACTTGTGATATGGAACTAATATACAAAAAACTAGTTTCATTAGAGTAATTAGGATCGCGCCAAATGGAAGTCCGTAGTCTCTGCCTACCTCTCTGGGTGACAGGCGTGAGTGTTTATGTGTTACTCATCGAAAGTCACTCTTGTTTGATTATGTATTGATATACCACCAGTTTGGAATAAAGCCTCTGTCCTAGGAAGAACTATCAAGACATTATCTTTTTTTAAAACAAGCTTTAGAAATACAAAGTTATTGTAATATTTGAGAAATATATTCATAATATATATTGATAAAGTATTCATTAATAAATATTCATAGATTCTTTTGCGTTTCAATCATTATATAAGTATAACTTTTTAATCCCAGTTATCAGACCTTAATTAATTTTAATTTAATTTTTACAAAAACACTCTAGGGGTAGGGCAGACAAGACTACGTAGAGTCGGGGTGTGCTAATTCGGTTTTAGAACCGATTCGACCTATTTTATCTATAAAGTCTAGTTGCTCTCTCTACTAGCTCTGCTACTAGAGTGGTGAATGAAATAATGTAATGTGAATTGTTATATTTGTTTTCTGATAAACCTCTTGACTGCTCTCCACTGCAACTCAATTTGTTGTATATAAGTCCCATCTCCATCCACAAATGGATTGACTGGGTCTGAGTGATTAACTTTTTTATGAGTGTATCTGTGTTAAAAAAAACAAACTGACATAATATTTGCGTTTCGTTATATGTAATTTAATTAATCAAAATCAAGTACCGGATGTCTAGCCAACTCGATATAACCTCAAAACTTTAACTCTCGATATCTCGAAAAATAAAGATTTCCGGCGTAAAAAGCAGCTAAATGGTAATCAATAGCATCATTTTCTGTGAACTAAAGCTAAAATAGTCACTTAAATCGTGCAGCAGATTACTAAAGCCGACCCAAAATAATACATTTTAATCTGATACCATATTCTTAAAACTGAAAGCCCGTATTAAATTATTTCAGGGTAAAATTGTCTATTCACAAGTATTAGAAATTCAAAATATAACCTTAACAATAACCACAATTTAAAAGGTTGACAACCACTGCTCAAATTACGAAACAAACTTACCTTTTATTTTATCCAAAGAGTTTTTTGCCATTTTTACAAGCCGAATAGTCCGGAAACACTTTTTAATTGCGTAAACACGTTAAGTACACTGTGACGGCCATAAAAATTACAAAACATAGAATTTACCCTTACGTAGTGCCTGTGAACTCGCGTGGCGAGTCGATCAATTTATATTGCAGTGCCGGCGACTCGCCTATCGAGTCAACCGTAAAATGTAGGCGGAATCCGAGAAGACATCATGAAAATCGTAGGGGTGATGAATGTGTTAACGTATGGTAGTGAAAGTTGAGTGTGGCAGAAGAAGCACGAGAGTAGAATGAACGCAGTAGAAATGCGGTCGTTAAGGAGTATGTTAGGGCTGAATCTGAATGACAGGGTAAGAAATTGTGTAATAAGAGAAGAGTATGGTTTGCAAGATGATGTTGTGACCAGGATTAAGAAAGGAATGCTTCGGTGGTTTGGTCATGTGGACGGAATGAATGAGGAAAGAGTGACAAAGAAAATTTATGTTGCAGAAGTGAATGGCAGAATCGAAAAGGGACGTCCTAGGCGAAAATTTATCGACCAAATGGGCGATTTATTGAAAACGGGCCAAATTAGGAGTACCCTTAACCGACGAGCATGTATGCGTAGGTGTATGGATGTGAAGGAGGCGAGAGAGGTGTGTCAGGATCGTGCCAAATGGAAGTCTGTAGTCTCTGCCTACCCCTCTGGGTGACAGGCGTGAGTGTTTATGTATGTATGTATTTGTCTATCTCGTAATTTAAGACCTAACATGTTCCTCTCTGTTGCACGCTGAAGACCTGAAGTTTGTTTATTATTATTTTTGTTAGGGCCCAGCTTTGACAGCCATAGAGTAGTGTTGGTAGAATAATAGTATCTATTGCCTTCTTATTTAGTCGCGTCGGTATAGGAGACTTAAATATTTCTTTTAGTGACCAGCATTTTCTCCAAGCACTTTTTATTCTGCGGTCGACTTCATTCTCTCTTTGGGTTTAAAAACAAATGTTCTGCCCAAAATAGACATACTCTATCAATAAATTTCGCACCTTCGTAGGCACTCTAGCGCTGTTAGTTAAGAGTTTCGTTTTTTCAGTATTCATATTGAGTCCGCACTTTCGACTCTCTATATCTAGAGATATCAGCATGTATTCTAGTTCATCATGACTTTCACTAATAAGGATAACGTTGTCAGCGAATCGTAGGTGGCTTAAATACTCGCCATTTTTTTTTATGCCAATATTATGCCAATTGAGTTGTTGAAATACATGTTCTAAAATTGCGTTAAATAAATACGGTGAGACAGAATCCTCTTGTCTCACTCCTTTCTGAATATTGAATGGTGTTCCTTTTCTCTCTAATTTAACCACAGCCTTGCTCTGTGCAGCTTACTATTTTCCATTATTTTTAAAATATTCTTGTGTTTATTTTATGGCTAATATCACATCAGGTGGACTGTGTGCTCTTTTGTCTCCCTATCCTATAAAAAAAACACACACACACACACACACACACATGATTTTTTAAATGTTTTCAAAATCTAAAATATTCTTGTGTTCAATTTAAAGTTAATATCACATCACACACACACACATGATTTAAGACATCATTATACCGTTCAATACTTTGAAATATAAGCTATTGATGTCCCCTCGATAAGCTTAAATAAAATACATTCAAGCAACGTCAGTGTTACCAGGATTTTTTTAAGACTGGTAACACTTACTCACAATCTATTTTCATTATTAATTAATTCAATAACTCTCTCCCTCTGCCTCTCCGGGCGATATCGTTGCAATTTTATTTTAATCCGCTGATGTATTCATATTTACGAAGCCTCAATAAAATTTGCATTAACAAGTATTGGGTAACGTTCATCGCCTGACACTTCAGTTAAGTCAATAATTTTTCCGAGCTAGCTTTAACAAAACTTTTGAATTTTGAGAAGTTTAAATATATATATATATATATATATATATATATATATATATATATTTATATATATATATATATATATATATATATATATATATATATATATATATATTCGGTGATATATATATATATATATATATATATATCACCGAATGGTTAGAGGCACACTGAACCTAAACGTTAAGTTGGAGAGGTCTCGTCTAATGAAGTCAACGCTCCGTCCCCCCTCGTGCTCTTATCCAGAATCCCGAAAACTTTCAGCTCGAGTTACACAACCGCTTTCAGTGCCTACAAGATTGCAATGCAGTGGACGATATGAATGACAAGCTCGTGGAAACTGTCCATGCGGTCGGAGCTAAGTTCTGCAAGACCCACCGCAGAAGAACACAAAAACTCCCCGATCACACTCTTAATCTCATGGCTGTTAAACGGGAGATGAGACTGCAATCGTCAACAGATTTGACAGCATACAGGCAACTGAACAGACAGATCTCCAAATGCATGCGGCGAGACTTACGCAACTTTAATACCTCTCGTATTAAAGAAGCGATCGAGCGGAACCAGGGCTCCAAAGTCTTTGCCAGAGATCTGTTTGCCAGAAAGAGCCAACTGTCAAAGCTGAAGACTGAATGTGGCAGCATCGTTTCCGGGACACCTGAGATGTTGAGTGAGATTGAGAGGTTCTATGGGCAGCTGTACACATCATTGTTGGAGCCACACGCAAGTGTGAGTAACGATCCAAGAGCAAGTCTTCCGACACTATTCCGATGATATCCCGGACGTCAGTCTAAGCGAGATTAGAATGGCTCTCCAGCACCTTAAAAACGGCAGGGCCCCAGGCGAGGATGGAATTACAGCGGAGCTTCTGAAAGCGGGTGGAACACCGGTACTGGAAGTTCTTCAGAAGCTCTTCAATTCCGTCCTCCATGGTGGCACTACTCCAGAGGCGTGGAGCATAACTGCGGTGGTCTTGTTCTTTAAGAAAGGCGACAACGCTCTCTTGAAGAACTACAGACCGATTTCCCTTCTGAGCCGCGTCTACGTGCTGTTTTCGAGAGTCATTACGAATCGTCTCGCACGCAGACTCGACGACTTCCAGCCTCCCGAACAAGCCGGTTTCCGAAAAGGCTTCAGTACCATAGACCACATACATACCCTGCGGCAGATTGTACAGAAGACTGAAGAGTACAATTTGCCACTTTGCCTGGCGTATGTGGACTATGAGAAAGCCTTTGATTCCGTCGAAATTTGGGCGGTGCTGCAGTCCCTTCAGCGGTGCCAAGTTGACTGTCGGTATATCGAAGTGCTGAAGTGTTTGTACAGTAGGGCTACGATGGCTATCCGAGTACAGAACCAGAGCTCGAAACCTATCCAACTGCAGAGAGGTGTAAGACAGGGTGACGTTATATCCCCGAAACTCTTCACCGCTGCTTTGGAAGACGTTTTCAAGCTACTGGACTGGAAAGGATACGGTATTAACATCAACGGCGAGTACATCACTCACCTTCGATTTGCCGACGATATAGTCCTTATGGCAGAATCGCTGGAGGACTTAAGCACTATGCTCAATGACCTCAACAGTGCCTCTCAACGGATAGGTCTTAAGATGAACATGTACAAAACAAAGATCATGTTTAATGTCCATGTCACACCTATGCCGGTAGTTGTTGGGAGCACTATGCTCGAAGTTGTTGACGAGTATGTTTACCTGGGACAAATAGTCCGACTAGGTAAGTCCAACTTCGACCGAGAGGTCAATCGACGGATTCAACTCGGCTGGGCAGCGTTCGGGAAATTACGACATATCTTCTCGTCAGGTATACCTCAATCTCTAAAAACTAAATTGTACAACCAGTGCGTGTTGCCAGTTATGACTTACGGATCTGAGACGTGGTCCTTCACTGCTGGCCGTATGAGGACGCTCAAGGTCGCTCAGTGAGCTATGGAGAGGGCTATGCTCGGAGTTTCTCTGCGTGATAGACTCAGAAATGAGGATATCCGCAGTAAAACTAGAGTGACCGACATAGCCCAACGGATTAGTAAGCTGAAGTGGCAATGGGCCGACCATATAGCTCGAAGAACCGATAACCGATGGGGAAGAAAGGTTCTCGAGTGGCAGCCTCGTACCGGTAGGCGTAGTGTAGGGCGACCCCCCACTAGATGGAGTGACGACCTGGTAAGATATGCAGGAAGTCGATGGATGCAGGTGGCTCAGGACCGTGCTTTGCGGCATTACTTGGGGGAGGCCTATGTTCAGCAGTGGACTTGTGACAATGAATTGCAGCGCTAAGATCCGAGGGTTCCACGGAACCCACGTGGAAAGTAGATGATTGTCCATATGAAATTATGTTTGTAAAATCCACAGAGGCACACTGAAACCTAAACGTTAAGTTAGAGAGGTCTAATGAAGCCAAAGCTCCGTCCCCCTCGTGCTCTAATCAAAAGCCCAGAAAACTTTCAGCTCGAGTTACAAAACCGTTTTCAGTGCCTATAAATCTACAATGCAATTGTATATACCGGTATGATTGAGAAACACGTGGAAACTGTCTTCCTCTGTCTGCCTCTCAGTAGATAGGTCTTAAAATGAACATGGACAAAACAGAGATCATGTGTAACGTGCATGTCATACCCATGTCAGTAATGAACGGGAGCACTAAGCTCAAAGTTGACGAGTATGTTTACCAGGGACAAATAGACCGACTAGGTAAGTCCAACCGAGAGGTCTTTTCGTCAGGTATACCTCAAAACCTGAAAACGAGATTTTACAACCAGTGCGTATTGCCAGTGATGACTTATGGATCATTAACGTGGTCCTTCACTGCTAGCCGTATGAGGAAGTTCAAGCATGCTAAGCGATAAGGATATTCGCAGTAGAACCAGAGTGGCAATGGGCCTGCCATATAATTCAAAGAACCGACAACCGATGGGGAAAAACGGTTCTCGAGTGCCAGCTTCATACCTGTAGGTGAAGTGTAGGGTGACCCCTACTAGATGGAGTGACAACCTGATAAGTGGCTCAGGACCGTGCTTTGTGGCATTTATTGAGGGAGGCCTATGTTAAGCAGTGGCTTTTTGAATGGGTGTAATGATGATGAAAAATCCACAATAGTAGAGAAAATCGAAGAAAAAGAAAGAAAACATAAAATTGCCAATATGGAAGATATTTTATATTTTCTTTCGCTATTTTGTTCGTAATACACAATAGTTTTTGATCATGTTTTTAAGATATGCTTGAAAAAAAGTTACTGACCTGCTATTATTCTAAATTACATTCTTATTCTTAATCTGCATAGTTACATTTATCCATATGCAATGACAATGACTGAGTGTGGTGTATTCAATTACATGCGGTGTGTATGATTCAAATTTAATTAACACAAAAATTCTGTGATGAATACTATATTATAAATAATATACAGATAAGTTAGTACTGACTAATATGTCTGGTTTCAGGCTTAGATTTACCATATGTCAGGCTTTGCTGGAGCATATGTTAGGATATGTTGTATTTTAAGGATCTTGTCGGGATTGCGACCGAACATTAAAATTGTCAGGATTTTTCACGCATTACGTTTCCGTGTCAATCACGTGACGCGGATTGGTATCATGAGTGCGTGAAACCAATAATTGATTTGTTTTTCCCCCAGTTGTTAACTACGAAAACTACTAAACGTCAGCTTTTCACTTTTCCATCTGAGTAACTGCCATACCAAACACCCTTAGCAGTAAATAAATATTAAATCATAAGGCAAAGACGCAGATAAGGAAGACTCAAGATGAGAAAAGAAGATGAGAGAATTTACTTTTTTCACTCTGGATACAAAGAATATTGATTGAAAAAATCTAAATTAAAGTACACGTGGTATTCACATACTAAATTTTAACATTATCAAGATATATACACAATTTTCAAAAAGTCGAAACAACTGTGGAACATAACAAATGAGAAGATATTTATCAAAATATAAAATTACCGAGAATTAAATCGTGTGGCAAGTTTTATGAGGACTGATTTTTTCATGTATTTTATCAACAAAAAACAAGAAATATGTTATTTTCAAGCTAAACCACAAAAAAAACAGAGAGAATGTATTGAAAAATATGTTTGATGTATGTATCTAAAAAATAATAACCAATTATATTATTATATTTTTAGATGTCAGGTGAGTAATTTTAAATATTTATCTCGTTTAAAATTCTGATTTCATAAAATAAAAAATGTTATTACTAAAGTTATCAATAAAATTTATATAATTTCTCTTTTACCAATTTTTGTTATTTTATTCATTTTGTAGACGGGACGGTTTTAATAGAAAGCCAGTGCTACTTGTATATTTATGTCCTTATTATTTTAGCCTGATTATTTTGCTTTCATAATATTATGTCCATTAAAAAAAAGAATATTCTCTTGTACCTATGACTTTTTTGTTCTAAAATATTTAAAACATAATGACATAATGAATGAACAAAACTAATTTTGTGTACCTATGAGATAAAGATTTTTGTAAAATACGAATTAAACGAAAAGAAAAGAAGAATCTAAAATATTTATTTTAACATTATGAATATAAATCAATTGTATTAACACAATTACAATAATACTTGAAATTATTTGCAGATGAAAGTTAGCACCATACAATATATAATTTAAAGAAACACATGCAATGAGTCTTAATTATTTGCATTCTTAAGAAATACACAGAAGGTTAAAAGATGTTTTAAAACTATTTATCATGTACGCACTGACGATTTCAATGTAACAATTATAATTTTGATAGACAAACATGTTAATAATGTACAAATATGCAATTTACAAAAACTATAAGTACAATTGTTGTAAAATTTGTCGACCAGTGCTGAAATTTCATATGTAGTTTTAATTTTATATTTCATTCTGTTTTGTTATCAATGAATAATATTAATTTAAGGTACAGTTTAACTTAATAACGAAAAGAACACACAACAGTGACAGATATAAATTTTAATTAATAGTAAAAATTGCACCGTACGGTCAAAGTTAGGGGCGATTCTCGAAGTCGAACACGAAATCCGTAGCAAATACTACGTCGGACTGTATTCAGATTTTTATAATTTGTCGCTTGAATGATGTAAAAATATTTTATTATCTTGTAAACGTAAAACTTAAACATCAAAATTAAAATGTATTAATGATAGATGATACTAACAGATACATGGTATTCTATGATAATTTTAATTTATGGGTTTATACACAAATCACAAAAAAATCGCTTTAAATTTTTGCAGAGTTTTATACTATTTTGAAAAAACTTTTCATCATGTCATATATGTATACAATACATGCTCCTTGCATATGCAGCAATATAATGCATTAAATAATTCATTATTAAATATAAATAAAATTAAAAGAATTCTTTTAGTACGAAGTTGATTTAAAATTAATAAATACTAACTATTCTAGAAATCCTTATATTGTAAATACTTTGCACTTCGCAGTAACCACAATTCATTAGAAAATATTTTCACAAAAGTAACAAAATTTTCAAGATATAAATTTATAATGAAATTATATTATTCAATAATAAAATGTATTATTATACATTTGTATATGTGTCTTCTAATGATTTTTGAATTGCCATTTGAGACAGGACGCGAACCAAGGCTTTAAGACTTCGCGACCGCTCGATATCCACTTGAACTATTGCGATCATTAACAAAGTGTCAAAATTTACCTTATTATATTGTAGCAGTTTTTCATTGCCTGAAAACACGGACAAAAAAGACATTTTCTAAAAATAAATCCTAGCTAGATCGATTTATTGCCCTCGAAACTTCCTGCACACAAAATTTTATGAAAATCGTTGGAGCCGTTTCCGAGATTTCGATTATATATATACATATATATATATATATATATATATATATATAGTACCCGGATGACCGCTTTGCTCGGTTTTTTTTTTTGAAATTACATTTATAAATTACATACTGATGAAACTTAATTAATATTTTTTGATCTTATTGACAGAACAGAAAAAACTATTATATTCGAATAAAAAATCATGAGTGCAATTATAATTATTTGTAGTTTTATTAAAATTTTCGTATTTTTAAAAATTACTAAAAAAGGTGGTGAAATAATAGATTTTCTCACAAAAGAAGGGAACTTTAAAAAAAAAAAGGAATAAAGCTAGACCAGAGACAGGACGCGAACCACGGAACTCCGATATCACGCCCAACCGACATCCCACCTGAGCTATAACGATCGTTAGTAATCTGTCGAAATTTACCTTCTTATATTGTAGCAGATTTTTTTATTGCCTGAAAACACGGACAAAAGGACATTTTCTAAAAATAAATTCTAGCTAGATCGATTTATTGTCCCCGAAACTCCCTGGACACTAAATTTTATGAAAATCGTTGGAGCCGTTTCCGAGATTCCGATTATATATATACAAGAATTGCTCGTTTAAAGGTATAGGATTTCACTAACGTGCACTTTTATTGTAAGAGTTTTGTTTACATTTATCAATAAAAACGGACTGAGTCGTTCGAAAATTACTTCTGATTTTTGCCTAACTGTATTATTCAGGTTTAAGCTGTAAATTTTTTAATACGAATATGATTAATATATGGTTTGTTAAAATAAAATGATAAATAAAACAAAATAACTAGATAATTTCTACTTTATAATTCATATTTACTCCTGGAAATATGTGATATATTTTATGTAGTACTCGTATTATTTAAGAGTTTAGCGAAATGTAATATCATGTTTTGTTTGTATACATATTGCACATCTGATTGATTGATTGAGAGGCGTGATCTTTTGTATATAAGGCAACGGATTCTTACACTATTAAGATGTCGAAGGCTTACGATTACAGAATGGTGCAATATATACCTCTGTTGTCTACTGACTTCACTTCAAAATATTGTTTCATACTTTTACTTTATATGGGATTAGAATCCTGTATTTCAATAGATAAAAAAGTTTGATAAAATAAACTATTATTTTATAAAACAAAATTGTAAAGTAGTTCGATACTTTTGTAAGGTTATTTGTGTACAGGAACGGGAGGCAGGTGCTCTTCAATGATTGATTTATTGAACGTTTGCTGGTTATATTTAAATCGTTCTATTGCTAACAGTGTGTATCAGGTAATAATAAACATTTAAAAACAGATCTTATAACTAATTGAACCACGTGCTGTGATTGGTCGCCGACAATAAAAGTGTGGTGTCCCGGTGCGTCGATAGATGGCGTCAGTAGTCGCGCCACATGCCACACACACATGCCGGCCGCCTTGGAAGCTCCCGCTTCCAATGATATATCTACGTTGCCGCTTGATTGGTGATGGTGAAGCCGCAGGCTGCATTCATGTTGTCGTCCTCTGCTGATGGTACAGGCAGAGGGCAGATTTTCGAGAACGCTCGTTGTACAGGACCCGTAGCAGTTTGGATAGTGGCGACACGCGACACGCCGTTCTTTCCGGGGAAAATATGGGTAACTCTGCCCATACGCCATTTAAGGGGTGGTAAGTTGTCCTCCTTAATAACGATAAGCGTGTTTAACGCTATGTCTTGACTGTTCGCCTTCCTCTTCGTCCTTGTCTGAAGTTCAGTAACATATAACTCTTGTGACCAGCGCTTCCAGAAGTGCTGTTTTATTTTTTCCACTGTTTAAAACCGTGTCAAGCTGTGAGTCCGTGCGGTGAGGTCTCTGCAGGCTAGTGCAGTGTTGGCCGGCCAATGAGGAAATGAGCTGGGCTTAGTGGACGAAGATCATGTGGATCTGAGGACATAGGACTTATAGGACGGGAGTTTAGGACTGCTTCGATCTGTGCCAACACAGTGCTGAACTCCTCGTATGTCAAGTTAGCAGTACCCACGACACGCTTAAGGTGGAACTTAGAGGATTTTACTCCTGCTTCCCACAATCCCCCCAAAATGAGGAGCATAAGCTTTTCCAATTTAGCTCCCCTTCCTTTGCGATTCAGTACGTTTATGGGACCCGCATAATCCACTCCACATCGAATGAATGGGAAACCAGGTTCTATTCGTTCAGACGGAAGGTTATCCAAGATTGGCGTTAGAGTTTTAGCTTTCATTCGAGTGCAGCGGACACATTGGTGGACAGCCTTTCTAGCTAGGTTTCTACCCCTAACGGCCACCAATTCTCACGCACGGTGGCCAATAGCAGCTGGGGACCAGCATGAAGAAGCTCTTTGTGTTGATGTTGAAACAACAATTGTGTGAAGTTGTGTTTACTTGATAAAAGTATCGGGTGCTTCTTGTCGTAATTAAAGTAAGGCGAGTTACTAAGACGGCCACCTACTCTAATTATATGCCTTTCATCTTGAAATATATGTATTAAGCCTAGAAATCGAACCTGAAGTTTTTAAAGGTAAGTTACATTTTAACTTATCATATTCCATCGGAAACGATTCGCGTTGAGCAAGACGCGCTAACGACTGTAATGAGTCATTCAATTCAACTACTGATAACGGCCCCTGTGTACGATCTTTCTTTGGTGTGCGTAAGTTATGTATGTATCGCAACAGGTAAGCGCCGGCGCGCACGATACGCTGATAAGCACGAAACTTTTCAAAATTAATAATTTTATTCTTTGTTACATCACAAACCATAACGGTTGTCGTTTGTGATTTTAGTTCTGGTAAGTCGGAGTGTGTAGTCGAAGATTGCTGTGACCATGACGACTCAGAATTTTTTAAGAACTCAGGTCCGCTCCACCACAGATTACTGTCAATGAGTACATCAAGACTAAGACCGCGCGAGACCAGATCCGCTGGGTTATTTTTGGTTCCTACATGTAACCGTAACGCATTACTTGTTATTTCATTAATCGCCACTATTCTATTTTGAACGAATGTTTTTAACGAATGTTGTGACATACGTAGCCATCCAAGGACAATAATTGAGTCTGTCCAAAAGTAAATTTTGTGGAAATTAACACACATTGACTAGATAATTTTCCTATATAATCGTGCGCCTAAGCCAAGCGCCAAAGACACTATGCAATAGATATTAGTATCAAAGACAAAGATATGCTCTTTTATTTTAAACTATAACCTGGCAATGTTTCTTAGAAAAAAAAAAAGAAATCACTCTGAACTTCCGGCGTTCCACGTGTCACTTTGTTGAAGTTGCTCCGTCTTTTTTATAGAATTTTATATTTGTGTCTGGACTAAAAACGAAAGTATTATACTTTTTTATATTCCTTGTAATATAGTGAACACATATATATATATAATTTGTGGTATAAAAAGTGAAAAGTAAATTGCCAAAAGTGCTTCAAAATCTGGAAGGCCCATTATGGCGGCTGGGTCATAAATGTGGTATTTTTCACATTCTCATTTATTTTTAGTGTAAAATGTAAGTAAAAATAGTTTTCTTACATATTTCAAATAACTTGACGTTGTATTTATTTCAAATTCACACAAAACTATTTTAGAAATATTGTTCTAAATGTCACACAGATAAAATATTATAATTTAATTTTTTTTAATTTCTTTATATTTTAATATTTTGGTATGAGTAACGAATGGAAACACATAAAACATAAAAATATACATATTTCCAAACAATTTGATATAAATTTCTCCAAAAACAAAAGTGTAGAATTCAAATTAGTAGTAATTTTGTCACTAAAGTTGAAGTATATGCTACTACTATTCTATACAGGGTAATTTACGTATTTTATTACAATTTCTAGCAACCAAAAATAATTTTATTCGATAGTTTATACATTCAACAAGAATTCCTGTAAGTTTTATCCATAAATATTGTCTCAAAGTGAAAATATAGCAAAATTTGCAATATAGCAAAAAATTTGCTAACTTACAAATTTTCCCGCCAAAAAGGTCCCGAGTGAACGGGAGTATAACATGGCGCGCGCTCGCTTGGCGAACAGGTTAATCGCCACTATTCTATTTTGAACGAATGTTTTTAACGAATGTTGTGACATACGTAGCCATCCAAGGACAATAATTGAGTCTGTCCAAAAGTAAATTTTGTGGAAATTAACACACATTGACTCGATAATTTTCCTATATAATCGTGCGCCTATTAAAGCCCCTCACAGTTCTAGTCGGGGTATGCTGACTGGTTTAATTGGTGCAACTTTACTCTTTGCACGCAATAATCTAATAGTCACCGATGAGTCATCAGAGTAGGTGCGAACATATGCGCATGCACCATACGCACTCTGCGACGCGTCTGTGAATACGTGTAATTCTATAAACTGTGTGTGTGTACTCAGAACATGACGCGGAATACGTAGGTTATGCAAATATTGAAGTGTGTCAATAAATTTTTCCCAGGATAACGCAACATCACTAGGAACTGGATCATCCCAATTTATCTTGCACAACCACACTTTTTGCATCAATATTTTAGCTACTACGACAGCCGGTGTTAAAATTCCTAGAGGATCGTATATTTGTGCGATTATCGACAACATTGTACGTTTATTTAGTAAATTCGGTCTAACTACTCGTGTGGTAAAATGAAGTTCATCACTTTTATTATACCAACCCACTCCTAAAGTCTTAGTTTGGCAATGATCGCCTAATGACAATTCTTTAGATATGTCGTGGTCATTGATATCAACGTTAAACAACCACTTACGCAACGGTAAACAAGCTGAGTTTAAAGTATTTCGTAACTTGTCACAGATATCGAGTAAGCTATTTAAATCATTGTCACCTAGGATGACATCATCAATGAAAAAATCCTCTCGGATTACTCTCGCAACCTGCTGGTCCTTACATTCCAGCGCAAGCTGACGTAAACATCTCATACTAAGGTATGGCGCAGACGCGGTGCCATACGTCACGTTGTTTAGGCGATATACACATATTGGGTCCGACGGAAGTTTACGCCATAATATCAATTGTAAATCTCCTTGATCTGGTTGTACAAGAAAATTCCGAAACATTTTCTCAACGTCCGCACAACCCACGTATTTATATTGCCTAAAGCGTAGTAAAATAGTAAAAATGTCATTCTGAAGTGTTGGACCAATATGTTGAATATCGTTCAACGACTTACCTACCGGACGACGTCGCTGCGCTTGCATCGAAAATAGTGCGCAGTTTAGTCGTACTGCTATTTTCATTAATAACGCCGTGATGCGCCAAAAATAGTGAGGTGACTCATAAGTTTCAACGCAACTCATATGACCGAGCCTTTCATATTCTCCCATAAAATCTACGTATTTTTCCCTAAATTGTGGCAAACGAGCGAATTTTCGTTTTAACAACAACAAACGTTTTTCAGCCGCTGTGTAAGTGTCTCCGAGCACATCAGCTGATTCCTTTAAAGGAATGCGTACGGAAAACCTACCATCTTCCATACGTTTTGTCGTTTTGACAAAAATGTCTTCACACGCACGTTCGTCAGCACTAAGGATGTTTTTATTAACGTTATTATTTATCTCTTCGAGTTCCCAAAACAATTTCAACTGCGTGTCAATTGTTTGGGAGAAATTGCATTGCACATTCTTAACGGGAAGTGTGTTATTATGTAAATGTCCCGACATTATCCAACCCCATTTTGTATTTTGTAAATAAGGTCCTTTATTCAACTTAATTTTGCTATCACACAATAATTCCCAGAACTTATGCGCGCCTATCAGTATATCGATGTCTGACGGTGAGTGAAAGTTCGGATCCGCAAGTTGAATATTATCAGACATAGACATAAACACTCACGCCTGTCACCCAGAGGGGTAGGCAGAGACTACAGACTTCCATTTGGCACGATCCTGACACACCTCTCTTGCCTCTTTCACATCCGTACACCTACGCATACATGCTCGTCGGTTAAGGGTACTCCTAATTTGGCCCGTTTTCAATAAATCGCCAATTTGGTCGATAAATTTTCGCCTCGTTCTTTTCGCATCGTGTAGTTTTTATATTTAAATGTTCCTATACAATTATAAATCCGGTATTAAAAAAATTACTATCATAATTTACGATTTAGACGTAGTTTTTATATTAACTTAACGCGGAATAAAAAAAAATTATTATAGAAGGAAAATTAACAAACTTCACAAAAACAAAATAATAGACTTTTCCGTCACATTTGTTCACACAATTTTTAATCAGGTAGCCCAAGCAGTAAGTATCCACAGCCGTTTATAAAATGCAATGTGGAATGCACTATGCAGTGAAATTGTCTACGCTCACGATCGCCCAGTGTTTTATTTTCATAAACTTCAAGCAAACAATAAACTTGTTATCCTAAGCTCAAAAAACAGCTAAATATAATTAAATTGTGTAGATTTATATTGTTTCAAAATCATATGTGTATAGACAGCAAGGGAAAAATGATTAATTTGAATATCAATTTAGGTAGAATAGTTATTAGGCGATAACCGACAACGACACCACAATAACAAACCGAAAGCAGTTACAACTGTGACATTACAGTTCAAAATTGACAGGGAGTTTGACACAATATATTGATATTTTTTTAGGTGATCGATGCATTTAGGAAAATTATTATCCATTTTACAATTTATTACTTATTTAGATTTTACGATTTAAAAATCTGGACGTAAAATGGATAATACCTACGTGCGCCAAATCACCAAAACCCATACAGGTTACCAAAAATACACAAGCCCAATGCTCCATTACGTCCCATAGTGAGCCAAATCGATTCACCAACTTACAGATTGGCTCAACACTTAGCGAAAATACTCTCACCGCTCAGGGGACATACAAGAGCACACATAAAGGATTCCTACCATTTTGTCAGCGAGATTAAAGACCTACATCTGGCAGACAATGAAACTATGGTCAGTTTTGATGTGCAGTCATTGTTTACATGCTTACCTGTTGAAGACTGCATCTCAATTGTGACTAGAAGGCTGGAAGAAAACAACATGCCCGTAGAATATGCAGTATTACTCAGACACTGCCTTATATCTGGCTACTTATTGTGGAAGGAGGAGTTCTACAAGCAAGTAGATGGTGTGGCGATGGGCTCATCTGTATCTCCCATTGTCGCCGACATATTCATGGAAGACTTTGAGGAGAAAGCCCTGCTTAATTCTCCCATAAATCCAAGATTCTACAAGCGATACATAGACGACACTTTCACAATTCTACCTTTAGATAAAGTAACTGTATTTTTAGACCATCTTAACTCTATTAATTCTAAAATTCAGTTCACAATGGAGTTAGAGGCAAACAATTCCCTAGCTTTTCTAGATGTGTTAGTAATTCGGAATCCTGATAACACCTTGAGCCATACTGTGTATAGAGAAAAGACCCATACAGATAGATATTTAAACGATGATTCTCACAGTTACCTTCACAGTTAGCTACCGTGGGTAAATCTTTGTTTCAGAGAGCACGAGGGATCTGTGACAGTAAACACCTGGCTGCCGAGCTCCACCATGTCAAGCAAGTTTTGCATGACAACAAGCTTCGAGTCCCGCGCCTACGTCACAGTAAACGAGTGAAGCCGGCCACAGTCGAGCGTGTACCAGCTGTACTGCCATATGTTAGAGGAGTCACTGACAAGATTGGCTACACCTTGAAGCGCGCTTCCATCAAAACATACTTCAAGTCGCTGAAGAAGATTGGTCAGTTTTTACCATCAGTCAAGTGTAATGTCCCTCTGCAAGATGCAGGAGTGTACAAGCTTGATTGTGAATGTGGTCTCTCCTACATAGAACAAACTAAAAGATCAATAAAAACCCGCGTTAAAGAACATATAGCTGATGTGAAGAATCGACGCTCCGGAAAGTCTGCAGTCTGTGAACACGTACAGGATCGCCCCCGTCACTACATCAGATTTGATAGACCGCAAATCCTCGCTAAAGAACACCGATTCCTTCCAAGGATGATTCGCGAGGCTATTGAAATCAAAAAACATCCTAATTTCAATAGAGAAGATGGCTGGGTGCTACCATCTGCTTGGGATCCTATAATAAATAAAATTAAATCCCAACCCAAGCATACAACTGCAAGACTTCAAGATACCATAAGTTCATACTGCATAGATCGGAACAAAAGTTAAATTTTAATCTATGGTAACCGCGGTTAACTATGACATACGGACGTTGAACATCTCAGTCCCGCCCGTGACCATGAGTGCTGTAAAGCGTTCGAAACGTCGGGTATTTAAAACGTTAAATATACGCGATAAATTCCGTAAAAACTAGTATCATTTCAATGTGTAGTGTTCGCGTAAATATAAGAAATCATTAACTTATGGACTATTGAAGCTAAGAGAAATGTACAACCTATATAACATAAAAAGACAAAATAGGACTAATGATGTCGAAACAGAGTTTATGTAGTAAAAAAAAAAGTGTTGTAATGTGTCTTTAATGTATAAACTGTCTGCACAATACTTACTATATCCAACACTTACTAATATAAAAAATAAAAAGGAAAAGGATAGAGTAAAAAGGGTTAAGTTGAATTATAGAAAGGAATCAGATAATATATCAGAATGTTAATGATAGAAGTGATTACATTAATGTTTGTATTTGAAAATAACAGTAAAATATAAGATAGAATTAGAATGAAAATAATATTTTATGAAAATAATATGAAGGTACCGACATATTTCTTCGCGAGTTCGCCTGCGTGAAAGATTGTGACACAGAGTACGTAAATAATATAATTCAATAAGTAAATAGTTATCCAATACGAGAGCAAAAAAATATTATCATTATTATTAAGGATGTTCCGGCCTACTAATTAGAATGATATATAAAATACGAATAAATAAATACATGAAATATAATTCTAGCATTGCAAATACAACATGTGTTGTAGAATCGCGATCGTGATTTGAAGTTACGACTACGACTTCACTAACATGAAAAAAAAAAACATAAATCATCTTGTTTCTGAAGATCGATCTAATCGTCTCACTTAAGTTAATGTGCATTTAGCACATTAACTTAAGTGAGACCCAAAAATTATAGTTTTTATTTTTTAAGAATGATATTTTATAAATTTTTGTTATTTTTATCACTTTATTTTAATTTTATTAATGTATGATTTTTATAAGGTCATAGATTACTTGATATCACTTATTGTTTCATAATATGATGTAATTATTTTTCTATAATTTGTAAAAAAAGACTTCCGGATCTACAATTTAAATTAGAAAGGATATGTTCTGTCTGTATTGGAATTTTTGGACAAAATATTTGTTTGTCCAAAAAATCCAATACGAATTACTAGTAACTAGTATTAGTACTAATTATATTAGTATATATATAAGTGGTTATATATATATATAAGAAATAAAGTGAATCAGTGTGATTAATTATTAGTGTTTTAAGTTTTAATAGGTGTTCGGTAATAAAAGTGTAAATTGTGGTAATTCAATCGGTAGTTTTTATTGTCACGAACCTCAAGCTCATAACAGTATTTAGCCTGCAATAAAGAATAAATTATATTAGATCTTTCATGACAACAAAACGGAATTACTTGTAATAAATCATTTAGATATATATTTAAGCTATATATTTAAAAAGGTTCATATTATTTATAATATGGTAACCACAAAAAATATCACATCAAATTTCATAAATTCTGGTTATAACTTCATAACTCTATGGACTCAAAAGTGCGCCCGACTTACCCATTATCATTTTCAATTATTGGTAAACTTGAATAATTATTTTTGTCGTCAAATTCGCATTCAAGTATTTTTCTTCTCCTCCTAAAATAAAAATAAACTATGTAATAACATGTACGAATTTAACGGAATAAAAGTAAGTGAACTTTGCATAATACATCAAATTACTTACAGTATTTCATTCATCATAGAGCATTTTGACGTCGTTGACGTTTATTCTTCTTGAATTTAGAATTTTCAATAATCAATCCACAAAATTATATTTTAATAATCGTCTTGTTTATAAAGCGTCTTTTTGTAGTAAAAACACGTAAGCGCATCGGTTGGTAGGTACTCAAATAATATTATGTTTGCGGCGTATTACGTCAACGACGACGACGAGCGACACAGCTACCTCGTATGAACGCATACAGCGTAATGCCGCCCGCACTCTGCGCACGCCCCTTTTGTCATAGAATTCACACAATTTTTGGAATTATTTCAATTAAAAAAGAAAAACGAACTTAAAAAAAAATTAAATAAAACGTGTAGAATATAGATTTTTAAATTATCTATCTCTTAGTGTAATACTCAAATGATTAAAGCGTTGCGTTTAGCAACATATACATGTAATCAAGAATTTTAGTTATTTTTTAAGAGTTGATTTTGAATGTATTTATAGCACATAAAAACAAATTAGAACGTGGAATGTGATGATAAGATATCGAACATTAATAATGTGCTTTTAGATGTAGTTTATTTTTCATAACTAATGAGATAATAGAGTCTGAAAAACGCACACTCGTTACATTTTGGTCAGGGATACACCTTAAAGATGGACACTTGTTTGTGCCGTTTGGTGTAAAAACGCTGGGGCTCTGGGGTTCCGAAGTAAGGCATCGTAACGCCTTGTCAATGTCTCTGGTGAACCAAACGCTGGCACACTACCTACAGACGGCGGCGATTTGGCAACTTTTAGTTAGATCATAGGTTCGTGTATAAACCAAGTTGGTTTCTACAATTCTTAACCCAAATAGAAAAATACCATAATGAATGAGAGTGACATATAAATTGACATTAACCAACGAAACTATTTCGTGACTTAACCTTGATTTCAATAATTTTTGTAGGTTTTTTTTATTAGCGTTGACAATTGTAAAAAGTCAACTTCGCTTAACCCAGTTATTTTAGTTAAAATTAGAGTAATACAATAATACGCCATAACCAAAATTGTTTATAACTTACCTATAGTACTATCTATCGGATCCTATCCTATCTTATCCTGGAAGCTGGCCAACGTGCAACCTGATCCAAAAAAGGCAGCCGTGCCGACCATGCCAATTATCGGCCAATCTCAATTACCTCCATACTCTGCAAAATTATGGAGCGTATTTTGATCGCCCGCTTAATGGCATACCTAGAACAGAATGACCTCCTAAGTGTTACGGGTTTCGCTGAAATCAGTCAGGTGGGGTTCTTCTAGCGTATGCCATACACGTATGGGGCGAGGTACCTGAGATCACTGGAGAAGCACTTGCTATTTCCTTTGATATCTCGAAGTTCTTTGACAGAGTTTGGCACGCTAGCTTTTTGAATAAGCTGCCAACTTATGGCTTAACCCTTGATCCGATTGACTGGATAACGGACTTTCTGAGTGAAGAGTCTCTTCGGGTCATCGTTGATGGCTGCTCATCCGATCCTGTGGCGAGTAACGCCGGTGTTCCTCAGGGATTCGTTCTTTCCGCAACTCTCTTCCTCCTGCATATTGATGATTTGCTTATGCTCGCTATCTATAGGTACGCAGACATCAGCACAGTTGTGGAGAGATACCAAACAAGTCCTTGGGCCAGTCAGGATCAAATCCAGTCCGAAAGAGAAGCAATCTCACACTACAGGCCAGTCTCCGAATGTAGCGATGCTAATCTTGTGAAATTTAACACTTCCAAAACACAAGCGTGTCTTTTCACTGCAAAAAAAGCCAGCTCACCTTAGCTCCTTCTTTCCAAAATTATCACTGGAATACCCCGACCGCATCCAGTTGTTGGGGCTTGAGATATCCTCAAATCTGAACGTCGGGCGGTTCCTCGTGTCCAAGACCAAAGCAGTTGCAAGGAAGCTAGGAATCCTTGCAAAGGTGCGACGATACTTCACGCCGGGGTATTTGTTTACTTTATATAAAGGGCAAGTCCAGTCGTGCATTGAGTATTGCTGCTATGTATGAGCTGGTGCTGCAAAATGCCACCTAACAGCTCTGGACTCAATGGAAAGGCGTACTAAGAGGCCTATTGGTGACCCGACTTTGGTTAAAACCAATCTTCCCAGTCTCGAATTAAAAGTAAAAGTATTGAGTGTGCGCAGGAATTGCATAATTTAATTTCTCCCTCTCCCTTCCACTATCGGACAACCAGACGTTTGGCTAGTCTCCACCCTTTCGTTGTTGACTTACCACAAATTCGAACCAAACGGTTTGCTAAGTCGTTCATCATGCGTACGGCAAAGAAGTGGAATAAGTTGCCAGCATCTGCCTTCCCATCCGATTACAGTGTGGCAAGAGTGAATAGGTTTTTATTAAGTCGGTGCGCTTCACCGTCTTCGGCTACATCGCCACTTACCATCAGTTAAGCGCTGGCTTAGAATAATTAAAAAAAAGCTATGAACCACCATCTCTACAAATTCAATATATTATGGTGTAAATATGACCTCAATCGCTCGTGTTGTTCTGAAGTTACACGATTTTAGCAAGAGAAGCACCAACTAAAAATAACAGTATTAATATACGAGTAAAAATATGTAGTGCCGTTGACTCGTATCAAAATATTACATTAACTCTGACTTTTAAAATGATACAAAACGAAGCAACCTTAACTTTTTGTCTTATATATATTTTGTCGTATTTTATCTTTTAAAAACCAATATTTTAAATGAAATTTCTTTTATCATAGATTAATTTGCCGTAGTTCCGTGAAAACCCATAAAAGCTCATAACGAGAACTTTATTAATTTTCTCCTTTACGGGCTTTTGAGGTTATTCTTAATTTACTGTTTTAGCGACTTTACGTGCTTTTTTAAAGTTCCTTTTTCTTAAGAAATTGCGCGAATTAAACTCGGTTACTTTTAAAAAACTTTTTTATTATTTTGTTCTTGTTCTTTTTTTGTATTGATGACAGTAAATACAGTTTTTTAAAATCTTAATAATTGTCGTGCTGTTGTAGGTTTTTTTTTTGTTGAAAGAATATAGTGTTGAGCTGTTCTCACCGGGCCTTGAAAGCAATTTTCAGTCAACTTCGCGTTTGCTCGTACTACTAATGTGTCGTAATCAGATCTACTAAATAGATAATAGAACTTATTAAGTAACAAAAGCTTCTAGGCATAATAGATACGTGATTTTTAGATCATTAATAATCTCTTAATTAGCAGTAGTTCACAAAAGAGTTAAATCTAGTTACTAATAATTCTTGTTTTTCATACTACTTTATAAATAAATTGTCATTAATGTATCATTAGTAAACGGTAATAAATAGGCTAAAAATATATTTATTAGCTCAGGTTCTTCTGAACTTCTCAATCCCGAACATCAGTGATAGACAATATGGAAAGTTTAACTAATAATCTGGATTTAGTTACAATTCTGAAAATTCCGAATACTTCATTTAGTCATGAAGTATTGCCTAGTGAAGTGCTTACTCGATTATAATTCACGCTTTCTGAAGAAGACATTGTTACTCTCAGAGAATTTTGCCGGAGATTCACACTTGCTGCTGAACGGAGGTGGAAGACAACCGGTTGGAATGGTCATAGATTTTGGAAAGAATACAAACATTGGCTAGAGGCTAATTTAGATTGGCAAAGTTGCGTTATACTATCCTTCTACAATGCCAAGAAAGATCATCTAGTTAAAATTTTACAACTGCAAATCTTTTAACTTCATCCTCAGTTGCAACGATGACAAACATATCTCGAAAGTCCTTCAAAGATCTAGGAACAAAGCAGAAAAATAGAAGGTCTAGTCGGGCGAAGACACAATCGAATTACTGCACTCAACTGCAAAACTTATGAAAGTTGTTTTATAAACTTGTTTTATAACAAGTTTATTTTTTTTACTTTGTCAAAGCAAATTTGTGTAGGCAAAAGAATCACCAACAAGGCCGTGCTAAAATAACCACTACATAATTTCAATATCCCGCCATTTCGGTACCAGTTACTCGACTCCACAGAGTCAGTAATTCATTCTTGGGGCGATGTATACGCTTTTACAACAAAATCCCAGAAAATATACAAAATTTGACGTAAGTACACATAGTTTAAAAACTTTATTAAACTAAGTTTGTATAAAAAGGTTTATTTTAATATTAAGGAATTTATGAATGATAATAACTCCTGGGAAGGGTGATCGCTACCAAGCTATTTCTAATTTATTTTGTGTTTTTAGTTGTAGATGATTGTAAGCTCTTTTTTAAAACTAGTCCGTTGGGTTTCTTGCTGGTTCTTCCCAGGACAAACGTTTTTTGCGAACCAGTGGTAAATGAAAAAAGTGACTTTCAATAAGTATTATTCATAATTTATATTGAATAAAAAAGTTTCTGTTTCTGTTTCCAGAGCTTACTGTGCGTAATTTTGTAATTTTTTGTTTGTCTTCTTATTTTGTGACTCGGTTTTAACTTTTTGGACTGTTTCTTCTATAATAACTTTTTGTACGTGGTAGAGCCACGCTACATCTATATTATAGTTGTAGCACGAATGGGTCGGCTCAACCGGGGCAGGAACACGCTCTCACAGAATACCAGCGTAAAATAGTAGAGTGTTTCGTATGGTGAGTGTAGAGAACTGGAGACCCTTTTTACTGGAATCGAGGCATTCCATCTTAAACCTCTGGGGTGATATCGCATTTTCATAGAATAAATATGTATGTCTATGGGCCATAGCATCCACTTAACATCAGGTGGACTGTGTGCTCGTTTATCACCCAATGCTATAAAAAAAATTCGTTGAAGCACGTGCCCATGTCACAAATGATGATTGGGCAAAATTGGTAGAAAAAACAAAGAAATTGATTATGGATGTCCATGAAAGAGACATTAAATTTTTCTGTACCATTGAAAATCTAATAATAATTAATATAAACAACGACATATCTTCTAGTTTTTCTAAAAATGATTGAATAAATTTATTTTTAATCTAGTTTCAATCTTAGATTTTTGTAACTGTGCCTCTAGAAATAATCAGTAACAACAAATACGAAGAAACTGATAAATCTTGTTTCAAATTATCCGTTTTTATTTTATTCTGGTATTATTCAAACCAAACTAAATGATTACCAACTCTAAATAATCGATATCGATTTTTTAAAGAATCGAATATTGTACGTTCCCATTTTTTAGTTGGCACGCTTGGTGCAATAAAACTGACAGCTGTCAAAGTGTATTTCTTAGATTTGGTTGACTATAATAGCTGTAAGAAAAGATTTATGCGCAAATCGTATTCTTTTAAATACAGCATACTCACGAAACTTAACGTGTTTAACTTGCATTGATTACATTTTACTGGAGATTCCAGCTAAAAATAACATAAGACATTTTGTTGTCGCCTTTTATATTCCTCTGCAAAGGCCGCTTTAAGTCAAATAAAGGTTTGATGCATTGCAAAAAAATCCTGTTATCGGGAAATATTGACAAATTTTGTATATTAGGTGACTTTAATATATATTTTATTCGTTTTGCGTCCCCTAATAAATGCGAATTAAATTTGAAAAGAAAATATATACTTAATTTTATTAATATTATTGGTGGCATTCATAATAATTATTTAAGAA
Source organism: Parnassius apollo (assembly GCA_907164705.1). Taxonomy (NCBI): domain Eukaryota; kingdom Metazoa; phylum Arthropoda; class Insecta; order Lepidoptera; family Papilionidae; genus Parnassius; species Parnassius apollo. Next base: position 54,026 of record CAJQZP010001307.1, read on the forward strand.
ATTACTTAGGAAACTTAATTGATTTATTTATTAGTAACAATAATAATTATTTATGTTTAGTACCCTCAATGGAATTGGTCTCCTTAGATTTTCTTCATCCGCCTTTTTACACGTCTATTTATCTACCATCCTTGTCTCGGTTTATATCTCGCAAACCTGTTTTGAAGAACGCTTTCTTGAGGTCAAATATGATGAAATAAACAATACCATTGAAAAAATTGACTGGGTTTCCTTATTTTCCAATATATAATTTGAATCGGCTGTAAGTATATTTTATGAACGAATTTATTTAATTATTAAAAACCATGTTCCACTTCGACCATTTAAATCTTCAGGTTTTCTTATCTGTTTTTTACACCCACTAATATACATATATACAAAAACAAAAATTAAGCTTCGATAAAATGAAAAGAGTACAAGTCTTATTACGACAACGAATGTTTTTACATTTATCGCTCCAGATTCAAAGTTGAATGTATCATCCTTTGCTTTCGCAAATACATGAACACCATACAGAAGATCGCGTACGAAAAGATGTTAAGAAATTTTGGCACTAAATTCACAATCGTAAAGATAGCAATAGCATTCCAGATACTAACTACTAACTCAAACATAAACAGAAAGCAACTAACCTACCAGACGAAGCATGTAATCTGTTTTCAATTTCTTTAAATCCGTATTTAAACCATCCAAATTAATATTTTGAAGTAGGGGCTTGAATTCTTAAATAATTACTATAATAAAATGGTGACGGTTCGACAAAAAATGAGATTGACTTCATTATGACGACCAGACGCCAACTGTTCAGTGATGTCTCAGTAATCGCAAGGGTGAAAACTGGCAGCGATCACCAAATGGTTAGAGGCACACTGAACCTAAACGTTAAGTTGGAGAGGTCTCGTCTAATGAAGTCAACGCTCCGTCCCCTCGTGCTCTAATCCAAAATCCCGAAAACTTTCAGCTCGAGTTACACAACCGCTTTCAGTGCCTAGAAGATTGCAATGCAGTGGATGATATGAATGACAAGCTCGTGGAAACTGTCCATGCGGTCGGAGCTAAGTTCTGCAAGACCCGCCGCAGAAGAACACAAAAACTCTCCGATCACACTCTTAATCTCATGGCTGTTAGACGGGAGATGAGGCTGCAATCGTCAACAGATTTGACAGCATACAGGCAACTGAACAAACAGATCTCCAAATGCATGCGGCGAGACTTACGCAACTTTAATACTGCTCGTATTAAAGAAGCGATCGAGCGGAACCAGGGCTCCAAAGCCTTTGCCAGAGATCTGTCTGCCCGTAAGTGCCAACTGTCAAGGCTGAAGACTGAGTGTGGCAGCATCGTTTCCGGGACACTTGAGATTTTGCGTGAGATTGAGAGGTTCTATGGGCTGCTGTACACATCATCGTTGGAACCACACGCAAGTGTGAGTAACGATCCAAGAGCAAGTCTTATCCGACACTATTCCGATGATATCCCGGACGTCAGTCTAAGCGAGATTAGAATGGCTCTCCAGCACCTTAAAAACGGCAGGGCCAGGCCAGGCGAGGATGGAATTACAGCGGAGCTTCTGAAAGCGGGTGGAACACCGGTACTGGAAGTTCTTCAGAAGCTCTTCAATTCCGTCCTCCATGGTGGCACTACTCCAGAGGCGTGGAGCAGAAGTGCGGTGGTCTTGTTCTTTAAGAAAGGCGACAACGCTCTCTTGAAGAACTACAGACCGATTTCCCTTCTGAGCCGCGTCTACGTGCTGTTTTCGAGAGTCATTACGAATCGTCTCGCATGCAGACTCGACGACTTCCAGCCTCCCGAACAAGCCGGTTTCCGAAAAGGCTTCAGTACCATAGACCACATACATACCCTGCGGCAGATTGTACAGAAGACTGAAGAGTACAATTTGCCACTTTGCCTGGCGTATGTGGACTATGAGAAAGCCTTTGATTTCGTCGAAATTTGGGCGGTGCTGCAGTCCCTTCAGCGGTGCCAAGTTGACTGTCGGTATATCGAAGTGCTGAAGTGTTTGTACAGTAGGGCTACGATGGCTATCCGAGTACAGAACCAGAGCTCGAAACCTATCCAACTGCAGAGAGGTGTAAGACAGGGTGACGTTATATCCCCGAAACTCTTCACCGCTGCTTTGGAAGACGTTTTCAAGCTACTGGACTGGAAAGGATACGGTATTAACATCAATGGCGAGTACATCACTCACCTTCGATTTGCCGACGATATAGTCCTTATGGGAGAATCGCTGGAGGACTTAAGCACTATGCTCAATGACCTCAATAGTGCCTCCCAACGGATAGGTCTTAAGATGAACATGGACAAAACAAAGATCATGTTTAATGTCCATGTCACACCTATGCCGGTAGTTGTTGGGAGCACTATGCTCGAAGTTGTTGACGAGTACGTTTACCTGGGACAAATAGTCCGACTAGGTAAGTCCAACTTCGACCGAGAGGTCAATCGACGGATTCAACTCGGCTGGGCAGCGTTCGGGAAATTACGACACATCTTCTCGTCAGGTATACCTCAATCTCTGAAAACTAAAGTGTACAACCAGTGCGTGTTGCCAGTGATGACTTACGGATCAGAGACGTGGTCCTTCACTGTTGGCCGTATGAGGACGCTCAAGGTCGCTCAGCGAGCTATGGAGAGGGCTATGCTCGGAGTTTCTCTGCGTGATAGACTCAGAAATGAGGATATCCGCAGTAAAACCAGAGTGACCGACATAGCCCAACGGTTTAGTAAGCTGAAGTGGCAATGGGCCGGCCATATAGCTCGAAGAACCGATAACCGATGGGGAAGAAAGATTCTCGAGTGGCAGCCTCGTACCGGTAGGCGTAGTGTAGGGCGACCCCCCACTAGATGGAGTGACGACCTGGTAAGATATGCAGGAAGTCGATGGATGCAGGTGGCTCAGGACCGTGCTTTGTGGCATTACTTGGGGGAGGCCTATGTTCAGCAGTGGACTTGTGAAGGGCTGTGATGATGATGATGATGATAATAAAAGTAAAAGACAGACAGACAGACTGACAAACTTGTCCCTACCACTTCGAATGTTGTGGAATAGAAATCGCGCAATATAACCTTACCATTATTTACATTTATAGAACACCGGATAGCAATGTTAATCTATTTTTTTTTACAAATTAAATGAGCTTTTATATCATTTAACAAACAAAAAAACGTGCAAAAAATATGTATTATGTGGCGATTGGAATATAAATATCCTCAAAGAAGGAAAAAATACGTACGAGCTATTTGAAATATTAGAAAGTTACAATATATCTAAGCATATTAAAACCCCTACTAGGAAAAATGCATGTATTAATCAAGTAGCCAGCAATATAAGCAAGGTAGATGCCGAGATGTTAAACCTGGCATTATCAGACCATGAAACAGGTCAAGCCATATCATTTCAAATTGTGAAAAAAGTAACAGGTGACAACTGTCGTATATTTTAACCAAATATTTTAATTAAAATATATTTATATTTTATCCGAAAACATAATGTTTTTTGTAAATAATAATTTCAATATTAATGAATATGTGATAATATATTTACAAGTTCGTTTGCCTGAAGTGATGACACGAAATAACGATGGCCGAATACACCACGAATATATTTTATTTTGCAACATTAATGCCAGGGAGAACTTTAAAGAAATATTAAATGAGAAAATAGAACAACGTCAAAATAACAAAATCCATGCTCACTACACTTCTACTAATCCCAAGAAAACAACGAATGCCGCGTTTTTATTGAGATGCTTCGTTTTATTGAGATTGTCATCAAAAAAGGCTTTGAAACCATCAACTGCAAGCGGTTATAGTTGTAGGTCACTTCAAGATGCAACGCCTGGTGATTCATCGTACACAATATTAATATTAGATTGTTTTAAGGCGATAAACAAAGCTCCAGAACTAGGTTTTTCTTTTAATTTCCAAGATTTTGATTTGTACTAAATTATAGACTTTTGAGTGCTGTAGATATATTTTTACATTTTTAATTTTTTACATTTTTTATGAATATTATCGCTCCAATACTTTCACAGCCGGATTTCCTACGGTGTCAAAATTGTACCGACGGTGGGCTGTTTAAATGTAAAAAAGGATTAAATATACACATTAAAAGATGGCATAGTAAAAATATTTCGGCTTCACAGCCTACCGTAGAAATTCATGACTCTTCTGATAATATTCCTAATTACACAAATTCTTCAATTTTTTCGAAACAATTATACAATTTGTATAGTAACGCACCAGTGGTTAAAAGAATTCGCAGAGGCGCGAGGATGCAACTTGCTAAATCATTATCATTAACTATTCAAAATTGTCTAACGAATTGTGAAAAAAGTTGGCAAAAATTATTTACATTCGCATATTCCCACTTTCATTTTAGTAAAACAATAAATAAATCAATTACGTCTCAACTAAAAGAAAATTCTTTTCAAAATTTGAATTACCCGATTAATACTCATTTCTCTCGACCTTAACCTAAATTTGATTTAAAAAAAGTAGTTGAATCAAAAGTAATGGACGGCGACTTAAAAAATGCAACCCGTATTTTATTCTCAGATGACATCTTCGCTCCTCGTAATGTCGAAACTCTTGAAGGCCTTCGTCAGAAACATCCTTCGGTCAATACGCCGGTAGGGTACTTCTTAATGACATAACAAAATTATGTAATTTTATGCTTTCTGGTAATGTCAATCCCAATTTCATTCCCTACTTATATGTGGCAAGATTGTGAAGGTTGATCTTAGAAATGCTTTTAACTCTATTGATAGGATAACCCTGCTGAAAGAAGTGGCTAACAATACTCCCGAAATATATCATTACGTTTGGCAATGTCACAGTCAAAATTCAAACTTGTTTTATCAAAACCATATTATTGAGTCTGCTGTCGGTGTTCAACAGGGTGATCCATTAGGTCCAGCTCTTTTCAGTTTGGGAATTCTACCTATTATTTCAAATTTCAAATCCAAGGTGAATGTCTGGTATCTGGACGACGGTACAGTGGGAGGTAAAGCAGATGACGTCCTCAATGATCTTACTCATATTTTTCAAAATTTTAAAAATATTGGTCTTGAACCTAATACAAATAAATGTGAAATATTTATTTCTAATAATTTATCTAATTCTAACAGAGATACCTTAATTCAAAATTTCAATCAGATTTCTCCAGGAATAAAAACTGTCAATTCGGAATCGCTTTACCTGCTTGGTGCTTCGTTGTTTTTCGATAGTATTAAACCTGTTTTAAAAACAAAATTTGATCAATTTTTAAATCACGTTGATAAATTATATATTTTAAACCCCCATATTGCCCTTACCATTTTAAAATATTGTCTCCTTGTACCTAAATTTACATACTTGTTACGCTCAAGTCCAGTCTGTAAATGTTCGGATATTTTAAAAGATATTGATAGTAATCTTAAAATTGCTTTAGAAAACATTCTAAATTTAAGATTAAATACAATAGCCTGGAATCAAGCCACTTTACCTATCAAATTTGGTGGAATTGTTGTAAGAAATATTTCTAGCGTCGCATTGCCTGCTTTCCTTGCTTCCGTCCATAGTGTCAATGACCTATGTAACACAATTTTAAATAATAAAGTAGACCTGTGCTTTGCTGCGGAGGCAAAGCAAACATGGCTAACGCTCTATCCCGGCGAAAATGTCCCACTGGAAGTTAACTAACAAAAACAGTGGGATATTCCGTTGGTACGGAGTGTCCAGAAAATTTTATTTCAAAATTTCGATATTCAACAAGATCAGGCTCGCCTTCTAGCTGTTTCGACTAAGGAATCTAACCACTGGTTACATGCTCTACCATCAAGTAATCTCGGCACATTGCTTGATGGGGAAAGCTTGCGCATCGCCGTAGGAATCCGGCTAAGAGTGTATATTTGTCAATATCACTAGTGCCCCTGTGGTAGCAGCGTCGATGAGTTTGGACTCCACGGAGTTTCATGCAAGAAAAGTGCAGGTAGGTTTACATAATGATTTCTTATATTTACGCGAACACTACACATTGAAATAATACTAGTTTTTACGGAATTTATCGCGTATATTTAACTTTTTAATTACCTGACATTTCGAACGCTTTACAGCACTCATGGTCACGGGCAGGACTGAGATGTTCAACGTCCATATGTCATAGTTAACCGCGGTTACCATAGATTAAAATTTAACAAAAAAATTTTAACTATGACATATGGATGTCATACTTAACCGCGGTTACCATAGATTAAAATTTAACAAAAGTTAAATTTTAACTATGACATATGGATGTTGAACATCTCAGTCCTGCCCGTGACCATGAGTGCTGTAAAGCGTTCGAAACGTCGGGTAATTAAAAAGTTAAATATACGCGATAAATTCCGTAAAAACTAGTATTACTTCAATGTGCAGGTAGGTTTTCCCGTCACGGTTCTTTGAACGAAATCATCCGAAGGGCTCTTGTCTCTATAAATATCCCCTCGGTTTTAGAGCCTTGCGGGATATTTAGAGACGATGGCAAGAGACCCGACGGTATGACTTTGGTCCCTTGGGAGAGAGGTAAAGCCCTAGTGTGGGATGCTACTTGCGTCGACACTTTGGCGGCCTTTCATCTCAAGGGTACCTCTTTAGAGCCGGGGGCGGCATCAGAGGCAGCCGAATTTAGTAAATGGTGCAAATATGAGTCTTTGAGAAATGACTACATATTTGTGCCATTTGCTGTAGAGTCTATCGGTCCGTGGGGTCCACGTGCAATGAAATTTCTAAAGGAACTGTATCCACGACTGGTCGTCGCTGCTGGTGATAAGAGGGCTGGTTCTTTCCTCGCTCAAATGCTAAGTATAGCATAGCATAATATGGCACTATACCACGGGGAGCGGGTCTTTTTGACGATTTAAATTTTTAGTTTTAGATTTTCTATATTATAGTTTCTTCTTTGCTATTGTATATAATTAGTTTTAATCGTAAATATTATAATTTTAATTATTATTTTAGTTAAGTTCTTTATTATAATTTTTGTAACTTAAATTAAAAATTATACATAATATATTGTACACTTAATATACACTTTGTGAGCAAATAATTATAGTTCAAGCTAATTATTGTATTGAAAATTTCAAATTCAAAGAAAATCTACTGTAACAACCTGGCATGAATTTCGCAGAGACTACAGTAAAGAAAACATTCAAAAGTTTTCTGACTGTCTATCGCATCTCTCCTTCTCGGAAGTGTACGATCAGACCAGTGTTGATGAGGCCTATAGATCATTCCATAACTTGTCAACTCTATTTCATGGACTTTACTTTCCTATAATTAAACTTACGAGAAACAACATGTGTAATAGAGGTAGGTGGAAAACAAAAGGTATAAAAAAGTCAAGTATTACGAAAAGAAAACTTTACCTATCCTATAAATACTCAAAAACTAATAAAATGTTAAATAAAAATAAATACGAAAAATATAACAATCTTTTGAAAAAGTGCATATATAAAGTTCAACAAAAAACCAACTTAAAATACATTCTTAATAGTAAAAATACTTGCAAACCTGTTTGGAATACAGTAAATTCAAGTATAAATGAAACTACACAAATTAATAAAATTGACGTAATTAAATTTAATGACCAAACAATTAGTAACACTGGCATGATATGTGAATTATTTAACAATTTTTATTGACCTAAGTAACATCAATAATACAAATAAGTCTGAAAAAAAGACATATATGAAACCGAAATAAATAATTCTATTAATACTATTGTGACATGGCTTAATTCAAATAATCTTTTACTTAATATTAACAAAACAAAAATAATACAAAATGGGAATTACAAAATGGAACCTATAAATATGAATATAAAATATGAAATTTCGAAGATAGAAAATGTTGAATCAGCTATGTTTTTAGGTATAAAAATTGACAAAAATTTAAACTGGAAGCCTCACATTGACCAGATTTGTACAAAATTAAACTGGTTTGTATATGCTTTAAAAAGATTGAGAAAAACAATATCACAAAAAGCAGCCCTAACTGCTTATCACGGTTATGTATCGTCAGTATTATTATATGCTCTGCCTTTGTGGGGAAATTCTGTTGATATGATTAGAGTAGAGCGTTTAATTTACAAAATAAATATGTGCGAGCGATATGTGGTACGTGGTTTCTTGATAGCTGCAAGCCTTTGTTCAAAAAGATACGCATATTGCCGTTGCCATGCATGTATATTCGAGAAATATGTATTTTTGTAAAGCGACACCCGAACTACTTAAAAACTCACGCTGAATCTCTCGAAAGGCAAACAAAGCATAAAAATAGATTATTTCATCCCAAATGCAGCTCTAGATTTTATGCAAACAGTGAGAAATTCCTTGGAATAAATTCAGAATTGAGATTAATAAATGGCTTCTTGACAAGTGTTATTATAATGTTAAGGAATATTTTAATTTATTTCAATATTATTTAATGTATTATATAATTTATTTAATCTTTTGATATATGTACAATTAAATTTAATTATTTTAAGATATATTTGCACACCGATACAACTCCCGGTAGAATATTATTGAGACTTACTCTTATACTAAATACCTGAATTACCTAAACATTTTATTCTGCAAATAAAGATTTTGATGATGAAGACGATTTGAATGAGGCATTTTATGATGATATTGAGACAGCACTCAAAGTAACCAAGAAACACGACATAACAGTCATCACGGGTGACTTTAATTCCAAAATTGGGCAAGGTCCAGTACCCGATGTCGTTGGCACCTTTGGGCTTGGTGTCCGAAACGATCGAGGAGAAAGGTTGGTGCAGTTCTGCCAGGAGCGCGAGTTCGTTGTTACTAATACATTCTTTAAGCTACCACCTAGAAGACTTTATACATGGCGTTCACCAGCTGATAGTCCAGTGAAGATCGTAAGTAATCAAATAGATTTCTTGTTGATTAACAGAAGACACAGAAATTGCATTAAATCTGCTAAGACATATCCCGGAGCCGATATTGGATCTGATCACAACCCTATTGTGGCCGTTATTAAAGTTGAGCTAAAGAAAATGCTACAGCCAACAAAAACTACAAGAGTGGACCTGAATAAATTGAAAAACACTGAATCTGAAAACCAACTTCGCCTAGCCATTAATGACGAAATGTGTAGGCTAAAGCACGAGAATGATAATCTTGTTTTCTCCAATACGGAGCAAGCATGGCATAATTTTAAAACATCAATTATGGATGCAAGTAATAAGATCTTAGTATCAACACCGCGATATAGGAAAACTGAGTGGATTACAGACGAAATATTAAATTTGATGGATTTAAGACGTGAAAATAAATTAAAAAAAAGAAAAGTATGATTCAATACAGCTTTCGATACGGAAGAAAATAAGACAGGCAAAAGAAAAGTGGTATGGTGATCTTTGTTCTGAGATTGAAGAATTGGACAAAAAGTTTGACTATTTTAATATGCATAAGAAGATTAAAGAGGTTATATCCCCTAAACATCAAGGACGCACACAAACAACTCTTCTTAATAAAGATGGCAAATATGCCTCTTGCACAGATGACATGTTGATAACTTGGGAGCAATATGTAACTGAATTCTTCTGTGACACTCGGTCTGATCCTGTTGATTTCATTTGCGAAGACACGGGACCTGCCATTACAAGAAGTGAGGTCTATTACGCCATCAAAAATGCAAAAACAAAGAAAGCTGTTGGTCCCGATGACATACCAGTTGAGGTAATTAAAGTGATTGAGGAGTATAATCTGGATTATCTTGTTAGCCTCTTCAACGCTATTTACAACTCCGGCACGATTCCATCCGACTGGCTCAAATCGACATTCATCACCTTACCCAAGCTAAGGAATCCTAAAAGATGCAGTGATTATCGTACCATTTCGCTCATGAGTCATGTTTTGAAGCTGTTCTTATAGATAATCTATAATAGAATTTACTCAAAATGTGAGTCCGTACTATCATATACTCAGTTTGGTTTTAGAAGCGGTTTGGGAACTAGAGACGCACTTTTTAGCTATCAAGTGCTAGTACAAAGGTGTTGGGATATGAATAAAGATCTGTTTGTCTGCTTTATTGACTATGAAAAAGCCTTCGACCGCGTTCAACATGGCAAGTTGATTGAAATACTTCAGAAAATTGGCTTAGACTTCAACGACCGCTGATTCATAAAAAACTTATACTGGAGCCAGCGTGCAAATATAAGGGTCAACGGGAAATCATCGTCATACATTGACATAGAAAGAGGCGTACGACAAGGATGTATTTTGTCACCCTTACTGTTTAATTTGTATGCTGAAGCCATATTTTCAGAGGCACTAGATAACAGTACAGACGGCACATCAATTAATGGCAAATTGTTAAGCAACATTAGGTACGCAGACGACACGATATTAATCGCATAGTCTTGTGGGTCTTCAAAGGTTAGTAGATTCAGTGGCTTCCGTTAGTGTTGAATACGGTATTAATATCAATGCCAATAAGACGAAGTACATGGTAATAAGCCGAACACCTGAGCTTATCACGTCTTTATCCCTAAATGGTCAGGGTCTTGAACGGGTCACCAAATTCAAATATCTAGGCACAATGGTTGAGGAAACAGGAGATCACAGCCTCGAAATACGATGCAGAATAGAGCAGACGCAACACCTTTTCGAGAATGAAGAAAGTTCTATGTGACCGGAACCTAAGTATTTCTCTTCGAACACGCATAGCGGGGTGCTATGTCTTTTCTGTACTTGTCTATGGTGTAGAAGCTTGGACGCTGACAGAAGCCATGTCTAACAAACTGGAAGCGTTTGAGATGTGGGTGTACAGACGTATGCTAAGAATTTCTTGGAGAGACCGCGTACGAAACACCACCGTGCTACAAAGAATGGTGAAGGTCACAGAGATACTTACAACCATAAAGAGGAGGAAATTGGAATATTTTGGGCACGTGATGCGTAACACCAAAAAATATGAACTCCTTCAACTTATCATTCAGGGGAAAGTGGCAGGTAGAAGGAGGCCTGGCCGCAGAAGGATATCGTGGCTGAAGAACTTGCGCCAGTGGTTCGCGAAGAGCACAAGATCACTGTTTAGAGCAGCGGTCTCAAAAGTTGAAATCGCCCTAATGATTGCCAACCTTCGCAAGGAGACTGCACCTTAAGAAGAAGAAGATGAAGTTCTTCACTTATAAGACACGATTGGTCCAAAACATTTCACTCAAATGATGGTAGATGATAAAAGTGACGACAAATAGCAGTCGCGATTATTTATCGTCAGTTTGTCTTCTTCGCAATAAAACTTGCCCTGTAGTGGCGGTGCAAGGATATCCACTGCAACATATCATTCCGTCAGTGTCGTAAGAGTCGACAGAGAAAAAAAAATCAGGAGATGGGCAGCAGCGTCTTCTTAATTACGTCTAAAAATAAAAAAATGCGGTTGCCAATCTGCTCGCCAAGCATGGCTACAATGCCAAATATTCAATAACAGATCTTCATTACATTCGTTTAGCACGAATAATACAGTTTTTACGATTCTGGTTCAGATTAGATTTAATTTTAGTCACTTAAGTAATACGTTTACACGTATATTGTTCAAAATAATAAAATAAATCCACAGAATGTACAGTTACGAAAAATACGCAATATCATTTTTGTCTCTGGCGAAAATAAAAACAGATAGATATCATGATTAATTTACCAACTAGTTATTCGTTTACTAAATACGAAAAAATATCTAGGATTGCCCAGCTGTGATATATTATAGATTGACTATATTATTATTTATTTTACTATCGTAAATAAGTACTAATTGTAGATATTGACAGGTTTAATAGAAGTTCATTTTCTTATATTGTGACTAATAACCTAATATGACCTTGGGAAGAAACTCATTTTAATATAAGGTTTTACTGCAATGACTGCCAATGGGTTGTTAATTTCTACAATAGACCGTGGCGTATTGTTACTGAAATTAATAACTCCGAAAATATAATTTATTTACTTGATTGTATTGAGTTTTGGTGCTCTCACTGCGAGTTTATTTTTTATGATCACTATCTTAAGGATGAGTGCGAACTATTTACCTAATCTATACAAAATTACTCTTTACTTACCTAGATTCATTTTTGTGAAAGGCTATTTTTGTAAATTATGATATTATGTTTGGTTTTGCAGTTAGTTGAAATACCATTTGTTTATGTTTGTTGTTATAAATATTGGACGCTATATTACTAAAAACATGCATAATCGTGCTTTAATTGGCGTCCGTATTGTGATCTACGCACATTGAGAACTTTCCACGCTTACGCTTGCTTGCATTTAAGTTTCTTTGGTTATATTTAGTAACATAGGTAAATAAACTTCTGTAAGTTGATTAATGTATTTGACATGGACATTTAACGGAGTATTTACCCATATACGGACGTAAGAATATCCTAAAATATTCACACTAAGTTTTATTTGACGTCCACTTCTTTGATATCCGATGTCCAAAGTTGTTGTTGATTATTGCATTTTACTACTTATTTATGTTGATTATTTATTTAGTGATCAAGACTTATTGTAGTATTTTTTGTCGGTTTATACTGTACTCAATGCTAGTAGATAATTTTACTTTTCAATTTGTTTTCGTGTCCTTAGATTTAGCTACATATAATAATATGTACGTCCGAATATCCTAAAACATTCATACTGAATGATATTTGATGTCCATATTTTTGAATTTTGTTATGTTTCTATATGTGGACGTCAGATTATCGGTAAAGTTTCATACCGCACGACATTTGACGTCCATATAACCGTGAATATATTTATATTTTAATTTCTTGTGTATAAAACACACATTAATGATTATTATATATAATGATTTTAATGATTTTTTTTGTTATTGATTTATTTTTATTTTAGTGTAGGGACCATGCGGTACGAAATAGTCACTTTGGTGTTTCATAAAATGCTCCATTCTGGAAACGATAAAATGCTTAGAAAACCTTTCTTATATCTTTTTTGATAAATGTTGCCGTTTGTATCGGTTTTTGGGGCACTGTGTGCGCCAAAATCTTAACTTTAAATTACTACCTGTGTACACATAATAATATGGACGTCCGAATATCCTAAAACATTCATACTGAATGATATTTGACGTCCATATTTTTGAATTTTGTTATATTTCTATTTGTAGACGTCAGATTATCGGTAAAATTTAATAACGCACGATATTTGACGTCCATATAACCATGAATATATTTATATTTTAATTCTTTGTGTATAAGACACACAATAATGATCATTGCTTTAATGACATTTTTCGCTATTGTTTTATTCATATTTTAGTGTAGGGTGCCATGCGGTGTAAAATAGTCACTTTGGTGTTTTATGAAATGTTTCGTTCTAGAAATGATAAAACGCTTAGAAGCTTAAAAAACGTGTGTGAAAAATTAAATTGTATTTCAACTAACTGCAAAACCAAACACAATATCATAATTTAACAAAAATAGCCTTTCACAAAAATGAATCTAATTAAGTAGAGAGTAATTTCGTACAGATTAGGTACAATAGATGCAGTGAGAGCACCAAACTCAACACGATCAAGTAAATAGATTATATTTTCGGAGTTATGTCAGCAACAATATGCCACGGTCTATTGTAGAAATTAACAACCTTTAATGCAGTAACAACACAAACACAACAAACCAGTTAATGCAGTAAAACCTTATATTAAAATGAAATTCTTCGCCAGTCACAATATAATAAAACAAACTTCTATAAAACCTGTCAATATTTACAATTGAGTCCATCTTCCTGTACTCAATCAGAAGGTAACTTATACTCGAAACAGAATTATGGGTTGCTTACGAAATACCTAACAAGAGTTCTTTTAGGCAGATTGGTACCAAATGTAAAATATAATGCAGCATGAAATAAACCGATAAGCCGACGTCCGCATCTACATTTATAAAAATATAACTAAATTCAAAAATACGGGTGTCAAATATCATTCAGTGTGAAAGTTTTAGGATATTCGGACGTCCATATTATGTGTAGGTAAATGTACGGTTAAGAAAACAAGTTTAAAAGTAAAATTACTAGTACCAAGCATAGTATAAACCATATAATAATGTCCTGCAGACCGAATTACGGTCACGGCGGCCTGCCTCAACGGAGACTAGCCATCGGCGCAGGACAGGATTATAGTGCCCAAGAGTATGCGCAAGCACAGGTGCACTCTCTATTCCCTCACTCTCGTAATCCGATGGGACGGTAAACCGATACGACCGGAGAGAGATCAGGCGCAGGACAGACGGCTTTACGTGCTTTCCGTGACACGGGGGCCAACTTCCTGACTCCGGGCAGCTACTGAGAATTACTTGACAGAAAAACTCGATAATTGATTTTTTGGCCCGGCCCGGGATTCGAATCCAGGACCTCACGATCAGTAGTCGCACTACTACAACAACTAGACCAACGAGGCAGTCATAACCACATATCACCAAATACAAGTAACACGTTGGCAACGGTGACGGAACGGCAACGGCATCTCCTAATTTTGTGCGGAAGTCAAATACGGCCATAAATGAAAGTATTCTCAAATCGACAGCAGCGCTATTATTTTTGCAACGAAAATTAGCGGAACTACGTAAATATTCAGAATAGCAAGATTGGAAGAAAAATGACGTCCAATTTTTTTTTAGAATTTGACATTTCTGTGATCAGCATGACAATTTGCGAACATTGCGCTAAGTCTCCTATTTGACGTCCGTATATTGGACGTCGTAAGCAGGTTAACGACACATTACATTATATGCAAAATTCGCCATAGTGGACGTACAATAAGTTACGGGATGGATGTATATATATATATATATATACTCTCTGTTCTGACTGCCTCGTTGGTTGTAGTAGTGCGACTGCTGATCATGAGGTCCTGGGTTTGAATCCCAGGTCGAGCCACAACATCAATTATTGAGTTTTTCCGTCAAGAAATTGTCCGTAACTGCCCGGAGTCAGGAAGTTGGCGGTGTCTCACTCCCGTACCTCGGAAAGCACGTGAAGCCGTTGGTCCTGCGCCTGATCTCTCTCCGGTCGTGTCGGTTTACCGTCCCATCGGATTATGAGAGTGTGGGAATAGAGACAGCACCTGTGCTTACGCATATACTCAGGCACTATAATCTTGTGATGTGCCGATGGATATATATAATTAGTTCAACGTTTTTATGCTAGCGTCTACATTTTACAGACAAATGATCACTATAATTCATCAATTATAAAAAGGAAATTCCTGTTTACACTTGCACCCACTTCATGGTATTTTTCGCTAATTAGACATATTGCTCATTAGACGTTTCGCTTCGATAACATTTCCTTTTATAGTGAACCCATCAACCGTTAACAATTGAGCAAATACAACATTTTAAAAGCTACAATTTTATAATTAGTTTTTAAAGTGAGAATTTTATAGCAGGATTATCAACTATTAAAAATAGTCACACATGATAGATTACAATGTAAGAAGAGCATACATACTTTTATAATAATCCTCCAGTTCGAATTTCGGATCCGGCGAGTAGACTCGAACGATGAGACTGCAATTCGAGACTATCTTTTTAGAGACTGTTCTTAGCTATGTTTTAAAAGTTATTAAGGTCTTAATTGGGCCATTTGATCAGTCATTAACTGATTCACTGACTGACATCGAAACCTAGGCCACTTGTGGGTGACATAGAAATTTAGAATTTGCCAATAAAAGCGGATTATTAGGCGTATTCAAGAAAAAAAGGAGAAAACCAGAAGTTATTGTTATTTATTAATATAATAATATTTGTCAAGAATATTGACTAAGTTATTGGTGTGGTTACTTTCAAGTAATATATCTGAAAACAATATTATACAACATTCAATTCTTATAGTTAAAATTGAAAATAGAAAACATTGAAGCGAAAACGCAAGAAATGTTGAAGGACATTTATTTGTTAAGATTAATAAAACCAAAGTTCCAAGAAGGTTGTACATTTCTATCGGATAACTGCTATGGAACTCGGCACTTTAATGGATGCCTCGTTATTTTTGATCTGTTTCTTCAAAAACATTTGTTTAAAAATTAACAAATATAATAAATCTTATATTTCTTAAATATATATTATGAAATAATTTTAGGGTTCCGACAAGCCTGTCAAGATGCTTTTTCTCAGGAACTTGTCATTCACAATTATGTTACATATTTAAACTAACACTGCTCTTATTTTCATATATATATTTTGTATTTGTTCTGATATAGTATATTATATTTATATATATATATATATATATAGTAGCTGATACCCTCTCGTTTCGCTGGGCGCACGGAACCTAGATGTAAATATCAAGAAAAAAAATTTTGAAGGGATTATCGTAAAATCCGTTCTTATTGAGCGTCTACATTGCAAAATGAGTAACTACACTAAATTTGAGGTCTATCGGGTGTATAGTTCTAGTATTATCTCTTTCTACTTTGATTATTACTGGACCGCCTCTTATATGTCTATCTCTATTTATCCAAATGGATGACTGGGATAGAATGCCCTATGTCATTTCCGTCACATGTACGAAAACTGCATTACTAAGTACTACTTTGTGTGGTGAAAGTATAAATAAATAAATTTACATGGCCGCCACAGCTCTGGCAGACAGCGACAGATGCAAACAACTTTAAACAAAGAATTCGATAGTGAATAGTTACTCTTACATTCTGTACTGAATTGAATACCTTGGTCGTGAATGCAGTTGCTGGTCACAAGATCTTGGGTTCGAATACCGGGTCGGGCCAAAATCAGTTATTGGGTTTTTTTATGTCAATAAATCCTCAGTAGCAGCCTGAAGTCATCAAGTTGGCGGTGTTACACATCTGTGCATCGGAAAGCACGTAAAGCCAGGCTTGCACCTGATGTTTGTGATGTCTAGTAGTGTCCAGATTGCCGTTCTATGAGAGGGAGTGCACTTGTACTTGCTACACACACTCGGGCATTACGATTCTGTCCTGCGTACGAAACTGGCCGTGACTGAAATTCCGTTTAAAGGACATTATTATCTCATAATATACAATATATTTAATCTACAATACAATATATTTAATCTTGTCGAAGTAGAGGGCGTATTGTAATTGCTCTAGCACTGTAGTAGTTTCAGTTTTCATAGGCAGTGGGATAGCTCTGTAGAGTGAACACAAGTCCGCCAACCCGTGTAGATAAGCTTCTATTCGTTACATATTGCTCCAATAGTTAGTTAAGTTATAGTATAGAAGTAAGGTCCATTCGTCGTGTATAATTTGCATTTCGCCAAGTGTGTCGTAATAGATGGGAAGGTTGTATTCGATGCTTGTAATCCGAGCTCTCGATGCACGCCACCATATGTTCGAGTTATCAACGTAAACATTGTTATGAACATTGTAAACAATGTCGAAAAATTTTTCATGCTGCCCGTGTTGTTTCTTTTTTCTCGTTTATTTTTAAGTTCTTGCTCGTTTTCCTTTCCAGTTTTTTTTACATACTAGTGGGAGCGGTGACAATTTAGTTATGGGGCGCTTGATAATATCAGTTTGCGTTTTTACAGTAGTAACGTAAGCCGTCGACACTCGGGTGGACTTCCTATATGCGGCTCAACGTCCATTTTCCCAGCGGCAAATTGGTTAACCGAACAAGGACAATATCTCCCCTGTCAATATTCTTACTGGACTTTGTTCCACTTGCAGCGGCTTTGAAGTTGAGTTAGCTATTCCTTAGACCAGCTTTTCCAAAATTGTTAAAGTTTTTAGAGAGTTGCAAGCGACGGCGCAACTAGAGTTTTGACGTCAATGTAATCGGAGAGCGGGAATGACAAATTTTGTCCGCCGGTGAGGAATTGGCCCGATGTTAGATAGTTGTAGAATTCCTCGGGTTCTTCGGTAATATGACACAAGGGTCGCGAGTTCATACATGCTTCTATTTGGGCAGCGTTGAAAACTCCTCATAAGTGAGCTTTTGATCTCCCAAAACACGGCGAAGGTGGTATTTGAGTGATTTTACAGCCACCTCCCAGAGGCCACCTACTGTTGACCACACTGGGCGTTTAAGTGCCACACCACTTCTAGTTTGAATCTCTCGTGATCTCTTTGAAGAATCTCGTTGAAGAACTTCGGTGGTAGAAGTTGTTTAAATTCTTCGAAATCCCTGCGCAACACTTTCGCGGCCCTGAGTATACATGTTTGGGGGTGCCGCGGCGTGCGCACATACGTTGAAATGCGGCTATAAAAGTTTCGGTGCTTAGGTCCGATACAAGTTCGATATGTACAGCCTTTGTTGCCATACATACGAAGATGGCTATATAGCCCTTCAAAGTTTTGACCCCTTCCCCTTTGTTAAGTTTGATCTCCACGTGCCCAGTGAAATCTACACCAGTATGCGTAAACGGTCGGGACAGGGTGGTTCCCTGCTGTGATAAGTCGCTTATAAGATGATAATTTTCAGTCGGCTTTTGACGATGATACCTAACGCAGCAGTGACGTAGCTTGTCCTTAACTACTCGATACCCGCCAACAATCCAATAGCGCTACCGTATCCTACTAATATTATAAACGCGAAAGTTTGTAACTATGGATGGATGCATGGATGGATGTTTGTTACTCTTTCACGTAAAAAACTACTGAACGGATTTAGATGAAATGTTACAGTAATATAGTTTTTACATCAGAATAATACATACGCTATAAGTATCATGTAAGCCCGAAAAATTCCTGCCCTCTGAAGCTATCTTGGCGTGAGCTACCTAAACCGTTGGAGTTACACGAAGATAATATACAGTGGGATTGTTTGTCTTAAGTAGTTCGAAATAAAAGTCCGCGACAGCATATATCTACCGTTTATGTAGAAGCCGTTATATCCAATAGTAAGCCATAAATACAATTAAATTTGACACTTTTTTACAATGTACATTTTAGTGTATTTATCAAATTATTATCGAAATTGATAATATATTTGTCGCTTTCAATATTTAATGTAGATGAACTTTGTCTTTTACACAAAGTAATTTGAACGAATAGTTTAAAAGTTATCACGATAAGATTGATATGAATGGAGCACCAGCGTAATGCGGGGTGGTGGCGCGGTCCAAGCAATGACGCACGATCACGTCATTGCTTGGACCGATTGGTCCAAGTAAACCTGTAAAATAGTTTATGGATTCCCACATTCTTACAATTTCCTAGCGATCAGTCCTGACTTGGCACGGTTGATATCTCTATTCTAGTACAGCGCCACCTGCCGGTTCCAACTATACTTATAGCCTTCGCGAAAGTGGAAGCAATATGTTAAAAAAAATTTACCGCAATCTGATGAACGGTATGGCAGCACATAAAACACGAACAAACAAAAATTACTTTTTATATATTAGAATTCATGAACGTCAACTATACGTTTGCATTGCCGTTGCCTAGTCAATTTGTCCGTCATGTTTCACACTGACAACAGAATCCATTTAAATAGCAGCACACGGTCTACATTTCGCGTAATTCTTGACGGCACTTATCATTCAAAACAAATTGAAAACCATCGCTAATTGGCAATGTGCACCGGGCCAAAATAACGAGAGCCTTGTGTTGAACTGAAATTATTCTTTTTTGTTCTATGCAACGAAATTAAATAAACATGGATCACGTTATAATATATCATCATCATGATTTCTGAAAATAGAAAACTTTAGAGTAATTTTTATTTAATAAACATTACAATAATACTTATTGAAAATCATTTATGCATTACCACTGGTATGCAAAAAGCTTTTTAAAATATTAAAATACTGTTGCGCGCCTAAGTTGACGTCATGTACCCGGCACTAGCGCCATCTAGTGAGCGAGAACTCTAGGAGGACGAGAGCGAGGGGGAGCTTTCCAGAAAATGACATCACTAATCTTTCAACCGACAGCGCCATCTAGTATCGAAACGAAGAACTAAGCTTCTAGAAGCCCGACACTCGAACTTTCGACGCCTTGTCGATTGGCGCGCGTATTTACCTGAATATTCTGGATGTTTCGGTGATAACGTGTATTTAAAGGCGCTGCAAGATGCGATCGAGGAAGAATTGAATTTGGCGAGACAAGCGAAGCTTCGGAGCGGAATAAAGTGAATCAGTGTGATTAATTATTAGTGTTTTAAGTTTAATTAGTGTAAAGTGAATTAAAGTGTTAATTTAGGTAATTCTATCGGCAATTTTTATTGTCACGAACCTCAATCTCGTAACAATTGGTGTCAGAAGTGGGATAAAATCATGCCGATTTTACCTAAGGAGGAAACGGAGGGTGTCCGTACCCGAAATCAACGCCAGCAGGAGACGGACCAAAGAAGATTTGGTGGTACAACGCCGCAGACGTCGGAGGGCCAGCCGCCGGCTGCAGGCCCGTCAGTAGCTCTTACATCTGCAGCACCTGACTTAGGTGCTCTGATGGTGATGCTGCAGGAACAGGCTCGCCGACAGGAGGAGCAGGTCCGTCAGTTGAAAGAGCAGCTGCAGAGCGGACAGGATGAACAGGCCCGCTGACAGGAGGAACAGGTCCGTCGTTTGGAAGAGCAGCTGCGGGGTGGACAGGATGAACAGGCCCGCCAACAGTAGGAACAACTCCGTCCTTTGGAAGAGCAGCTGCGGGGCGGACAAGAAGAACAGACCCGTCGGTTGGAAGAGCAGATGCTCCTCATGAAGGACCTTCACGCTACCTTTGGGAAGGAGATAAACGAGGTGAAGGATAGGGTTGCTCAGCATGATAACCGCCTGTCGGAAGCTGAAACCCAAATCGCGAAAGCTGAAACCCGAATCGAGAAAGCTGAAACCCGAATCGACCAATTGAACAATCGGGTTGACAACGTGATGGCAGACGTGAAGAAAACGCTGGATGACCTCAAACTGGGGGATGGAATTACAGCTTCCGTAGTAGCTGCAACACCTTCACTACGTGGGTTCAAGGTGCCACCGTTCGATGGGACTTCTTCTTGGTTGGCCTACAAAATCCAGTTCGAAGCTGTTATGAAGGCGAACGGCTGAAATAAAAGTCAGGCCATGACTGCTCTTACACTAGGCCTGCGCGACAAGGCCTTAACAGTACTGGAAGCTCTCGGTGAGGAAGTTACTTATGAGCAACTCCTTGAGGCATTGGAGGCGAGATATGGCGACGCTCACCTGGAACACGTCTTTCGTGCGCAGCTTAAAGATCGCGTGCAGCGCATCAACGAAAACCTGCAGCAGTGGGCTCTAGAGGTGGAGAAGCTGGTGCGAAAAGCATACCGGTCTGTACCCGCGCTCATTGAAGGGAACCTGGTGCAGACATTCATTGATGGCATCCGCGACCTGGAAGTCAGAGCTGCTGTGAGGCTGGGGCACCACGAGACGCTTAAGGACGCCTTGGCCCATGCACTGGAGGTGGAAGCCGTCCGGCAGGATCATCGTTCCCATCGCGTCAGGGAGGTTGCAGCAGCTACAGTTCGCGACCGCAACAAAGGATTCAGCCGTAGATGCTATGTCTGTGGGGAAAGGAGCCATCTTCGCTCTAGCTACCCTAAGCGAACTGTAGAAAGGAGAGTTGATCGATCTCGAGAGGGTAGTGCAGCTAACGGCACCGCCTGGTGGCGGCAAGATCATCGTTCCCCTCACGCTAAGGAAGTTGCAGCAGTTACGGTTCGCGACCACAATAAAGGATACAGCCCTAGGTGCTATGGCTGTAGGGAGAGGGGCCATCTTCGGTCCAGCTGCCCTAAGCGAACCCTAGAAAGGGAAGGTGAACAATCTCAGAAAGGAAGTGCGGCTAACATCACCGCCCAGCAGCAGAAGGAATACGACTTTACTATCAGACATCGCAGCTGGAAATCTCATGGCAACGCAGATGCATTGTCAAGAAGACCTTGTCCTGAAGATTGCAAACATTGTACTAGGCAAGAGAGTAAGGAAGTGGTATCCGTGAGGATGCTCAGACCATACCACCTCAGCAAGGAGTGGAAGGACAGCCTACGACATGCACAGCAGGAAGATCCGGACATCAATCCGATTCTGGAATGGATGAAGGCCCGTGCTACCAAGCCTAAGTGGAGCGACGTCTCAGCGATGAGTTCAACCAGGAAAAGCTATTGGGCCCAATGGGACAGCTTGCTGATTCAGGATGGAGTGCTGTGCCGTAAATGGGACAATGATCGAGGAGACAGCTGTCGTTTGCAAATGGTTGTCCCTAAAACAAAAGTACCGAATGTTCCACAGCTGTGCCATAAAGGTCGTTCAAGAGTCCATCTGGGAGTTAAACGAAACTCTACAGAAGGTCCGAGAACAGTTTTACTGGGTCCATTATCGTGACGATGTCGAGGATTGGTGTCGTACATGTACAAGTTGTGCGGATGTGAGGGGACCTCAGACACGTGGTAGAGGAGCATCGAAATTGTACAATGTTGGTCACCATGGGATAGGACAGCCCTTGACATTGCCGAGCCGTTACAGAAAGGCGCAAGAAGGACTCCTAAGATCGTCCATGTGGATC
Source organism: Parnassius apollo (assembly GCA_907164705.1). Lineage (NCBI taxonomy): Eukaryota > Metazoa > Arthropoda > Insecta > Lepidoptera > Papilionidae > Parnassius > Parnassius apollo. Next base: position 76,553 of record CAJQZP010001307.1, read on the forward strand.
GCCTGGCGCGTTATTATGGGGCCGATAATGCTCGGGACGAGCATGTCTTAGGAGGGGGCAGTGTTGCGCGCCTAAGTTGACGACATGTACCCGGCACTAGCGCCATCTAGTGAGCGAGGACTCTAGGAGGAGGACGAGAGCGAGGGGAGATTTCCAGAAAATGACATCACTAATCTTTCAACCGACAGCGCCATCTAGTATCGAAACGAAGAACTAAGCTTCTAGAAGCCCGACACTCGAACTTTCGACACCTTGTCGATTGGCGCGCGTATTTACCTGAATATTCTGGATGTTTCGGTGATAATGTGTATTTAAAGGCGCTGCAAGATGCGATCGAGGAAGAATTGAATTTGGCGAGACCAGCAAAGCTTCGGAGCGGAATAAAGTGAATCAGTGTAATTAATTATTAGTGTTTTAAGTTTAATTAGTGTAAAGTGAATTAAAGTGTTAATTTAGGTAATTCTATCGGCAATTTTTATTGTCACGAACCTCAAGCTCGTAACAATATATTACAATATACAATTAAATATAAAAATATTGGGAAACAGTATGGTAGCGATGACCTCATTCCCAGGAGTTTTTATCAATCATGTACTCTTAAGTAGTATTGTAAACCTTATTAAACCATAGCGTTTAGGAATATATTATATTTGTATCTTTTTTTAGAAAGATACAGCAGTTACACTAAGTAGCAAACACAATTATTATGCTGTATTTTGTTGTGCCTACGAAGCAATATTATTTCTTTCATTCCTTCAATTTGTTCATTTTTTCGTTCTTTCAAGTTAAAAATGTGTGAGTTAACCGTCAAGTGCCTTTTGTACGCCGATGATCAAGTTATATTTGCGTCGTCAGCGACCAAGTTGCAAATGATGGTTACATTAATGAACAGGTCATTAAAAGAAATGGGAATGAAAGCAAACGCAAGTAAGATGAAAGTTATGGTTTACAAAAGAGAAGAAAGTAAAACCATATGTGAAATAAGAATAGAAGTGGAGTTGGTAGAGCAAGTAGATGAGTTTGTGTATTTTGGATGTGTATTTAGTAGGGATGGTAGATATGGTAAGTATATAGGACGACGAGTGAACGCAGAAAATAGAGTATAATAGGAAACAGAGTAAAAGATTAACAGTGATAGAGCCACGCGGCAGCTTTTACAGTCGCACAGATGGGCCGGCTCGAACCAGGGTGGTGCCACGATCTCACTACTACTACTACTTTCAACTACAGCACTTGCACCGATAAAGAAGCAATACGGCTTCATAAGCCTTGTTTCATAGTTTAGACGTTACACCTGTTACTAATTCTTATAAATCTGAGTACGGTAATGTATCCAAGTGAGCATTGAAGCCCCTAAATATGTAATAGGTGTATGAAAATATATTTATATAGAAGAAAGGTTTAGATGAAACAAACGTTTATTGGCCACCTCATCTGGACCAGTGACAGTCATAAACACCGCCACTAGATGAAATAAGAACCTAACATGGTAAGCCAAGAAGACCATTTAGTAGACAAGCTAGGGAGGCCCTACCTGAAATAAACAGTCGTCTAACCAAGGTATTAACGAGACTGAACAAGCCACAAATCAGGATAGTACCTAGGTGGATTGAAAAGTTCTCGGCCTAACACAGATCCATTCAATTCTAAAAATCAAATCTACCCACATTATTTAGTTCAGTTCAGACTAGTTCATTGTGTGAAGTTCGAAACGTGTGCGATAATTAGTTGTGATTTTATAAATTTATTAACAAAGTAATCGGACATAATTTCCGCGAATGGAGCAAATCGAGCAGCGTGCCGTCATTAAGTACCTCCATAAGAAGGGGCTATCATCAAAAGCCATCCATGATGACATGGTCAGTACATTAGGCGATTGTGTTCTGTCATATTCATCCGTCAAAAAATGGATAGCAGAATTTAAGCGTGGTAGAGAGAGTGTGAAAGATGAACCCCACTCTGGAAGGCCTTCGACGTCAACTACTGACGAAAATATTAAAAAAGTACTTGATTTAATAATGGGAGACCGCAGATTAAAAATTAGAGAGATAGCCGAGATTATAGGCATCTCTTATGAACGAACTAAAAACATCATTGTCAACGAGTTGGGTTTCCACAAGGTGTCTGCGAGGTGGGTTCCGCGACTGCTTTCAGTTGAACAAAAAAGGACGCGATAGACTATTTCACGCGACTGTTTGGAGTTATTTGAAGCCGATGCAGATGATTTTTTGAATCGTTTTGTTACTATGGACGAAACATGGGTTCATTACTGTACACCGGAAACAAAACAACAATCAAAACAGTGGAGAAGACCTGGTTCACCACCCCTAAAAAGGCTAAGTCGATTTTGTCGGCAAATAAGGTGATGGCTTCAGTATTCTGGGACTCGAAAGGTGTGATTATGATTGATTATCTTGAAAGGGGTCAGACTATAAACTCTGATTACTACTGCACCTTACTACGTCGTTTACGAGAGGAAATAAAAGAAAAACGTCGAGGAATGCTCAGAAGAAAAGTCCTGTTTCATCAAGATAACGCCCGTGTTCACACGTCAGTACAGACAATGGCTGAAATTCACAACTGTGGCTTTGAACTGTTACCGCATCCGCCGTATTCACCTCATCTGGCACCATCAGACTTCTTTCTGTTCCTTAACCTAAAAGAGCACTTGGGAGGTCAAAGATTTTCGACAAACAACGAGGTCAAAGCAGCTGTAGACGCATATTTTGACTCTAAGAAAGAATCATTTTTTTTCAACGGTCTAAATGCTTGGAGGTGGCAAAAGTGTATTGAACTTGATGGTGATTATGTAGAAAAATAAAAACATAACTGATTTAGTATGTGTTTATTTTCTTGGTTAGGCCGAGTACTTTTCAATCCACCCACGTAACAAATGCTATCACAGGACATGGCTCTTTTAACAAACATTTGTTCACCATAGGTGTTACTGATAGCCCCCTGTGCAGGGCACGCATAGGAGAGGAAGAAACGGCGGCTCACATGTTGCTGTCATGTCCAGAAGTCGCTTCATACAGGGCTAAACATCTCGGCACGCCGGGATCACTCCCCGAAGTTGCTTGCAACATCAAGGGACTGCTGAGCTTCTTCGGGGAGATATTATGGCTCTAATAACCAAATTATTCCTGCCCACATGCAAAATACGCGCTTAGCTTTAACTCCACGTGAGTTGCGGGAAACAGCCCGTCGTAAACTAAACTAACTAAACTAAGCCAAGAAGACTTTCTAAAATCATTTAACGTCCATTTATCGGACCGCACCTTAGCAGGATGCAGTCGAATTATTCACACTCCGGCAGGCTCTACTTATTCTAGGTGTACATTGTATCTATTGTATATGTTCTTAGAAAAAATATTTCTCTGCTTTTAAATACTTTACTTCGCTCTTAATTAGCTACCCTTTCTGTTAACAAGTGGTAAAATTAAAAAATTTGTAGAATCGACTTCCATACGACCGAATCAATATGTTCGAAGTCAATTAAATACGCATTATTTAAGGATAACTCAAAAACTACTGGTCAGATCTTGACCAAATTTATATGGAACCACACGAGAAGCACTACCTTTCAAATAAAAAACAGAATCATTAAAATCGATTCACTCAAAGAAGTTCTGAAGTAACACACATAAAAACATACAGTCGAAATGAATACCTTTTCGTTTGAAAAGTATTTTAACGTTAAACATGTATACCGAGAACAAATTCTTGTAAGCTCTTTAGGAAAACGTTCTTCAAAAGCCCTTCAAATCTTTCGTCTTACGAACACCTCCCAGTAAATAACGGTCCAGTGTTTAAATGCGTAGGTTCTTTGTGATATTGTGTTCCATTTACATTTCAAATGATTTGCATGATGAAAAAATCGGGCATGTTTTTTTTTACGTCTTATTACTTTTTTTACTATTTTTTATAGATGTGTAGGTGATTAACGAGCACACAGTTTATCTAACAGTAACGGGATGCTGTGGCAAATAGCAAATACATACCTACATCCATCCCTGGTTATAATCAAACCGCAAAGACTTAGAACTATATATATACAGAAAAAATAAATGTTGTTTCTTTTGTTATTCAATAACCTCTTTCTAGCCACTCCTGTACATAGGTTTCTTCTATTGTAATAATGCTCGCTAAGATCGGGAGACGGTACAGCAAACGCAGTAACAGACTTCTCGAAACTATGCTTATGCATTTTTGGTATGGTGTTGTTCTTCTCAACTACGGAACAAGCAACGAGCATATATTTGGATCAGTGGCGAAGCTTCAATTAAAGCCGAAAAGCCGGGCTTGCCTTATTAAACCTGAATCAAACAATAATATCAACTAATAAAATAACTAAAAACTAACTAAATGTTTCAAGCTATTTGAAATTTCCCGCGCACTCCATTGTTCGACACATGTCGATCGATGACCTCGTTCCGGTCGACCGATTGCCATAGCGATACTGCTGCTGTCATAAAAAATGAGTTTTAATAGAGCTAATAGTTGTCTCCCTCGCTCGCGTGGGCTTTTTTACGGGACTTTCGAGAAGACGATCGCTCTCTTTCTAACCTATGGCAAAATATTCTATAATGAAATATAACTACGATTGTATATATAGCAATTAGTATAGAGATTTAAAGCCAGGCTTTTGGGAATAAATTTGTTAAAAGCGGAGGCGCGCGGGCAATACGTTTGCAAGTTCATTTCACGTTTTAATGTTTATTTACTCTGTGTGCTTATCTTAAGCGATTTAATATTACGAGTTCAAAATTTATGCTTTTTTAAAGATTTTTAATGAAAATGGAGGATAATAGTGTTCCTTGTGATGAATTGAAGTGTGTTAAAGTGATAATCGGAGAGGAAATCTTTAAACTTTATTGAGATAATACACAAGGTTAAGAGTTTATTTCAGACTTATCAATTATCGCAATTAAAAGCAGTTATTGGTACAATTAAAACGTTCACCAACATTTAATGTGGACGTAATTAAATCTTTCCATAAGAAAGCGAGACGATTCCACTTATCTTATTTATCTCTTATCCATTAGAATGTAAATAATTTTTTTAATTTTGTACATAGTTTGTATGTACTTTGTTCGTGTTTTACTTTTGTTCATGTATTGTATTGGATGTAAATTTTTTTTCTTTCGATTAAACAAACCCAAACGGCTTTCTTCAAAGCCACCGAAGCTATGCAATTGCTGATATGTAATACAATCTATCTAGCAGTGGTATGCCTTCTGTGTGCTTTGTTAAACACGTCCTTGACAGCACTGAATATGAAACTGAAGCGTGAAGACAGATCAAGATTGGTGTATTTTTATAAAACTGCTAAAAACAACAATCTATATTTTTATCAATTTATATCTTGGGCTTGCCCTAGCTTGGAGCTCTAGCTTCGCCACTGATTTGGATCTGATGATGATTAAGACGATGTATCTTACCATCAACGCCATAGTTGATCTGTCGTTTGTATGTATGTATATCGTTTGTAGATCTTGTCTATTTAACATTGTTAAAGATAGCTCGTTAAATAGCAACGTTTGTTACGTGGTAAACCCATTATGCACCTATATTAGTAGTATAGTTGTAGCACGAATGGATCGGCTCTACCGTGACCGACGTTCTCACAGAATACCAACGTGAAATAGCAGCTCAGCGCTACTATGCTTCGTATGGTGAGTGTGGAGAACTGGAGACCCTTTTTACTGAAAACGTGGCATTCCATCGTAGTCCTCACGAGTACAACGCATTTGCATTTGAAATCGAAATCTAGAAACCCATCGGGTGAACCGTGTGCTCGTTTGTCACCGTTATCCTATAAAAATAGCCTAGCTACTTAAGCGCACAATACCTCAAAACGTCAAAAATAATGCGATGGTCAAATAGCTTCCTGGAAAATCATTGAAAAGAATTAAGGACTTGTCATAAATAAATTGCACGTTCAATTTTTTTTTTTTTTACGCCCGAAGCAAATATACCCTCCGGAAAGCGGGGGGAGGGAGGTTGGGAATGCTCATAGCATACCACGCAGCCGGCTGCGTGGTTATGTGGTGACTTTTACCCACTAAACCCAACCTTTTAGGAATTGGCTTAACGATCTGACTAGAGATCTCTAAGCCGTATACGAACGCGACCCTCCTTGGCAGAAAGGAGGGCGCAAGCACGTTCAATGGAATCGTTAACTTTTATTGGCTCATATAAAGATTTACATTTTATTTCTTTTCTACGTTACATTTTTTCATCCCTGAGTTATAGTGTAAGGTTAATAGTTAATAGGGTAACAGTTAAGTAACATTTTTATACATGACTTAAAGCTGGGCACTAAGCCTATAAAATACCCACGATTTTGAAATACTTTATAGTTTATCACATCTACGCTTACCCACGATGTTTTCCTTCAGCCCGAAGTATTAATTTACCACCATTGAGTTAATATATAAATCAATGTTTACCACGCGCACCGGTGTGGCGGAAAATATCGCCAGGAAACTTGAATACCTGAAATAATAAAAAATTGGCCCGCTGACGCATAAGGGCAACTTTAGTTTAAACATCGTAGCGCTCAATTTATTTAGCGTAAAAAGCCGTATACACTGTAGATGTACAGTGTAAATTGCTAAGACTTCATCTGCAGTTGCCACCAAATGGGATTCTAGTCAAGCATTGGCTGTCTATTTTAAGTAAAAAAACACGTGATCTATTGGTCAAAACATCTGCTACATTATAGGTTCCAATACGAATACGCACGCACGCACGCACGCACACACGCACGCAAGCACGCACGCACGCACGCACGCAAGCACGCTCGCACGCACGCACGCACGCACGCACGCATGCACGCACGCACGCACGCACGCACGCACGCACGCACACACATACACACACACACATACACACACACACGCGCGCGCACTCACAAACACGGGCACACACAGACACACACACATACGCACCGAAGCAAGCACGCACGCACGCACACACACACTCACGCACGCACTCACGCACGCACGCATGCAGCAAGTAAGTTAAATTTATACTTAAATTTACCATACTTTCTATGTTTTATTTTTATTTGAGTATACTTTCTATGTTAAATTTATACTTAAATTTTGCATATTTTGTACTGAAACCCTATGTATTTATCGGTACATTCTGTGAATTTGCACCAAATCATCACGGTATCGCCGTCCCTCCTCGGAAGAGCACTACTCCTTTCCCACACATGGCGCGCCTTCCTCGGCGGTCTCCAACTTCACCTGCGCAATAGACTATGCAACTATGTCAGTTGCGCGAAAGTCATGGCACCAGGAACAACCCCAGCGGCGCCAACTATGCGGAGGATAAGGAGAGCGGCGCTTCGCAAAAGCGATACCATTAATGGTGCGGCCCCGTCGAAATGCAGAGGATAAGGCAAGTGACGGACACTATACCAACACTAAGGAGTGTTCCTCCTATTTTCTATTCTATAAATTAACTGAACCTCATTTTTAAGTGGCGTCGCCCTGGTGGTAGAAAAATTCGTGGGTACCCTCAATAATAAATAAATAATTACGCAAAGTGATATTTAGTTTATCGAATCGTGTTTTTCCTTAACAACTATTTTAAATTACTTAACTACAGTTTTCTGAAAAAAAAACTGGTATAAAACCCATAGTAACGAAAGGAAAGAAAAATATCTTGAATGTCCCTTTGGTCAAATTTTAAGCTACGTAGAATGTACCAGGCGGTCCCATAATGAACTGGCCTGATATAGTTCAACGCGACATGTCGCTACATGTTGTGTTGCTTTAAATGGTACGTTTATCGTGCACTTAATATAAGAAACATGCATCGACATGAAATGCTTAGTCTTAGTTTAACAGGCATTTGAATAACGAGAGTCGCGTATTTTTTCAAAATGTCGAAAACTGAGTATCGAAGTGTCATAAAATTTCTGTTTAAAGAAGTTTTATCCCCTGCCCAAATAAAAGAACGATTGGATGGCGTATATAAGGAGTCTGCCCCTTCCTATAGCACAGTGAAAAATTGGGTGAAAGAGTTTCGCCTCGGGAGAGAAACCGTCGAAGACTTTGGCCACGACGGTCGACCTGTGGAAGTGCTCACTCCCGAAACGATTGATCTTATCGAAGAGGAGGTTCTGAGTGACCGTCGTTGGAAGATTAGAGAAATTGCAGCAAGGCTTGGGCTCTCTAAGAGTACCATTCATCGCGCGATCCATGAACATCTTCACATGAAAAAAGTGAGTGCAAGATGGGTACCGAAACTTCTTTCAGCGGTACAGAGACAGGAAAGAGTGCGCTGCGCTTCGGAGTTTTTGGATCCTTGTGGCGAAAATCCAAAGACTGTGATCGAGCGGCTAGTGACTGGTGATGAAACTATGATCTTGTATCATGATCCACAAAGCAAGCGCGAGTCAATGGAATGGCGTTATAAGGGTGAAAAGCCCCTTAGAAAGGCAAAGGTGCAACAACCGACTAAAAAACTGATGTGCACAATATTTTGGGATTTTCAAGGCATTTTGATGGTGAATTTTAAAGAACGTAATACAGTCATGAACGGCGAATATTTTGCTTCTTTAATATATAAATTACGAGGCAAGATAAAGAAAAAACGAAGAGGCAAGCTGTCTAAAGGTGTCCTGTTGCTCCATGACAACGCCCCTGTTCATACCGCTGGTGTTTCGAAGGATGCAGTTCGTCAATGCGGGTTCACAGAAGTTCAACATCCACCTTACAGTCTAGACATGGCCCCGTCCAACTATTATTTATTTCCAAATTTAAAGCGGGACTTAAGAGGAAGAAAATTTTCAAGCGATGAAGAGTTGCAGGCGGCCGTCTTCAGTCATTTTGAGGATAAAAAATGTGATTATTTTTATAAAGGTTTAGAGATGTTGATTCACAGATGTAAGAAGTGTGTTAGTATTCATGGTGATTATATTGAAAAATAAAATTAGTTTCGTTTCATTTCCTTCATTGTTTCATAGTTAGGACAATTCATAATGGGACCGCCTACGTAAGTGTAATGACAAAAATACTTAACAAAAGAACTGAGAGAGAGTTAAATATGTGCCTCAACTTTTTCTAATTATTATTGATAGGCTCGCGTTTAACCACTACCTCACCTAATGGAATGCAACGATGCGGTTGACAATGGAACACGCTTGTCTAGAAGTAACCTATTTAAAGATTCCCAGCTTTAAGTGAAAAGCGTTATCAAGAGTTACGGTAGAGCTATCCGGTAATACAGAGTCCAACAGAGAATTTCACTCGTTAGCTGTACGTACAATGAAGGAATTCCCAAAACGTATAACTGAAAACTGTGGACACGAGTAAGGATAGTGTCGTTTTAATTGGTAAAGGAAGTTTTAGAATCCATGTGAACGAAGTTGCAGGCAAGTTATACAGTATACGTTATAAATGTATATAATGCCTGGGGTAGCCCTCGCCCATTTTGGTAGTTAAAGGGAAATAAACGACCGGTTACACGATGTCGTCGCAAGCAGCGACCTTTTACAACAATGTTATGTCACTCCCAAAATCTAGAGGAACTTATCCACATTTTATGGAACACACTTGAAATTCCTCATGGGACTACTTACAAAACCCTCTAAAATACTTAACAAGACTATTTTGATCAATATTTTATTCGCCTCAGAAATTTATTTCTACGTGGCTTAAAATTTGACCAAAGGGACATTCAAGATATTTTTCTTTCCTTTCGTTACTATGGGTTTTATACCAGTTTTTTTGGCGAAAAGTTCTACGATCCGAAACCGAAATTAATGGTAAGTTAAACTTGTTTTAATTTTACTATTATTTTACAAGAATATAGATATATTACTAAAACCAGTTTTCAAATTTAGAAATTAGAATAGTTAGTAGAATTGTAATGAAACTTTCATATGTTGTGCAAGTGTTGATACCGTTACCTCCACTCTGAAACTTTATTGACGGTTTCGTAGAAGCGGAACAAAACATGTAACGGAATGGAAACCTAAGGCTTGGTTTACATACCTGCAGTAATTAATATATTTAATTTATATAAGTATTTTTTATAATCTACTGGAACCACTTTCAATAATTACATATTTAATTGTTCACTTGTTAAGCGAGGTTTATATTTTTCACGAATACAACTTTTGGAATAGACTCGTGCCATTGAAGTATAACGTTGACCAATAAAAATAATAACCGGCTAAGTGCGAGTCGGACTCGCGCGTGAGGTGTTTCTGGTAGGGGAGTCCCTTTTAATTTTTAATTTATTTTTATTGTTATAGCGGCAACAGAAATACACATTCTGTGAAAACTTCAACTGTCTACCTATTACGGATCATGAGATACAGCCCACTGACAGACAGACAGACGGACGGATAGCGGGGGCTTAGTAATAGGCCCCGTTGGTTACCCTTTGGGTACGCAACAACAAAAACTATGTTTATACATTAAAATCGATCTCAGATATTAATTTTTGCTATCATTTTATTTCTTAACCACGTGATCATTACCGGTTTCAGTCAGCATAGACTCGATTCCGGCGAGCTATAACGTAATCAAACATTCAAGAATTATGGCATTGATTCTAATTTTGTAAACTTTTACACGGTCTTGAACACTTTGAGCTATATTAAAATAATTATAAAAAACCCACTTAATTTATAAATTAAATTTAGAAACATTTAAAAATAATCACGCAAATAAAGATCATTATCATCTCAAAAATCATTAATAATTATTTAATTATTATTAATCATTAATCATTATTTTTTTATCATTATCTTATTAAATATTTAAATTACAACAAAGCGCTGATGCCCTTATATTAATTCTAATATTCATTAGTAACACGTGCTTTTTTATAGATGGCTCTAACCCCGGCGGAAAAATGAAAAGATACAGGGAGAATTTGAAAAAAATCCAGAAAAATATGAAGAGTATAAAAAGAAAGATTTGCAAAGAATTAAGATAAAGACAAAGAAAATTTTGGAGTTACCCGAACAAGACAAAAAGCAAAGACGAAAATTGTGGCGAGCAAACATCCACATCTAATTAACCACCTACTAAACGCTGTAAAAATGAAACGAACAGAGAAACTCTCAATAACAAATTAATAGTTCGTAAATATAATGCAGCTATAAAACGTATTCAAAAATGACAGACTGCATTAGAAACCTCTAGAAAGCGATACTGCCGTTTGAAAAAGCACAGTTCTAAAATAATAGAAGAGTTAGGGAGCACAGTTTTCAAAATGAAAGCGCGAGAAGAAATTTTGGAGACTTCTTTGCGTAAGACATTTAACAACTATAAAACATTTAAAGACAAACGTATTTTAAAGAATTTGGCTTCAAACAAAGAAGTTAAGAAGAATAAGTCAGTAACCTACGTGTCTAAGTTATTGAGACTTCACGGTCCAGTCAGATCGAGAAAGCAATATGAGAAAAAAAAGACTATTCAAGAAGAAATAAAACGTTTTTACATACGTGATGATATTATCCGCTGTAGTGCCGGTAAGCGAGAATGTAAAACCGTTAATAAAAATAAACAACAAATTCGTTATTTGACGGATACACTAGCAAATCTTAAAATATACAAAAAAAAAAGGCGGTAAATACAATTTCACAAGCTTCTTTAACTATAAACCTTTTTACGTCTTATCATCTAACATTCAAAACAGGGAGACTTGCATGTGCATCAAGCACAGCAATATGGAGATGTTGCTTTCAGCTTTGAAAAAAAATGGACTGGTGCCTCATCTTCGAAACATGACAGACGTGCTAACAAAGTTAACATGTGACATAAATTCATACAATTGTATGTATTCAATTTGTGATAAATGTAAGTACTGTAAGGTTTATTACAAAATAGATTATGAAATCGGAGCTAAAAAAAACAGAATGGTTACAATGGGAGAAAGTTGATCATTGTTATGATAAGATTGAAAAAGATGAAGTAAAAGAGATGATTACAAAAAAACAGTGAAACAAAAGAAAGAAGGTTATGTTAGTTTGTTACTACAGAAATTTGAGAGCAATTTATTATCATACAAAATTCATTATTTCAATTGGAAACACCAACAGCGAAAATATCAAGAGAGTGTAAGTAACTTGAAAAGCAATGAAGTTCTGATACTAGTTGATTTTTCCGAGAACTATGTTTGCAAAATGAGGGAGGAGGTTCAATACATGTATTTTGGTGCTTTAAAGCAACAGATAACTTTGCATTGCGGTATGATATATTGGAAAAATAAGTCCAAATCATTCAGTACTATTTCAGACAGCAAATGCCATAAACCTTCAGGGATTTGGGCACACCTTATGCCTATATTAGAGTTGATAAAAGAAACATCTCCAGAAATTAACACATTACATTTCTTCTCCGATCGCCCAACCTCTCAGTACCGCCAAAAAAATAATTTCGTTTTGTTAAACTTTATTACACGCAAATTCGGATTTTCTTTAACTACGTGGTCCTTTTCCGAGAGTGGCCATGGTAAAGGAGTAGCAATCAAAAGAGCACTGGATAGGCAAGTTGCATACGGACATGACGTGACCAATGCTTTGGAGGCGTTTGAGATTTTGCAAAATTGTGTGAAATCGGTAAAATGTTTCTACATAGAAGTAACAAAGATCGATGAAATAAGCAGGTTGATACCAAAAGATTTGCGACCCATCGTTGGCACAATGCGTATTCATCAAGTAATAAGCTACGCTCATTCAGCGCAAATTCAGTATACAGAACTCAGTTGCTTCTGCGAAATGATTGAAGAACAAGTGCTATTGTTTTGTGCCAAAAAATATATAATTTTCTCATTATTATTGAAGAGAGTAACAGTTCACCATCTTGTTTAGCATGTCAAAGTGAAAATGTACTGGAATCGAAAAAGGACTCTGAGAATTCAAAAGAACACAAAAATGAAACCATAGTATTCGCTAAAACAAATATAACTTTAACCGGAGGTGACGTTTTAACGGGTTTTAATGTCAACTCAAACAACACAATAGAAACAACAATAGATGTCGTATTACTTGTAAAAGTGATAAGGAAAATCTTTCCGACACAAAAACCGTAAAGCAATCTACGATTAAATCGATAAGAACAGTAATAACTCGAACTTTACAATGTTTTTTGTGTAAGAAAAACTTTCCGTTTGTTTCAAATTGCATAGTACAATGCATGGTTTGTAAAAATAGATACTGCACTACTTGCACTGAAGGGCAAAATAGTTTTGATTACATTTACAATAAATGCTTTGGTGATTAAAACCTCGTATTACTTGTAACAAGTCAGTCTACCTCCACGATTTCAGTGAAATAATTTTATGATATGATTATTTAAAACAAAAACTTTATATTGCTGTTATTTTTATAAAACTTAAACTTTTAATTAATAACTTGGACACGATAACGATCTTAGTGCACATATAAGAGACCACAATGTAGCCATATACATGTTTTTTTTAACTAAACTAAACTACTTTACTTCGTCGTATTTTTTGATACAAAAAAACCGATATTTTAGGCGACCATAACTTTTGCAATTTTACGATTTTAGAAGAAAAATTAAAAATAGAAGCATAGTTTCTTATTATTTTAATAACGCACTATAAAATCATCTTAATCGGATAATTTTTAGGGGCACTAAAACGTTTTCTTATTTTGTACGGACATGAGCGTAGTAGACTTCCCTCGTAGACTTGTTACAAACTATGTGTAATTAAAGATTCCCCTATCTTTGCGGGTGGAATTGTAGGAAGTGTAAACGTAAAAAAAATGGGTACATTTTTCTTCCTTTATGTAAACTATTCTTTACAGTTCCATTCCGAAACTTTACTATTCCTTTCGGTGACTGTCCTATTTTTGTTGATTACTTAATTTTATTTGTATTAGTTATTAACGTGGAGAGACACTTTTTTTGTTAATCTTAAGAAGACTATTATTTGTTGTTTATTTTAAAATAATAATAATTGTATTTTTTCGAAAGGCTTCGTAATTTTGTCGATAAAAATAGTGTGACAGCTGATCAAATAGTAACGTAATGGAAATAAAGACTGAATTAATTAAAGTTTGTTATTTTTGTTTATTATAATTTTGTACTATTTTATACAAATACATTTCTTAAGACACATTAAAAACTGCTAACAAGTTCAAAGTGTGTTTAATTTGGTAAAACCACCATTCTTATTTGGTAACGGAATGGAGCGTTATTCATTATCTGGGCGGATAAATACTAATAAAATATTACTAAAAAGTAAATTATGAACCCAAAAATCTCCATATCATTATTAAAATATGTAATGGAAAATTTGCAAAAATTATACCGGATTCCAGTAAATTCAAAATACTGTTATTTTTTATCACTGTCACATTTTTGTGAAACCACCCTAAAACAAATATTGTATAAAAGGGTATTAATATTAACAATCAATATTATTTATATCTACGAGTATACTGTTTCTATTATCGCATTTACATGATGCTGTAGAATGTAGACTGTGCTTACAATTTTACCTCATTTATCGTCAAATACTATTTGATGACTATATTTAGGTAAGGTAAATTTTATTCTTCTAGTTTTAGCAGCTCTCCTTCGAAATGATTAACATGTGCTCTCTGTTCGTGTTCGTGTGTTCAGTTCAGTGTGTGTTCGTGCGCAAATTAAGCGTTCTGAGTGAACTCCACAATAAATAGAGGCGTGACTTCATAACATCGACAAGTCTCCTATTTTGTAATCACTGGAAGGTTTGTCGAAAATCCCCAGCAAACACAAACGTCACTCCATCCTTTACGGCGCTTAAATAGTGATAATTTTACAATGCACTCTAAATAACTACATAACTACATAAAGCACGGCAGCAGCACGCCCAGCGGTTCGCGCGCCACCGCCGCGTCCAGCGACCGCTGCCGCTGTCCTGCACACCACAGGCACCACACGCACCATCTCACACTCACCACTAGCACGCACAACTACACAACTACATACAGTGCGACAGCAGCATGTCCAGCAGTGCGTGCGCCGCCGCCGCGTCCAGCGACCGCTACCGCTGTCCTGCACACCACAAGCACCATCTCACACTCACCACCAGTACCCACAACTACACAACTACAAACAGCGCGGCAGCAGCACGCCCAGCAGTGTGCGCGCGCGCCGCCGCGTCCAGCGACCGCTACCGCTGTCTTGCACACCACACGCACCATCTCACACTCACCACCAGTACCCACAACTACATGACTACACGTTTGGAGATCTTTAAGAGTACGTTCCACAGCTTCCTCATGAGCCCTACAGCACATATGGCAACCATCCCAATATTGAGTACTATCTCTTACAAAACCTTTCGCAGTGTCCATTTTTCAAATTGAGCATACAGACTACTTTATTACACTCACAGTCAATGGTAATTTAAATGTTGAATAGAAAATAAAATAGTAGTGATTCCGGAACAAGTAACTGCTAGAGTGTTTCTACCAGATTGATAGATATTGTGTCTGTTTGAAATTGAATTGAAAATGTGTAAATTTTGTATTGTACATATATACAAAATTTATACATCTTCAATGTTAAAAAAATTGGCATTTTAAGAAATTTGTTAGTATTTTCCCATTTGGCTTATTATTTAATACTGTTACGAGCTCGAGCAACCGCAGAAAGTTCGAGTTTGGGGTTTCCAGAAAGCTTAGTTCTTCAATTCGATACTAGATGGCGCTGTCGGTTGAAAGATTAGTGATGTCATTTTCTGGAAAGCTCTCTCTTCCCTCTGTTACCTGACACTAGATGGCGCTAGTGCCAGATGTCAACTTAGCCGCGCAACACTACCCACTCTTAAGACATGCTCGTCCCGAGCATTATCGGCCCCATAATAACGCGCCAAGCGATCCACATGGACGATCTTAGGAGTCCCTCTTGCGCCTTTCTGTATCCGGTAGGTTACATCGTTGATTCTGGTTACAATCCGGTACGGGCCGTCCCATTTAGCTTGAAGCTTAGGAGATTTCCCTTTACTGCGACTGGATTGTGCAACCACACTAGTGAACCTTCGTCGAAGCCTTTATTGTTCATTTTGCGGTCGTACCGGGTTTTTATCTTCTCAGACATTTGCTGGCCCGATTGTCTGACGTGCTCATAAATGTCATTCATTTTGTTCCGCAAGTCATTTGCATAATCGGTTATACTGCGTGGGGTATCAGGTGGTATCCCGGTGATCAGGTCTGCAGGCAGCCATAATTCTCTTCCAAAGTTTGCGAAAGCTGGTATCACTGCTGTACTTTCGTGAACAGCGCTTCGATACGACAACAAAAATGGTTGTATGTGCTTGTCCCAATCTCGTTGCCGATTGTCTACAACTTTTGCTAGGTACCTCTCCAATGTCTGATTAAATCGTTCTACCATTCCATCAGATTGCGGGTGATAAAAAGTCGTTCTTGTTTTGTGAGTACCCATAACTCGGCAACTTTCCTGGAATATTTGAGACTCAAAATTCCTTCCTTGATCGCTGTTAATCTCTAAAGGTAGTCCAAAACGACAGAAGACTTCATGAACTAGCTTATCCGCAAATGTTGAAGCTTCTTGATTTGGAATGGCGAAGACTTCTGGCCACTTAGTGAAGTAATCCATCACAACTGTGAAATACTTGTTACCACTTTCACTCTCCGGAAACGGTCCCGCCACGTCAAAGGCTATTCTCTCCCATGGTGCACCAATATTGTACAACTTCAATGCACCTCTACTACGAGTCTGAGGTCCCTTTACAGCCGCACAACTTGTACATTTGCGACACCAGTCCTCGACATCGTTTCGACAGTGGACCCAGTAAAACTGTTCTCGGATCTTCAGTAGAGTTCGTTTAACTCCCAGATGGCCTCCTGAACAATCATTATGTTACAGCTGTAGAACATCCGGTACTAGCTTTAGGGCTTTAGCTTTAGGGACAACCATTTGCAAAGGACCGCTGTCTCCCCGAACATTTTCCCATTTACGACACAGAACTCCATCCTGAAGCAGCAAGCTGTCCCACTGGGCCCAATAGCTTTTAGTGGTCGAACTCATCGCTGAGACGTCACTCCACTTGGGCTTGGGAGCACTGGCCTTTATCCATTCCAGAATCGGCTTGATGTCAGGATCTTCCTGCTGTGCATGTAGTAAGCTGTCCTTCCACTCGTTGCTGAGGTGGTCTGCCCTGAGCATCCTCACGGATACCACTTCCTTACTCTCTTGCCTAGTACAATGTTTGCAATCTTCAGGACAAGGTCTTCTTGACAATGCATCTGCGTTGCCATGAGATTTCCCGCTGCGATGTTCGATCTCAAAGTCATCAGTTTCAAGTGTCAGTCAGTTTGTAAGTGAAATTTTCGTCCCAGAAGATATTTGCTAAAATGTTGCAACGACTTTACCACAGCTAGCAATTCGCATCTTATGACACAATAGTTCCTTTCCGGTTTTGACAACGACTTGCTGAAGTACGCTATTGCGACCACTTGGTCACCATTCCGTTGAGACAACACACCGCCAAGTCCTATATCACTTGCGTCTGTGTCAACCATAAATTCTTTGCTTGCATCAGGGTATCTCAAAATAGGTGTTTTGCACAGACGGTCCTTGAGCTCCTGGAATGCGATATTGCAACTTTCATCCCAGCGGAAAAGTCGCTTCTCCTCGGTTACCTTATGCAGAGGTTTGGCTATATCTGCAAAGTTCTACACAAACCGCCGGTAATAGGAGCACAAACCCAAAAATGCTCTAACCTGCGTCTTGTCTTTTGGAACCGGCCAATCCTTGACAGCGGCGATTTTCTCTACGAATACCTTCTTCCGATACTACATACCCCAAAAAGTTTGCCGTTTGAATAGTGAACATTTCTTCAGACTCAACTTGAGGTTGGCACTCTGAATCTTCATGAGCACGCGTTCCAGGTTTCGACCTACGATGATGATGTCATCCAAGTAGACAAGACAGGCATCGTCAATTATCCCGGTAAGTACAAGTTCCGTCAGCCTTTCAAACGTTGCTGGAGCATTGCACAACCCAAACGGCATTACTTTAAATTGCCACAGACCCTTTCCCGTCGAGAACGCAGTTTTCTCCTTGTCCTTAGGGTCAATTTCAACTTGCCAGTAGCCACTTTTTAGATCCAGTGTGCTAAACTACTTTATTCCTGTAAGCATGTCCAGCTTGTCATCAATTCTTGGCAAGGGATAGCTGTCCTTCTTCGTAACGTCTTTCAGACGGCGGTAGTCAACACAAAACTGCATGCTGCCATCCTTCTTCTTTACCAGCACCACTGGTGAACACCATGGACTAGAGGAAGGTTCAATAACACCATCCTTTACCATTTCTTCAATCATGGTTTCCACTTCCTCTTCACGTGCTACCGGCAATCTTCTTGGTCGCTGACGGATAGGCAATTCTTCTCCTGTGTTTATTTTGTGTTGAACTAAGCTTTCCTATGTCATCATCGTTTGATGAGAATACATCGGCATACTTGAGTAACAACTTCTTCGCCTTGACCATTTCGGTCGGGAAGAGACCGCTGCGACAGTCTTCCAAAAGTCACTCTCGTTTGTGCATCCTTGCTGTGGGTCTCACTCGATAGATATTGGTACCGACGTAACCAATCCACTTCCTCAGAAGTACCAACCAGCGTGCCTTTTTCTATAATCTGTTCCCGGTCACAAAGGTTCAGCACACGTACTCCTGAGATGTCAGAGGTTCTGACCAAGGTTCGAGCCACTTTCCATGGATGGTCATTGTTTACCCTTTCCACAAGTACACAACGGTGAGCTTGCCCAGCGTTTCGAGGAAGACTAACAGGAACAATCGTTTCCGATCTCGGCGGAAGAACAATCTTCTTAATGCTGTACACGTTCCCTGGTAACGCACCTTCCATAAAAAGTTCCTCCTGTCCACATTTCAAAACACCTTGCTTAACGTCGATCTCACAACAATTATTCCTCATAAAGTCTAGGCCGTTTGCAGTCGTCCATTATATCAGCCACGATGACATTATACAGGTAGATCACATTGCCTAGCTTTAACTCCATCTCCTTCTCTCCACGGACGGGTATACGCTGACCGGTGGCTGTTTCAAAATTAATGCGTTCTCGGTTGTATGCGGAGTCCCCAAGGAACTGACTTATAAGTTGGGAACTAACAACCGTACGAGAGGCTCCAGTGTCTATGGTCAGTTTACACCGCATTCCGTTGACCTCGCCCTTGATGATTAGACTGTTCCCACCATGGGTTTGTTAGATCGAGATCCTTGGGGCTCTTTTAAAATCAGCCAGCACCCGCCCCGCAGTTCTGGCTTTTACTCGTTTCCCTGCTGCTGAAACACATAAAACATAAAAATATACATATTTCCAAACATTTTCATATAAATTTCTCTAAAAACAAAAGTGTAGAATTCAAATTAGTAGTAATTTTGTTACTAAAATTGAAGTATATACCACTACTATGCTATACAGGGTAATTTACGTATTTTATTACAATTTCTAGCAACCAAAAATAATTTTATTCGATAGTTTATACATTCAACAAGAATTCCTGTAAGTTTTATCCATAAATATTGTCTCAAAGTGAAAATATAGCAAAATTTGCAATATAGCAAAAAATTTGCTAATTTGCTAATTTTCCCGCCATTACGGTCCCGAGCGAACGGGAGTATAACATGTCGCGCGCTCGCTTGGCGAACAGGAACAGAACGCATTGATCAAAAGTGTTAATGAGTCTTGTGAGAATACTAGGTTATAGTCATGAAAGATAATATACGTTTCAAAAACTTTCATCGCATCAGGACAAAAAAGCATTATATATGAAAAACGTAGTATAATAGCGCTAAAGTCAAAATATTTAAGTTTTACTGTAACGTTTTAAAGCGATGTAAGTTTTAAAGTAGGTATTCCCAAGTCGCGCTTAATTTACGCGAACGTCTCCATGTTCATTTTTGCACAATGACTTCGTGGTGTTATTCCTTTTTAGTAAGGAAGAAAGGGATATCTGTATTTTCTTGTATGCGTATTACACATAATACATACATAAACATGTTTAAAGAAAAACATAGGAACAATACTCAAACACATATCAGATATAGATACTTACATTCATTACAGTAGCCTAGGACACCGTCCGGGTAGATATCATGCTTGTATCTATTCTTGCCGCCAAATAGCTGTGTATACGTGGTAGAGCCATGCTACAGCTTTATTATGTTTGTAATACGAATGGGTTGGCTCGACGGGGAAGGGTCGTAAAATAGCAGCTGAACGCTGTTTTGTTTATATGGTGAGTGTAGAGAAACGAAGACGCTTTTTATTGGAAACGAGGCATTCCAACTTAGTTCTCAGGGCGTAACAACGGATCTGCATTTTAATTCTTAATAGAGCATAGATGTATCTCTGCACAGACGACTCACTGACTCATGCCACAAAGGGGAAAACCAATCTTTTAGACTCTGTCTTTGTGTCCAACTCGACTCTCTATGACGGGGGAATCCCGCTGTGTGAGTCCCTGACTGTCAACAAGAAGAGTGGGCCTGATGAAGTTTATTCATTCATGGTGCTGAAGACGTGTGCTCCCGAGTTGGCACCGGTTTCAACGCAGCTTTTCCGGTACTCCTACTCCCAAGCCGTAATCGCGAATTCATGGAAGACAGCTAAGGTCCACCCAATGTCTAAAAAAGGCGATCGCTCAAAGCCGTCCAATTACACGCCTATTGCTATCACCTCCTTGTTCTCCAAAATAATGGAATACATTATAAACTGACAGTTAATTAGGTACCTTGAGGATTGTACAGAAGACCCGAGACTACAATCTGCCACTTTGCTTGGCGTATGTGGACTATGAAAAAGCCTTTGATTCCGTCGAAATTTGGGCGGTGCTACAGTCCCTTCAGCGGTGCCAAGTTGGCTGTCGGTATATCGAAGTGCTGAAGTGTTTGTACAGTAGGGCTACGATGGCTATCCGAGTACAGAACCAGAGGTCGAAACCTATCCAACTGCAGAAAGGAGTAAGACGGGGTGACGTTATTTCCCCAAAACTTTTCACCGCTGCATTGGAAGACGCTTTCAAGCTACTGGACTGGAAAGGATACGGTATTAACATCAATGGTGAGTACATCACTCACCTTCGATTTGCCGACGATATAGTCCTTATGGCAGAATCGCTGGAGGCCCTTAGCACTATGCTCAATGACCTCAATAGTGTCTCCCAACGGATAGGTCTTAAGATGAACATGGACAAAACAAAGATCATGTTTAATGTCCATGTCACACCTATGCCTGTAGCTGTTGGGAGCACTACGCTCGAAGTTGTTGACGAGTACGTTTACCTGGGACAAATAGTCCGACTAGATAAGTCCAACTTCGACCGAGAGGTCAAGCGACGAATTCAACTCGGCTGGGCAGCGTTCGGGAAATTACGACACATCTTCTCGTCAGGTATACCTCAATCTCAGAAAACCAGATTGTACAACCAATGCGTGTTGCCAGTGATGACTTACGGATCTGAGACGTGGTCCTTCACTGCTGGCCGTATGAGGACGCTCAAGGTCGCTCAGTGAGCTATGGAGAGAGCTATGCTCGGAGTTTCTCTGCGTGATAGACTCAGAAATGAGGATATCCGCAGTAAAACCAGAGTGACCGACTTAGCCCAACGGTTTAGTAAGCTGAAGTGGCAATGGGCCGGCCATATAGTTCGAAGAACCGATAACCGATGGGGAAGAAAGGTTCTCGAGTGGCAGCCTCGTACCGGTAGGCGTAGTGTAGGGCGACCCCCTACTAGATGGAGTGACGACCTGGTAAGATATGCAGAAAGTCGATGGACGCAGGTAGCTCAGGACCGTGCTTTGTAGCATTACTTGGGGGAGGCCTATGTTCAACAGTGGACTTGTGAAGGGCTGTAATGATGATGATGAGGATCAGTAACCTTGAACACGGTTTTCATCGAGGTTAATCAGATGGTGATCTTCTGGTCTACTTAACTTACAGTGGACAGAATATGTAGAGTTAGTTTGGACATAGTGAAGGCCTTTGATCGGGTTTGGCAGTAAGCGCTTTTTTTGAAGTTTCCTTCCTATGGGCTTCCTGAGAAATTGTGCAATTCTATCACCAGTTTCCTTCCTGATCGGAGCATCAAGGTCGTAGTAGACATTGCATGCTTCGATTACAAGCCTATTAGTTTTGGGTTTCCTTAATACTACGTGCTCACCTTTTTTTTTTGCATGGGGAAATGCCTACGCATACCCGCCTCGCGGGGGCAAGGACGGGTTATGTCGGACTCGCACCGACTAAAACCCCATGGTGTTCCACCTTTGTCGCATATTGGCAGGGCTACGGGAACGCTTTCGCACACATCCGCGGCCCTACTAGCGCCTGCCGCCCCATGGCAGCACCTCCTCGGGAGAGGAAAATTCCTCCCCGTTCTCCTTCCCAGGTAAGGCGCACCAGAACACATGGCGCGCCTTCCTCCACGGCCTCCAACTACGTCAACAGACGCCCCCGCGTCCGATGCACAAAGGCCATGGGGCCAGGAAAAACGAGCACTTAGAAGTACTAGCCTTCCCGACCCCAGCAGCGGATCTGGTCTATGGCTCCGCCGCCAACCAAGATTCGGCTGCGGAGGGTAGGGAGAGCGGCGCCTCGCAATACCGACAATCCTCTCCCCCCGCAGCCCCACCACCACCGCATGAACGGTGCGGCCCCGTTTGAGTCGCGAAGGATAGGGCGAGTGTCGCATCGCCATACCAACACTCCTCTTCCTCCGCGACTCCACCTCGGCTGCAGCGGTAAAGGGTGCGCGAGTCCCCACTCGCTGCAGTCCACCAGCACACATCCGAAGTGGGCTCCCCAAGCCCACTCGGAGCGGCCACCTCAGGCCGGCCCTTCACCTCGGGCCAGCCACCTGGGTTCCTCTTTGTTCACCGTGGGAGACCAAGCCACGGCTACTAAGCCCCCCCGCCACGACAAGGCGGGAACCCGTTCGGGGGACGTGCTATCACCTACGATGTTCCTTTTGCATATTAATGAAATGGTACAATCCAGTACCATTAATTGCTATACAGATGACAGCACAAGTGATGCTTTATACCGGTAATGCCAATATATCTCAGGAAAACGTCACCGAGTATTGGAACAAGCTTTTTGTCTGAAGTCGAAACTTTGTAAACAACCGCTTCCCAAAGAACCCCTTTGTCGTAACTCCTCAGTTTCAGAGCACTTCCCTTGTTATCTCAACCAGTTTCGGAATCCTCGGCGTCAACATATTGAATGCCGTACAGTTTCATGGTATCATGGGTTTAATTCCTGACGCCAAATTACACCAATATACATCGCGACAAAACTTACGATACCATTCACACCATTTGGATGCTTTGCGGTCTACTCCTGTGCGTTTTACTTGAAGTTTTCTTCCTCGTAGGACCTCTCTGTGGAATCGTTTAATGATCCAACACCGATTGGGCTAACCCATTCCTGCTTCAGCCATAATTAAGAAGAACGAAGCACAAAGTATAATTGCAAAAGCAATTAATAATTTCATTGGTGCTGGGGGGTATCGAACCAGGGTTCTCGCACACTGTGGAATGTACAGCGATCGTTTAGCTACCTCCTTATTACTTAGAGTCAAAATAAGCCAAAGTGATTTTTAATTAGAATATCCACTAACTCTACGTAACAGTAATTTAAGCTTCTATATAATAAAATTACATAAGCTCTCTCTTTGATTTGATGATTTGTCAAGTAGGTACAATTTTAAATCAAGAGGTTCAGAATATTCCTCGGTATTAAATTTATTCAAAATAAGAAAATTTAGTATGAACTGCATGAGCGCTTTGACACGATGACGAAGAATCGTAAAAATGCAAATAGCTACATAATTCGACAATTTACAAAACAACTTTTCTATGCAAATACAATCTTGAACTTCGTAAGTACTCCTTGACTTAAATGGACAATCATATGTTTTACCAATTTCAATTACAGTAAAAATATTTATTAATTAAATTTGTAGAACAGATACGGTATCTGCCATTCAGCTTCTATTGTCCCTTTTGTGAACTACACATACACATGTGTTGGGGCGGTTAATAAATATTACATTTATTTGTTCTACTTGCCATGTAGTGAGGATGTACGAAGATCTTCCTGATAAAAACTTAATAATATATAGGATCAGTGGCGAAGCTTCCATTAAATCCGAAAAGCCGGGCTTGCCTTATTAAACCTGAATCAATCAATAATATCAATCAATAATATCAACTAATAAAATAACTCGTAAAATGTTTCAAGCTATTTCAAATTTCCCGCACACTCCACTGTTCGACACATGTCGACCGATGACCTCGTACTCGTATTGCCTTAGAGATACTGCTGCTATCATAAAAAATGAGTTTTAATAGAGCTAATAGTTGTCTCCCTCGCTCGCGTGGGCTTTTTTACGGGGCTTTCGAGAAGACGATCGCTCTCTTTCTAACCTATGGCAAAATATTCTATAACGAAATATAACTACGATTGTATATATAGCAATTAGTATAGAGATTTAAGGACGCGTTTACAAAATTGATAGATATAATCGCACTACTACATTGACAAAAGTCACACACACACTAGTGTACGCACGGTTGGCTGTGGGAATCGTAGTCAAATGAAATTATTTTGATAATTTGAAAGATTGAATTTGTTTTTCATTTCTTATACCTACCTCAGAAATATACTTCGATACGAAATACGAATACCTGCTCCAGAGACTGCTTGGCACTGGAAGCCCTCTACTGGTAGTGAGATGTTAGCTCTGGACTTTGAACTGGTTTTGTCAGTTATAATAAGACCTTGCCTACCTGCGGACTTGATGGAGTGACCTGAAGGTGTAATTTGGTGATTACAACAGGAACTCCTAGACTAGTGGAACTAGGTGTGCCGAGTTTGGGTTCGTTTTGTAGGTAATGATGAGACCTTCCAAGGTCTCATCATAACTAACAAAACGAACCCAAACTCGGCACACCTAGTCCTACAAGTCTAGGAGTTCCACTTGTAATCACCGAACTACACCTTCAGGTCACTCCATCAAGTCCGGTGGTAAAGTCTCATCATAACCTACAAAACGAACCCAAACTCGGCACACATAGTTCTACCAGTCTAGGAGTTCCAGTTGCAATCACCGATTTACACCTTCAGGTCACTCCATCAAGTTCGGAGGTATAGACTCGTCATAACTAACAAAACGGAGCCCAAATTCGCCACCCCTAGTTTTACTCTGCAAGAAGTTCAAACAGCGGTCACGAAAGTACACCTTCAGGTCACGCCATCAAGTCCGGAGGTAAGGTCTCATCATAACCAACAAAACGAGCCCAAACTCGGCACACCTAGTTCCGCTCGTCCAGGAGTTGCAGTAGTAGGTAAGTTTATATATCCTACTTATTTTTAGCTAAATAAAAAACTGTGAGTATAAAAATAATAATTTTGTCACTTGTCAAGTACTTATGTTTCCAATTTGTTTTTTTCTAATATTTTGTGTATGCACAGCGATCTTTTCAGAATGAGCCGCTGCAAACAGACGATACAGTGTCCACTCACGACGGCGGCCAAGCGCGGACCATATGGCGCGGACTGTGGTTTCATCGAAATCTTTGTACAATAAATCAAAGCAGGCACCAACAATAAAATAGCCCTTATTGCAATAGATTATGATTTATCCATAGTATTAGCAAAATATGTGAAAAAATGTGCATCAGTTTTTATTTTTTCTACGACTATTTGTGACATTTTGATAAAAATAAACACAGGGTTTTTTAATTGAATATGTCTGTTATCTTATAGTATTTTTTAAATTTTTTAAATATGTTGATAATAGACCAAAACATTTACCGAAACACAAGCCGGTATCGTTAATTTTGTAGAAAATGGCAACGAAAGTTCGTTTTTACAATATAAAAAGCTACTATTTTCAACAAAAGAGTTACAGACGTTTGCAGATGAAGAACCAATCTATACATGGTAGTTTTTACTTATATTTGATTTGGTTTAGTTTTGTCACAAATTCTCCCGAAAAACACCCTAATTTTGGTTGATTTGTAAACGCGTCCTTAAAGCCAGGTTTTTGGGAATAAATTTGTTAAAAAGGGGAGCGCGCGGGCAATACGTTTGCAAGTTCATTTCACGTTTCAATGTTTATTTACTCTGTGTGCTTATCGATTTAATATTACGAGTTCAAAATTTATGCTTTTTTAAAGATTTTTAATGAAAATGGAGGATAATAGTGTTCATTGTGATGAATTGAAGTGTGTTAAAGTGATAATCGGAGAGGAAATCTTTAAACTTTGTTGAGATAATACACAAGGTTAAGAGTGTATTTCAGACTTATAAATTATCGCAATTAAAAACAGTTATTGGTACAATTAAAACGTTCACCAACATTTTACGTGGACGTAATTAAATCTTTCCATAAGAAAGCGAGGCGATTCCACTTATCTTATCTCTTATCCATTAGAATGTAAATAATTTTTTTTTAATTTTGTACATAGTTTGTTTGTACTTTGTTCGTGTTTTACTTTTGTTCATGTATTGTATTGGATGTAAATATTTTTTTTTCTTTCGCCTAAACAAACCCAAACGGATTTCTTTAAAGCCACCGAAGCTATGCAATTCATCATCATCATCATCATCACAGCCCTTCACAAGTCCACTGCTGAACATAGGCCTCCCCCAAGTAATGCCACAAAGCACGGTCCTGAGCCACCTGCATCCATCGACTTCCTGCATATCTTACCAGGTCGTCACTCCATCTAGTGGGGGGTCACCCTATACTACGCCTACCGGTACGAGGCTGCCACTCGAGAACCTTTCTTCCCCATCGGTTATCGGTTCTTCGAGCTATATGGCCGGCCCATTGCCACTTCAGCTTACTAATCCGTTGGGCTATGTCGGTCAATCTGGTTTTACTGCGGATATCCTCATTTCTGAGTCTATCACGCAGAGAAACTCCGAGCATAGCCCTCTCCATAGCTCGCTGAGCGACCTTGAGCGTCCTCATACGGCCAGCAGTGAAGGACCACGTCTCTGATCCGTAAGTCATCACTGGCAACACGCACTGGTTGTACACTTTAGTTTTCAGAGATTGAGGTATACCTGACGAGAAGATATGTCGTATTTTCCGAACGCTGCCCAGCCGAGTTGAATCCGTCGATTGACCTCTCGGTCGAAGTTGGACTTACCTAGTCGGAATATTTGTCCCAGGTAAACGTACTCGTCAACAACTTCGAGCATAGTGCTTCCAACAACTACCGGCATAGGTGTGACATGGACATTAAACATAATCTTTGTTTTGTCCATGTTCATCTTAAGACCTATCCGTTGGGAGGCACTATTGAGGTCATTGAGCATAATGCTTAAGTCCTCCAGCGATTCTGCCATAAGGACTATATCGTCGGCAAATCGAAGGTGGGTGATGTACTCGCCATTGATGTTAATACCGTATCCTTTCCAGTCCAGTAGCTTGAAAACGTCTTCCAAAGCAGCGGTGAAGAGTTTCGGGGATATAACGTCACCCTGTCTTACACCTCTCTGCAGTTGGATAGGTTTCGAGCTCTGGTTCTGTACTCGGATAGCCATCGTAGCCCTACTGTACAAACACTTCAGCACTTCGATATACCGACAGTCAACTTGGCACCGCTGAAGGGACTGCAGCACCGCCCAAATTTCGACGGAATCAAAGGCTTTCTCATAGTCCACATACGCCAGGCAAAGTGGCAAATTGTACTCTTCAGTCTTCTGTACAATCTGCCGCAGGGTATGTATGTGGTCTATGGTACTGAAGCCTTTTCGGAAACCGGCTTGTTCGGGAGGCTGGAAGTCGTCGAGTCTGCTTGCGAGACGATTCGTAATGACTCTCGAAAACAGCACGTAGACGCGGCTTAGAAGGGAAATCGGTCTGTAGTTCTTCAAGAGAGCGTTGTCGCCTTTCTTAAAGAACAAGACCACCGCACTTCTGCTCCACGCCTCTGGAGTAGTGCCACCATGGAGGACGGAATTGAAGAGCTTCTGAAGGACTTCAAGTACCGGTGTTCCACCCGCTTTCAGAAGCTCCGCTGTAATTCCATCCTCGCCTGGGGCCCTGCCGTTTTTAAGGTGCTGGAGAGCCATTCTAATCTCGCTTAGACTGACGTCCGGGATATCATCGGAATAGTGTCGGATAGGACTTGCTCTTGGATCGTTACTCACACTTGCGTGTGGCTCCAACGATGATGTGTACAGCTGCCCATAGAACCTCTCAATCTCACTCAAAATCTCAGGTGTCCCGGAAACGATGCTGCCACACTCAGTCTTCAGCCTTGACAGTTGGCTCTTTCTGGCAGACAGATCTCTGGCAAAGACTTTGGAGCCCTGGTTCCGCTCGATCGCTTCTTTAATACGAGCAGTATTAAAGTTGCGTAAGTCTCGCCGCATGCATTTGGAGATCTGTCTGTTCAGTTGCCTGTATGCTGTCAAATCTGTTGACGATTGCAGCCTCATCTCCCGTCTAACAGCCATGAGATTAAGAGTGTGATCGGAGAGTTTTTGTGTTCTTCTGCGGCGGGTCTTGCAGAACTTAGCTCCGACCGCATGGACAGTTTCCACGAGCTTGTCATTCATATCGTCCACTGCATTGCAATCTTGTAGGCACTGAAAGCGGTTGTGTAACTCGAGCTGAAAGTTTTCGGGATTTTGAATCAGAGCACGAGGGGGGACGGAGCGTTGACTTCATTAGACGAGACCTCTCCAACTTAACGTTTAGGTTCAGTGTGCCTCTAACCATTCGGTGATCGCTGCCAGTTTTCACCCTTGCGATCACTGAGACATCACTGAACAGTTGGCGTCTAGTCGTCATAATGAAGTCAATCTCATTTTTGTCGAACCGTCGGGGCTCGACCAGGTCCACTTCCTGTGGGGCCGCTTCTGGAAGAAAGAGTTCATCATAAAGAGTCCCTCTTTCTCCATAAAGTCGGCCAGCTGCTGGCCCCTTCGGTTCCGCTGCCCTACTCCAAATTTCCCTAACTTCAGCTCACCGTTTTCTCTTGTGCCTAGTTTTGCGTTGAAGTCTCCCATCAACACCGTGTAGTGGGTTTTGGAGGAATGTATGGCTTTGGAAATATCCTCATACATTTCCTCCACCTCCTCATCGGAATGTGCCGAGGTTGGTGCGTAAACCTGTATGACCTTCAGCGAATACCGTTTGGTGATTCTGAGTATCAGGTACGCGACCCTCGTCGACACACTCTCAATCTGTACAACGTTGTTGACGAGAGACTTGTGGACGATAAATCCGACACCTCCTTGGGACAGATGGTCGCCCTCCCGGTGATAGAACAAGTTGCCGGATTCGAGAATCACCGTGTCCTCCCCCTCTCTTCGGACCTCGGATAATCCTATAATACTCCAGCGCAACTTGTCTATCTCTTCTTCCAGCTCCAGGATCTTCTCGTCAGTCCTCAGTGTGCGTGCGTTAAATGTTGCCAGGTCGAGTCGTCGTAGGTGGCAACCGAACCTCCACCGGAGATTCTTAGCACCCCCCTGCCCCGCCGTTACCATGGTCGCCACCGTAGCCAGGAATAGCGGGGCCGCCGGGGACTGGGGGCCGTCTATTTGTGTAATTGTTCATGGGGGGTATATTGCCATAGTTGCCACGCTTGGCGAGCGGGTTGGCAACCGCAGTTTTTTTTTTGTCGTACAGTTGCTGTTATCAGGAAGATGCTGCTGCCCATCTCCTGCCTGTCTCCCTCTGTCGCCTCTTACGACACCCACGGGAAGATATGGGGTAGTGGATATTCTTAACCGCCACTACACGGCAATTGCTGATATGTAATACAATCTATCTAGCAATGATATGCCTTCTGTGTGCTTTGTTAAACACGTCCTTAACAGCACTGAATATGAAACTGAAGCGTGGAGACAGATCAAGATTGGTGTATTTTTATAAAACTGCTAAAAACAACAATCTATATTTTTATTAATTTATATCTTGGGCTTGCCCTAGCTTGGAGCTCTAGCTTCGCCACTGTATAGGATTGCAAAAAAAATTACACCTAAATTTAAATGAAACCACTAATATATTTTTACATGTTTTATTTATAGGAAGCTAAAGATTTATCATTCTTGTTTGGTGTAAATTCCGCGCTGATTTTATCTTTCTTTGTCCCACAAAACAAAAATAATAATAATCGTGGCAACTATGAGAGATATCTATGGGGTAATTTCGATAGTCTGTAATGAATAAGAAAAACAATTTTGTGTTTTTGTTTTCTTATTGCTAATATTTTTTAAAGAGTGAATACATCACTGTATTTCGCATTACACCACCGTAAGTGCCACAATACCGCATGTGCAACTTTGTTTTATACAATTGTAGTGACAAACGTGCGTAAATTCCACCTAGAGGTAGGTATATGGCTACTGCATTTCATGAACACCTGCATACACCAACTAATTAAAATGCCTAAGAATTGAATTGTTCGTAATTAGTTCATTGTATTTGAAAGGGAATTATGCGTAAATGTGCCTTATTTTGTGTACCTACCTTACCGTTGTGACTGAGAAAACAGAAGTGACAAACAAACTTACAGTGCACTTGATGGTAAGTACTGCTACTGCAGTCCACGGACACCTGAAGCTAACTTCAGACAAATAGACGAACTACTAAAATAAAAACATATAGAAACAACATGGTAGAGAGCAAATCATTCCCAAGAGCATTCATCATCATCTGTGAGAACAAAATTGAATATCTCATGCCGGCTGTACACGCTCGTCGAGACACCACGAGACAGGCCTAGAGGTGAGCGTGATTTGACATTAAAAACTTTTTGCGTTTTTTTTTTTTTAATATTATAACATGTATAGTTTTCTTTGTGAATAAACATTTAAAGTGTATATAAATATTTAGTGTACATAAATAGACATATAATTAGTGTAAATAAATAATAAATATTTTTTGTATTAAGTTAATTTTTGTGTATTATGTGGAACAGAAAAATTAGGTGATGTGATGGACAATAATTCTTAAATACTTACATATTTTGTGACTGTATAAAATTGTACAAAGATACTAATATTGACAATGTCGCGCACATGTTATAATACCTATAAACTGTTACATACCTATTCGTAATCATAACATAACACAGTTAAACTAATATTATAATACCTATAACCTGTTAATATTTTCGTAATCATAACATAACACAAATGCAAAACTAACCTACGCTATACTGTATACAGATGTAACTAATTACAAAAATAAGTACATTTGAAACTAGTTACTCTCATATCCACGATACTACGTCGAGTACGAGTGTGTACAGGATGCTCTCGTCGTATCGCGTCGTGTCGCGTCTCATCGCGTCGCGTCTCGTGGCCCTCGTGCGCTCTCGGAAGCGTGTTGGTTTTTTGCGCCCGAGCACAGAATAAATTATAGTACTACGTACAGAAATTGCACTCCTTTGATGTCAACTGCTTGCCGACGTTTAATAGCCTACATAATTATTATTAATCAGATAAATCCCGCACGCAAGCTAAATAAAACTATAGCTGCGCGTTAGTGTCCATATTACTTTGCATCTTTTCCGCTTCCTAAGTCACGGCGGACTTTCCGTGGTTATTAAGGGATGTCAATAGAAAGTAAAAAAATACATTGCGAAATATTAATTATGTTACTTAGGTGAAGTACCTATTCTGATTATGATCGACTGACCATACTTTCGCCCCTATGTGAGTATTGCGATGCCTAACGCATGCAAATTGCAAGGTCATTCGTCTCCACAAAAACGCACTTAAATATATAATCGTTAGGTTTTAATTGTTGCTAAATAATATTCTGTATTTTGTGTACACTTAGTTAAAGAAGTAAAATATTTTGTATTTGTAATTTCTGTTTTGCCTCAAGACGACATACGTGATTTTATTGTTAATAACTTTTTTTGATGATAATGTATAAAGAAATGTAATATACTGTTAGAAAGTTTATTAAATTCAGTGTTTAATGATGTTATTGTTTTTTTTATTTCATTTAAAATTTATATGTACTTAAATTTATAAAGAAACATGTGTTTTTTCCGGAACTAGTTGAACCTCTCTTTTTCGTTATATGATTACAGTCATCTTTCAATAGATCCTGCTAATTTTTACAAATCTCATAAAATATGTCATACTCTTAATACCGATATCAATATTTAAGTCTTAAGTGCCAGGTTTATTGAATAATTATTTACTTTATTTATATATATTTTTTTAAATATTATATAACAGGTAGTCGCTAAGACTTTCGATATCGATAGTACGCAAGACGACACAAGTATGTGCGCGGGCGACTGGACGCAGGGAGACACTACATGGGGCTAGCTAGCGCGTAGCCCGTTGCTATGGTTTCGCTTCCCCGTACCTCATACCGCACCGCACTGTTCATCTTTCATGGCGCAAGCCGCAAGCTATACACTATTCTATTCACCGTACATGGTACTGTTACGGTAAATTAATAGAAACTATCCACCATCTCGTTCTTAGCAATGGGTTATCAATTTAATTTTCAGTAAATGTGTAAAAAATTATAATAGCTCAAAGGCAAAACGCAGCAACAGTTTTATCTAGGTCCGTCTCAGCGGGCATATGGAGTTCAAACTTCAAATGATACAACGAGTATGTACATGGTGTGTTCTCGTGTCGAGCCTTTACGTGACGAGAGGCACACAAGGCGACGAGACGAGCGTGTTCAGCCGCCATGAGCTACATACATCTAGGGTTGCCAGGTCTAAACCGAAAAGCCGAACAGACCATCCAGCTTAGCCGGACATTTTGGTAAAAAGGCCGCACACCCTTAATTATTCAGTCGTAGTATAACACGATAATATATATTTTTAAAGTAAAACAATGATTATATCATATATCATAAAATCTTAAATTAAAAGAATCAGTGTTCTTTATTATTAATCATTCAATATTAATTACAATATTAGTTTCAATAATGGCAATAGTACGTATTTTAGTACATGAAAAATGTAAAAAAATGGTCAAATATAAAAAGCCTGACAAATGCCGGACAGGCCCGGATACCGTCTAATTTGGCCGGACATGCAAACAAAAAGCTTGACTGTGTCCGGCTTTATCCGGACGCCTGGCAACGCTACATACATCTGTATACAATACAGTATAGCGTAGGTTAGTTTTGCGTTTGTGTCAGGTTATGATTACGAAAATATTAACAGGTTATAGGTATTATAACATTAGTTTAACTGTTTTATGTTATGATTACGAATATAATATAACAGTTTATAGGTATTATAATATTTTTTTTGATTTATTTAGGACAACCAACAAGACGTACACGAACACAATGTAAATACTACAAATTACAGGAAGGTTTGTATCTAAGTGTCGTCTTAATTAAAGGTTGCCACGGCATGCAATGTGGACAACGAATATGTTTTTTAAAACTTACAACTATAAACTTAAAACTAGGTCTAAATGTTAGTTAAAATTAAAAGTAAAGGACTGCATAATTTTTCGTTTGAATTTTTGAGGCTTATCAGCATACATATTGCCTCTGTAACCTGTTTATGGTGGCGTGGTGACCCAAATTAGTTTTACTGTCTTCAACTGTAAAGGGGACGTATCGGCTGACACGCACTAGCTTAAAAGGTACCTTGAAATTTATTGTACTTAGTAGGTATGGGCAGTCTACGGTTCCATTGAAGATTTTGTGTAGCAACATGAAATCCAGCAAAAGCCTCCGCTGTTGCAGGGTACTTAATTTAAAATACGTCAGTCTGTCTTCGTATGGGGGTAGATCCTTTATTTTGTAAGTTTGGTACGAAAGATACCACAAAAAACGCTTCTGATTACGCTCTATGCGTTTCACGTAAATGTCATAAAATGGAGACCAGACCTTCTTTAGAATTACGCAACAAGAACCCCAACATTTGAAGACCCCTTGTAACAACTCCATCAACGTGCTTATGAAACCGCAACTTTTTGTCCAGAATCACACCCAGATCTCGAACAGAGTCCACTTCTACCAAAGGATGGCCATCAATATTATACATAGGTGTCGGAACATTTACACATCTTGAGAATCTTATAATTTTACATTTATCGAGGTTCAAAAATAGTCTGTTCTTAACGCACCACAAAGACATCTGAGTGAGTCACTGTGGTCTTTGATTTGCAAAGACAATTTCATGTCATCTGCGTACATAAAGCAGGTCACGTGTTTAAAAACAGACGCTAGGTCATTTATAAAAATATTGAAAAGGATCGGACCGAGATGGAAACCCTGAGGAATGCCAGACGTAGGTAGAAATGGTTCTGAGGAGTAACCATATACCACAACTCTCGATTTTCTCTGCCTGAGGTATGAAGAGAACCATTCGAGAAGATTGCCAGTGATGCCCAAAATTGAGAGTTTGTGAAGTAAGATGTTATGATCTACAATGTCAAACGCCTTACTGAAGACTGTGTAGATGGTGTCACAGACAAGCGGGAATCGAGAGGCTTGGAGATATAGTCCACAAACGAAACGAAATTTGTAGCTATAGAACGAGATGTTAAAAAGCCCGATTGTTGGCGTAATCTCACCCCAATTTGTTTTATGTGCCAAGCCAAAACAGGACAAACTAACGATTCAAAAACTTTAGCGAAGACAGACAATATGGATATTGGTCTGTAATTTCTGACGGATCCTGCGTCTCCTGATTTATAAATTGGGACAATACGTGCCTGTTTCCAGACCGAAGGGAAAGTACCCGTTTTTAAAGACATATTGAAAATAGTTGTTAAAGGCAAGGATAACGCTTCGCGGCAGTTGATTACAAACATAGGGGTATGTCGTCAGGTCCAGCTCCCTTGGCCCGATCTAGACCAGTAAGAGTTTTGAGTACTTGATCTTGTGAGAAGTGCAGATTAGCAAGATAATTTGAGGTACAAATTTGGTCAACAGTGGTCACAGACAGTACTGAGCTAGTGTTATACACCGATGCGAAAAATGAGGCAAAGAGATTGCATATCCCGTCACCATTATCTGCTTTGTCATCTCCGAAGGTCATGGATGTAGGGTAAGCATTGCTATTACGTTTTTTATTTTTTATGAACGTCCAGAATAACTTTGGATTTTTTGGAAAGTGCTCCCTCCAGATCCGCGACACAGTTTTTATGACAGGTGCCTATTAATTCGGCGCATCTTTTGTTTGTAATGCAAGTTCGTCCAGTGGATTTTTGTATTTACGGTACCTCAAACGAAGTTTGTTTTTTTCCTTGAGGAGATGAGATGATGTATGAGTTCCTTTGTGTACCATACTGGAAACTTTTTTGTGGACGGTTTACATTTTTGAACGTACTTAATAATCGTGTCTGTTAAAATAGCATAAAATTCTATTACCATGACATCCACCGAACATGAATATGCGCGCGACATCGTCAATATTAGTACTTTTGTAAAATTTTATAGTCACAAAATATGTAAGTACCTAAATATTATTGTCCATCACATCACATAATTTTTATGATCCACATCTTGCGTGTAAGCCATAACCTATCCCGAAGGGACTCTTTACTCTCGTTGTGCGAGTCGTATATCGTGTTACGTACCTATATTCATCTTAATAATAAACTGTTCAAAACGAAACGCTTACGTGAGTGCCGGTCATTGTGTGTGTCAACTGCGTACGTAAAAAAATCGTTACATTTTTGACCACGAAACTGGATATACGATTATCAGGCTCGTAAGCAGTTTCTGAAACCGATTATGTTAAATAACGCTCACCTCTAGGCCTGTCTCGTGGTGTCTCGACGAGTGTGTACAGCCGGCAGAGACTGTAGTAATACTGGATGTCAATACCCTCCAGACCAGAACCTTCCACCTTGGCGGCAGAAAGTGTGCGCGCAAGGGTAAGCTAAGTTGAGCACCATTTTCAAAATATAACGTTTACATGGTTTGCAACAAAACATCAAAGTTTTTAAATATGGATTACAGATTATAATCATTTTAATCAATATATATTTTTTAAACGTTACCTTCACACTAGGATTTTCTCCCGTATCGTGGAGGCAGTTTACAAACATAAATTGCACAAGGACAAACATCCAGAACCGGAACAATTACTTATAGGCCATACAAATACTTGTTTCGTGCGGGATTCGAACCTGCGGCCCTCAGCGCAATGACTCATTGCTAATAATACAAGAATACTTATTGAAAGTCAAATAAGCTACACTGTTTCGGAAAAAACCCTCTGTCTTGTGAAGAATCAGTAAGAAACACAGCGGGACTTTTTTTTTAATATTAACTTACGATATAATATTTTATACAACTAGAACAAAAACGTTTAGAAACAACATGGTAACGATCAAATCATTCCCAAGTGTTATTATCATTCATCTATGTACAGAAGGTTCTAAGGAAGGAATATCTCAGAGACTGTAGTAATACTGGATGTCAATACCCTCCAGACCAGAACCTTCCACCTTGGCGGCAGAAAGTGTGTGCGCAGAAGTGAACTAAGTTGAGCACTATTTTCAAAATATAACATTTACATGGTTTGCAACAAAACATTAAAGTTATATATATATATAAGCCGCGCAGATAGAGAATAGATCTGAAAATGGCGGCGGGTACACATGGTACGGTTGGCAAAACAAGTTCTCAAACATCGATTTTTATTTTTTTATTGACTTTTTTGTTATAAATTATTCTTTTTAATATTATTAATTAATAATAGTAGAAACAATGTCAAAAAATATTAATAAAATAAATAAGGAGCAAGGGTACATACGACACTGGATTTTAAAATTTGTCTTTATTAATTGTTACATATCAGAATCATATTACAAAAATACCACCACACATACATATAAAGTCACGTCTTTATCCCTTAGGCCAGTAAAGTAAAGGCGGAACTACATTAGGCCGACGCACACGTCTGAGACGTCGCCGACGTGTGTGATAGGTGTGCACACTAGACCGACGCCGCCGACGCGTACGCGTGTTTTGTGCGATCTTTTCCGCTGGTTTTTGAACAAGAAAGGCGGTACCTAGTTAAATGATTATTAGTTCTCTATAAGACACAAGAAAAGGATTTAGTATAAAAATGTACGAATCAGACAGAGAATTTGAAGTTAATTTAATTTATTTTTATGGCTTTAAAACGACCAACAGGGGGAGAAAAGGTTTTATAAACCGCTTGGTCCAGCAGTATCCTGGTCATCTGAACCCATAATTGGTTCAATTCCCTCCATCAATTGATTATAATCCTCCATGGACTGGTCACTTTCACAGTCCTGGTCTTCATAGTCGTCACTTTCATTTTCGCTGTCGCTGTTCATACCGACACTGATAATGAAGTCCTCAATTTCACTCTCCCTACCTACATCGCGATACCAGTATTCTTCTTCGACTCTTTTGATGTGGTTTACTTGTTTCTTCCAGTCGTCTTGCGTAATTGAAGCTATGGCCTCTTTTGTGAACTCCTCAATTTTATTTTCGTGTTACTCCACATTTTTATCTGCGACCCGTTGTTTTATGAAATTCCAAACATATTCTATCGGGTTCAGGTCGCAGTTGTAAGGAGGGAGTCTGAGAACTTCATGGCCATGTTCACGCAGAAGTTTGTCCACCAAATACTTTTTCTCTGGGCGATGCTTCTTTAGCTGCATGAGCAGCTCTGCTTTGGTCCAGTCTTCTTCAAATCAGACACCGTGCTCCTGCATCCATATCTTTATCTCCGCTTTGCGGGTTGCAGTCGTTGGCACTTTATCCAACTGCATACTGTGGTAGGATGCATTATCCATGACGAGAATGGAGTTTTCAGGCAGATTTGGTATTAGTTTTTCTATTAAATATTTCGTAAAGTTATTACCATCCATCTCGTTATGGTAGTCGCCTTTTTTTGATTTAGCTTTAAATAATAATCCTGCACCCTCCACAAACCCATCCTCTGAGCCGGCATGAACCATCACCCACCTTTGACCAGGACTATCATTTTTGCGAACGCCTCTTTCGGTGGATGACTGCCAGCACTTGCTGACAGTATAATGGGCATGGATCCACGACTCATCCATATATACTACTTTCTTTTTTTCCGCACCCATGGCATCATTTTGTCGGAGGCGGCGTAAATATTTAACTCGCCACGCTTTTATATTATCGCACTCTATGAGCACCATTCGGTTCTGGCGGCATTTTTAAATTTAAATCCGAGCTTTTCTTTTAAAATCTTTCTTAATGTCGTTTTGGAGCCTTTATAGTTTAATTCAGCTTTTGCTGACGCCAGAATCTTGTTCAGCGTAGGTACATCCTTTCGAACATCGTATATTGAGGCCACAATATTTCTAATGGCACATATATCGAAGTTGTGCATGGGGACACGCGTATTATTTTTGCCTTTTCTGCCCTTACTCGGCGTACGGAGCTTGGTGTTGGTTTGTTCTGCAATTTTACCGAGATCGTAAATTGAGGTTGATTTGTATAGCTGGCACTCTAAAGATATCAAAGGAACGTGTTGGACATATCGTTCATGAATATTTGGGTATGCGAAAGCTATGTGCAAAGTGGGTGCCGCACGAGCTCACAATCGACCAAAAACAAGAACGTGTCGATGCTTCAGAGCAATGTTTGGAGCTGTTCAACCGCAATAGAAGTGAATTTTTGCGTCGATATGTGACAATCGATGAAACATGGATCCACCACTACACTCCGGAGTCCAGTCGGCAGTCATCTGAATGGACTGCACGCGATGAACCGAATCCAAAGCGTGGAAAAACTTAACAGTCGGCCGGTAAGGTTATGGCGTCTGTATTTTGGGATGCACATGGAATAATTTTCATCGACTATCTTGGAAAGGGAAAAACTATCAACAGCGACTATTATATAGCGTTATTGGAGCGTTTGAAGGACGAAATCGCGAAAAAACGGCCCCACTTGAAGAAGAAGAAAGTATTGTTTCATCAAGACAATGCGCCGTGTCACAAATCGATGAAAACGATGGCAAAATTGCATGAATTGGGCTTCGAATTGCTTCCGCATCCACCGTATTCTCCAGATTTGGCCCCCTGCGACTTTTCCCTGTTCTCAGATCTCAAGAGAATGCTCGCTGGAAAGAAATTTAAAGCCGATGAGGAAGTAATCGCCGAAACAGAGGCCTATTTCGAGGCTAAACACAAATCGTACTACAAAAAATGGTATTGAAAACTTGGAAGATCGCTATAATCGGTGTATCGCCCTCGATGGCAACTATGTTGAATAATAAAATCGAATTTTGCCAAAAAAATGTGTTTTTCTATAAAACGATACGAACTTTTCAGCCCAACGTTACGCTGATATAACTCAGCAACAACTGTACGTGAGTTTTGGTAACGCTGTTACTGCACTGCTGTGTTGCAATGTTCAGGGCTGAGCAATCATCATCTGGAAAGGATAGCTGTTTCAACACGCCCTGTCCTAAGTGCTGCCCTACCCCTCCGAACGGGTTCCCACCTTGTCATGGCGTGGGGGGGGTTTAGTAGCCGTGGCTTGGTCACCCATGTGTTCTGGTGGGCTGCGGTGAGAGGGGCGACCTCTCCCACTACTGCTGCAGCCGAGGAGGAGTCACGGAGGAAGAGGAGTGTTAGTATGGCGATGCGCCACTCGCCCTATCCTCCGCGACTCAAACGGAGCCGCATCGTTGATGCGATAGTGGTGGGGCTGCGGCGGGAGAGGAGTGTCTGTATTGCGAGGCGCCGCACTCCCTACCCTCCGCAGCCGAATCTTGGTTAGCGGCGGAGCCATAGACCAGATCCACTGCTGGAGTCAGGAAGGCTAGTGCTTCTGAGTGCTCGTTTTTCTTGGCCCCATGGCCTTCGCGCATCGGACACGGGGGCGTCCGTTGTGCAGGTGTAGTTGGAGGCCGTGGAGGAAGGTGCGCCATGTCTTCTGGTGCACCTTACCTCAGAAGGAGAATGGGGAGGAATAGTCCTCTTTCGAAGAGGAGTCACCATGGGGCGGCCGGCGCTGGAGTGCTAATATGCGATGAAGGTGGAACAGCATGGGGTTTTAGTCTGTGCGAGTCCGACATAACCCGTCCCTGCCCGCGCGTGGCGGGTATGCGTAAGCATTTCCCCGTGTTAAAAAAAGGTGCTGCCTTAACTGTCATTACCATTACAGTCTATCAAAGTCCACCGCCTAACACAGGCCTTCCAGGCTTTTCGCTGCCCATCAGAATATGCTGCTTCAAATTTCTTGTTTTAGTTTCCCTCAGTCACCACTCACGACACCGGGTATTGGATTTCCTTACCCCACCACAACACGCTATTTGTACCACCTTAACTTTTAATGCTATAAAATTATTCAAGCTAATGACAATGAGAGATAAGAATATTGTAAGGACGTTACACTTAATTGTAATGATTACGTGTATTACGAGTATTACGTACAAATGTTATGATTACGTTAATATTTCAATTTTTTTGTAAAATAATTAGAAACTTAGCTTAGGTAGCGGACACCGACCGACGATGACATAATTTACAGAAAAATGCATTATAATACTATCTACGTGAATGGGTCGCCTTGACAGAGGAAGGACCACGCTCTCACAGAATACCAACATAAAATACCAGCTAAAACTGCTGTGTTTCGTATGGTGAGCGTAGAGAGCCGAAGACCCTTTTTACTGGAAACGAGGCATTCCATTTTAGTCTTCGGGGATGAGAACGCATCTGCGTCTTGATCCTTAATCGAGGATAAATATAGATGTCTATAGGCTGCAGCATCCACTTAGATACAGGTGGACTGTATGGTCGTTTGTTACCCTCATTCTATAAAAAAATCTATAACAAATTAATTCAATGAAGATATTTTGATTACTTAAAGGAACAATGAAACCAAACTATGTTTTTTATCTTTTATTCTCTTTCCCTAAATCCTAAAGCTCTCCACTGCTGGACATGAACCTCTGCCATAGTAGGGAGGATATGCCGTAACTGCTATTCTACGCAAACGGATAAGCAATCGGCGTAACAGACATATCGCAAGTAAGCCCCAAAGGATGGATGGGATAAAGAATTTTTTTATATATTTATTTATGCCACCATCATATGGCTCATCAATAAAAATATTAAAAACATCGGGAGCTACTTACTATCTTAACTCTTTTGTTTCCTTTATATACATACATTAGTTGTAGCCTTATTGTTGTTGTTGGCGACGACAGCTATTAACAATTTATAATAGAATAAAAACACTTCAACATGTTTGTCATCTATAATTCTGTACCTGTTTGTGATGAGAAAATAAATATAAATTCTATTCTATTCTATTTGTTTATAATAACAAATATAATACTTGTATAAAATCTAATAGCAATGGTTACCATAGTTGCCACGCTTGGCGAGAAGTTTGGCAACCGCAGTTTTTTTTTAAATTGTTATCAGGAAGATACTGCTGAGCATTTATTGTTTCAGTTTTCCTTTGTCCGACACCCACGGAATGGTATGGAGAGGTGGTATTTTTACGCCGCAATCACACATCGAGATAAATTCTTCTAACCGTTTGCAGAACCTGCATGAGTACATAATACAGATAATCAACAATTAAATTAGGGAACTTGAAACGTGGAGATATAGCAAAGTTAGGACTTTGGAAAATCGGCTGATCACAATCACTTCCAACTTGAACGTATAAAAGAAAATACAGTCCAATGGATAACCTATTTCTTAGAGTTTGTTAAAACGAATGTTTCGTAAAAATGGATCATCATTAACTCCTTCAATAATCACTTAGATATGAGATCTCTATTTTTATGCACGCTTCATTTACTTTGACTTTTGCTTAAATCAGCTAACTATTATACCATTATCTCAATAACTTACTATGCTTTATGACCCGTACTAGTTCGTAACCATATTTACGTCAATGTATTTCGAAGACATGGTCTTTCTACCTTAATCTTTTTAATTTATTGAGGCTTACAACCAAAAAGTTATGGCTCAGAAACTGATGATACGGACATAAACGATAGATTCATGATAAAAGAGAAACTTTGTGCGAAATATGGATTTACCACGTTAAAATATTTTGAATTCTTTTTAATTTAACACATTAAAAAAGCTTCATTAATTAATAACAGAGATGTAGTTAGTAGTAAAACATTTGGCTCTATCTTTCTATAACTTGACGTTTTTAAAATTAAATGAAATTAACTTTATTAAGTACTCCCAAAAAATACATAAACAAACACTCACGCCTGTCACCCAGAGGATAGGCAGAGACTACAGACTTCCATTTGGCACAATCCTGACACAGCTCTCTCGCCTCCTCCACATCCATATATCTACGCATACATGCTCGTCAATTAAGGATACTCCTAAGTTGGCCCATTTTCAATATATCGCCAATTTGGTCGATAAACTTTCGGCTAGGACCCTAGGAAGTACCTTTCCGACTCTGCCTTTCACTTCTGCAACATAAATTTGCTTTGTCACTCTTTCCTCATTCATTCTTTCCACATGACCAAACCACCGAAGCATTCCTATCTTAAGTCTGGTCACAACATCATCTTGCAAACCACACTCTTCTCTTATCACACAATTTCTCACCCTGTCACTCAGATTCAGCACTATGTTAGGGGCTCTTTAAGGACCGCATTTCTACTGCATTTATTCTACTCTCCTGCTTCTTCTGCCACACTCAACTTTCACTACCATA
Organism: Parnassius apollo; assembly: GCA_907164705.1. Classification (NCBI taxonomy): domain Eukaryota; kingdom Metazoa; phylum Arthropoda; class Insecta; order Lepidoptera; family Papilionidae; genus Parnassius; species Parnassius apollo. Next base: position 119,230 of record CAJQZP010001307.1, read on the forward strand.
CGTTAAATTAGGGACCTAGACTGCATTGTGAATTGCCATACGTGCCTTATTTGACACATTCTGGCTTTTCGCAGCAGAGTGTAGGGTCCCATTTACTCTATTTCCTGCGTTCACTCGTCGTTCTATATATTTATCATATCTCTCATCCTTGCTAAATACGCATCCCAAATATACAAATTAATCTATTTGCTCTATCAACTTCCTTTCTACTCTTATTTCACATATCGTTTTACCTTCTTGTCTTTCAAAAAACCATAACTTTCATCTTACTTGCGTTCACTTTCGTACCCCTTTCTTTTCCGACGACGCAAAAATAACTTGATCATCGGCGTACAAAAGGCATTTGACGGTTAACTCACCCATTCTTAATCCGCATTCTTTAACTTTAAACTTTTCCAAACTACTGTCCATATATAGGTTGAACAGCCACGGGGAAGCCACACAGCCCTGTCTGACACCTTTATGGAAGCCAAACCAGTCCGAGTAAGCCCCGTTGATCCTAGCACAAGCACTAATCCCTATATCAAGCCAGCGTTCAACTCAAGTAAGTTGAATGTTTGCCATAACACATTTCTGTCCACTATGTCATAAGCCTTTTCCAGGTCCATGAACACACAAAAATCTTTTTGAGTTTTGGCCATAACATAAAATAATTGGTAGGACTTAGGTGTGAGCCACTACCGGGGTCCACAGATGGCGGATAGTGGAACGGCCGTAAAATATTACGGTTAGCTGTTTCGGCAGTCCCCGACCACACACCGGCAGGGTTAGAGGGTGTAGGGTAGAACCCTTAGGAAAGGTTCTTCTATGCAAAAACTACAAAATCCCAATGAAGACTCTGTGACATTGCGAGCCAATGCCGCCAGTAAATAAGCATTATCCTCCTCCAATTGCGGGCAGCTGCGTAGTTGGTTGATTGAGTGAGTGGGAGCTAGGTAAGCCTGTACAGTCACCAATCTCATTGTTGTTGTATGAGGCCCAGATTCAGACGGCAGCAATACAGCGATGTGGAAGGCCACGGAAAACCACCACATTATTATTCCCAGGACAAATCATTATGGCTGAGACAAATAAAACAATGGCCCTTAGTCCCCGGCAGGCCTTAAGTGGTCAGAGGGTGCGAAGAATCTCCGAGTCAGCCATAAAGATCGCAACTTGGAATGTCCGCAGTTTATATGAAGACGGTAAATTGGAAAATGTGATAAAGGAGATGTGCAGATTAGAACTTGATATCCTAGGAATAAGTGAATTAAGATGGAAAGGAAACGGAATTTTAACATCCGGTGATGCTACAGTTTATTACTCAGGTAGCGGTGAACGTCAACATCACAGAAATGATCATCAGATCATCATGATCACAGAACATGCTCTAGGATCAACTGTTAAAAATTTTCTTCCGGTATCGGAGCGGGTTATGTTGTTACAACTTGAAGCTAAGCCGTTTAACATGAACATAGTTCAAGTATATGCTCCTACAGCAGACAAAAGTGACGATTTGAATGAGGTATTTTATGATGATATTGAGACAGCACTCAAAGTAACCAAGAAACACGACATAATAGTCTCTAGTAGTAGTAGTAGTTCTCAGGACAAAGGATTTTTTTCGAACCAGTGGTAAATAAAAAAATTACTTTCAATAAGTATTATGTAATAATCTATATTGAATATAGGCTTCTAGCACGAATGGGTCAGCTCTGGGAGAGGACGGCTCTCTCACAGAATACCAGCGTAAAATAGCAGGTTTAAGAATTCCAGCGTAAAATAGCAGGTTTAAGCTGCTGTGTTATATATGGTGGATATTTAGAACTAAATACCCTACTTTTTTATAGAATAAGGATAACAAGCGAGCACACAGTCCACCTGACGGTAAATGGATGCTGTGGCTCAACTCACAGGAGGGTTGTGTGCTCATTTGTCACCCTTATTTTATTTAAAAAAAACTGTCAGTTGCAGGACTGCACGTCAGAAGTGAAACCTTCTTAGCTTCACAAACTTCTAAACATTATTTTTAGGTTGTTAAGAAATATTTTTAGAAGTATTTTAATGTGTCTGAGCGTGACGTTCATGCGAATTCAGTGCTTTTCCCCATCCCAAGTGTCCAACGTGCCCAAAGAAGTTTTCACTTCAAAAATACTTAAATAATTACAAAATATTAATTAAATCAACCGCGACAAAATCCGGAAAAATTAGTTTCGTTCAGTAGACGAGAAATTCATGCTTTTCAGCGCGAAAAATCGAGATTTTCCAATTAACTTAAATAAAAATACTATCTTAATAAGCAAAGTACAACTTGAAGTATATCTTGATTTCCGTGTCAAACTAGAGCACAAGTTTATATCCTATTCATCTTCGACAGGCATCTGAACTACTGCGAAACTAGTAAATAGCATTCCTCGCTGTTCGTCGAACTTTTCCTGTTTCGTGTTCTGAAGAATTTGAATAATTTACGTGATTAATTTTGAAAATGTGACCTCAATTCAGACATTTTAATTAAACCTGTAAAATATTTAAAATGCAACAAAATTTATTGATTCAAGCTAAACAAAATTAAAAAATAATAAAGAAATAACGGTACAATATATATATATATATATATATATATATATATATATATAAGGATGAGAGATATGATAAAGATATAGAACGACGAGTGAACGCAGGAAATAGAGTAAATGGGACCCTACACTCTGCTGTGAAAAGCCAGAATGTGTCAAATAAGGCACGTATGGCAATTCACAATGCTGTCTTGGTCCCTAATTTAACGTATGGTAGTGAAAGTTGAGTGTGGCAGAAGAAGCAGGAGAGTAGAATAAATGCAGTAGAAATGCGGTCCTTAAAGAGCCCCTAACATAGTGCTGAATCTGAGTGACAGGGTGAGAAATTGTGTGATAAGAGAAGAGTGTGGTTTGCAAGATGATGTTGTGACCAGACTTAAGAAAGGAATGCTTCGGTGGTTTATTCATGTACAAATAATGAATGAGTAAACAATGACAAAGCAAATTTATGTTGCAGAAGTGAAAGGTAGAGTCGGAAAGGTACTTCTTAGGGTCCTAGCCGAAAGTTTATCGACCAAATTGGCGATATATTGAAAATGGGCCAACTTAGGAGTATCCTTAATTGACGAGCATGTATGCGTAGATATATGTATAATCGGGATCTCGGAAACGGCTCCAACGATTTTCATAAAATTTAGTGTCAAGGGAGTTTCGGGGGCAATAAATCGATCTAGCTAAGATTTATTTTTAGAAAATGTCCTTTGGTCCGTGTTTTCAGGCAATAAAAAAACTGCTACAATATAAGAAGGTAAATTTTGACACGTTATCAACGATCGTAATAGCTCGGATGGGATGTTGTTCGGGCGTGATATCGGAGTTCCGTGGTTCGCGTCCCGTCTTGGGTCCGACTTTTTTTCCTTTTTTTTTTCAAGTTCCCTTCTTTTCTGAGAAAATCTATTATTTCGAGCTCTTTTTCAGTATTTTTTAAAAAATACGAAAATTTTAATTAAACTAATTGCACTCATGATTTTTTATTCAAATAACCAGTTCAGTTTTTTCTATTATTTCAATAAGATCAAAAACTATTATTCATGTAATTTGTATATAAATGTAACTTAAAAAAAACCGAGCAAAGCTCGGTCATCCGGGTACTACTTTATTATACTTCAATATTATACATTCTTAGAAAAGAGATATGATGATGTTACTGCGTCCAAAATAAGTATTTTCTCGTTTCCTAAATTATCTCTTGCAATCTATCATTTAAGGTTATATTTTTCTCTTTAAGCAACACGATCTTTGCTGGAGAGATTTGATTTTCAGTAGACGTTTTCTCGAAAGCTTCTGAGCTGGAACTAATTTTTGTTCCCACTTATGTATACGTAAATTATCTAAAGCACAATTTGTACTTGTAGATGGAGCTAAATTTTTTCATTGGTTTTGGTTTTAGATTGTTAATATCGGTATGAAGTTTAGAAAATACCTGTGAAGTAATAATTGCAAACTTATTTTTTTGTTTTATATAAAATATCATTATTTAATAATCCTCAGCCAGTTATTTTTAAAAGGGTTTACACTGTTTTCACATTCAATGAATTTTCCACTTCCTTTGGGGGACGAACTATCCATAATCTCCTCTGGTTCCTAAAACATCGAACATATTTGGAATTTCAAAACGGATGCAATGATATTATTATTAACTAGCTTCTGCCCGCGACTTCGTACGCGGATCCTGTTGCTTATGCCAGTGACAACGGAGTCGTCAAAATCGAAGATCTGAAACGTCTGATGTTGAATTTTAAGAGCCCGGGGACGGGAAAACAACGTGATTCGCGAGACGATTCAAGACATTCTAGATCTTTCATTTTTGTAAGTCAACAGGAAATGCCCATCAGACTATACAACTTTTGCTAAGACGTCATTCTTATATATGTTATAGTGGCGCTGGGCTTTGGATGGAGTGTAACTCCTTGTGTTATATTAAGTTAATATATTGGTAATATTGTTTAGATCACGTTCACATGAGGCTTAAGTACTTATAGAACAAAAATACTTCAGCGCAGAGCTTCCGGGTAAACTATGTTGAAAGTTGACCCGTCCGGCACGTGAACATAAAGATTTCTAGAACTGCTAACTCGGGAAAGAGCGACGTACAACTGACCATACGAGAAACAACTGACACCGAGATCTACTCCAGCAACACGAAAAGTCTGCCTTATCTTATTAATTTTAATTGCATAACACACTGATACTGGGAATTGCGTTGTTTTAAATTGGAATGGAAAATTATTTGGTGTTATGGGAATTCTGGGAATAAAGACGGTTTCTCCTGCACCGCAACCTGTTAAAATTTGAGCCTCGATTATATTTTGTTGCAACTGGGTTACTTTTAGCCGAGTTCCATTGCAAAGTTGTGGTGGTCTTAAATTTCGGAGCAGAATAATCGGAATGCCAATTTTTAAACAAATTTCATGAGAAGGAAGTCCGGACATATTTAAAAGAATTTAAAAATTCTATCGGGTAGTTAGTGGCTTCTTATTCATCGACCATTCTATTTATTGAACTATAAACTTTGCTTTCCCCCTGTATATTCGACAGTGTTTTGTTATAAATCTCAGATACCTGGTCATTGCGAGGAGTTAAAATGGATCTTTCGCATAGCCACGGATTGTCCCTATTTTCTATAATTGTTACGTCACCAAAAACCGACGATATAAGATGTGGTTGGGATTGCACTATACAACATAACTCAGGCGTCAGAATAAGTTTTCCTTGGTGTAGTTGTGGATAGGTACCTTCACCAATCTTTAACAATTTATCAGAAAATTGACGATCATCCGGGTTATCTCCAGTTCTCACTCGCATGTTTATAGTCAAATGTACCGATTGTATATCACGCCACAAATAAGAGCTTTTTAGGCAAACCCTAACCTCATCAGCTCGGGTTCCCCGTGGTATTACCGGTAAGGTTTGTCAGAAATCACCACAAAATAAAACCGTGATACCGCCCATTGGTCGATAATTTTGTCTTATATCCCTTAAAGTTCTGTGTACCGCTTCTACTCCTTTTCGGTGGGCCATCGTACCCATATGATTAAATCACACTCCCGTAATACCTTAGCTTTGTCGCTATTTCTTGAAATACTACAGGTTGGACTTTCCGTGCGATTTAAATCAATTGGTATTTTAAACATAGTGTGAGCAGTTTTACCTCCTGATAGCAATGTTGCAGCTATACCTGATGAAGCCACGGCAAGAGCAATTTTACGCTGATTTAAATAAATTTAGTCAAAAAGCTAATATAAATTTAGTCAAAAAAGGTTTTCCCAGTTCCTCCAGGTGCATCTAAAAACCATATTGTTCCCAAATTATTCTGAACACTCTCACACACGCGATCATAGATTGAACGTTGTTCTGCAGTTATCATTGGGACACCGTTTTCTAATGTTGCCACCAATTCCATTGAGTTGTAACCAATCTCTGCGGAATATTCCCTATTGGTAACCTCTCCGACTACGGTTGGTGTTGGCAAACCATATTCACAGGGTGATTTACCGCCTACTGCTTTTAAGTCTTCCTGAAGAGCTAAAGCACAGATTTATGGCAAGATCATGGAAATTATCATTAGTTGCGCCTTCATCATTGTGAGATATATTCCGAAGAAAGTGTTCTGCAAATTTTCTTTATATTTTTCCCATAATTGTACAGCATCTGATAAATTACAAAATGTGAGTAATGTTACAAATAAATGGCGTAACCGTTGTGAATTATAACTAACACAGGATTCTGCTAAAGCGTCATCCCAATTCTGATCATTTTCAAGCAAACGACGCGCTTGGCAAGCTGCATGATAAGTTAGATAAACAAGATCGTCTACTTTTCTCAAATCTATAAATGATGTTGGTCCTCGCACTGTATGTAATAATAATCGCAAATAGAAACACTCAGCGTTGTTAGGATGAACGGTATACACTCTACTAAGAACATGTTCTTTGAAAATACCTGACTCGCCATCTACAGGCCTGCCACAGCGTCTACGATTAAAGATACCTCGTTGCTTATCGTAGGTATAATACGATGGAACTTCCTCATACAAAAGAGATTTTGCAAAATCATCAGTTTGGCAAAGTCGAAAGAATGCTAATAAAGTTGTATGCCTAGGGTTCTCTAATCGTTCTGTAACATTTTCGGCGTTGAAATATATACGTTGACCGCCTTTAAGATGAACATCCAGATGAGTCACAGGTGGATATCTTTCGTGAATGTTGAAACTTAAGATCCGCCACACAACTTCTGAAGAGCTGATATATCTGCCTGACTGAAATCTAGTAACTTCATCATGTTAATTTCTCAACACAAATAGCTTGGTCACTGCTCTTGTTAATATACTTACAAATATATTTTATTGAGTCTACACTATTACATATTTCAACATTTATGTGAGCTTGAAATGCTCAACACATGCGAATACGGAACGACCCACCTATTATCTAAAGTAACCTGTTGTCCAGACACTCGCTTTTTTAACAGTAAAACCACCATTGTCTCTTGAACGGTGACGATATAATGGGTATCCATCATGTCCTGTTACAGTTTCATCCACTAATGCTTTTGGATATCTTTTAGTGCAACGACCGTCTTGCATGCAAGGAGCATTCCCGTTAAATGCACCACATGGACCATGTATCATATGAGTTTTAACAATGTCGTATAACACGGGATCTGCAATCGGATCTAGAATTTCAGCACTGATTGAACTGTCTACATCATTAGGTCGAACCTTACCTTTTAACCAAAGCAGGATATGTGCGTGAGGTGAGCCGCGTTTTTGTCACTCAACACTATACATATAACACAAAATACATCTCCGAAAATGTTATCTTTGGTAAGTTGTTCTATCATTGATTTTAATTTTAAATGAATTATTATATTAAATTGCGATAATATCATGGCGGTCATGCGGTGCTTGACCCTCAATAAACTCGCGAGTGATTTCATCCCACTTGGGATTGGTAGTTACAGTAATAAATAAGTCGGGACGTCCATATTTTCTTACGTAACAAAAAGCATCTTGAGTACGTTTGTGCATTTAGCGTGGACCACCAGTAAAAGAAGAGGGTAAAATAACTAAACGGCCCATATTCATTATCTTGCTGCATGGCGTCGCGAAGGTGCACGTATTCAGCGCGCAGCTGCCTTTGATTAGATCGTATATAAACTAATCTTTCGGTTTCAATTTTTGCGTACATGTCAACAATAAACTGATTGAATAAGCTACGAAAACGTTGAAAGTATACAAATCTATTCCGTCTCACTTGCAAGTGGTAACAATAAAATTGAAGGCATGACATTTTTTTATTATAATTAGGTGCGTCTGTACGCGGATCAGTTTGGTGGAAGAAACTTAGGTGTGTCTTATATTATTATTATATATTAGGTTGGTAGACAAAAGGGATCCTATCAAATTGTAAACCTGACCTTGTATCTTAAAAGTAGGCATGAAAGGACCTTCTGAGATTTGTTGAGCACCAAAGTATGTCATTTTAAACGCACTATTATAAGAAAGTAGTGACTTCAAAGGTTCCGGTGGATTTTCGAACGAAGGCAAATTTATTTTACCTCCAGAGCAACAGAAATCAGCCGATTCCTTACTCAACTTTGAAGCATTACAAAAAGAACATACTACTTTCATATCGCCTATTACAGAAGATGATCTGTAATCAATTGTGACGTTATAAGCAAATCCACTTTTATATTTGTCGGACCACGCCACCGAATTTGTAGATTGATCTTCTATGTGTACGTCTAAGTCATTAAGACTATGTCGAAATCTATCTGTAGTAAGACGGGCCTCTGTTTGTCCGTTTCAAGAGACCGAATATTTTCAATTCTTAATCTTTCATTAGACAAACTTATTAATCGTTCTTGTTTCAAAAAATTGTAATATTCGCGTCCTGACTCTAGTGGAAACTTTTACCCACTAAACACCGCCTTTAGGGACTGGCTTAACGATCTAGCTAGAGATCTTTAAACCGTATCGAACGCGACCCCCCCTTGGGTGAAGGAGGGGCGCTAGCGGCGAGTGGCCGCTGGGAAGAATTGCTGCCTAATTAAGGCTTACGAATGGGATGACTAATTATATTGAGTTTAAAAGGTGTTGGTGCTCGGTAAGCGCGAGCAGACGGTCCTGAGGGGACTGAGAAGTTTGCGTGCGCACCCAGTTTGCGTGCTAAAATTTCGATCTCTCTTACGTCGATATTGTGGATAGCAATGTATACTGTATCTACGGTATCAGCGTAAGAGGGCTCCGCCTGATGTCGGGGCCCTAGTGGGCGAAGCTGAGGAGGCCTGTAGGGGACGATATAGGTCCTGAGGTGACTGAGAGTTGCCCTGAAGGGGCATTTTGGATGGAAGAGCCGGAAATGTACGGTCATTGACCGTTGGTGGAGCTTTTTTGGCAGCTTTGTTGCCGTGATTGGGGCGAGGCGCGCGAGGGTAGCCTCTGAAGTTGGCCGTATGGCCAGTCTGTCCGCAAAGGACGCAAGCGGGTGGGTACCCGGTATTGCAGGGCCGAGGACACTCTTTCGAGCTGTGCGGGTCTAGGCACTTAACGCACCTGGGAGGGACCGAGCAGTTGGCCGCCGCATGCCGCATGCCGAGCACTGCGCCGGAAAATCGCGCCTATAGGGGACTTCGACTTTGACTCGACAGGCCGCTCACAGTGTGTACCTGTCAGAATATGTCTTTAGCCTCTGGCACGTTGGACAAAATGAGAAGGGCAAGCGAGTACCTCTTGCCCCTACTGCTGTGCATCTTGTGCACAGCCTCAACTGGGAATCCCTGGGACTTAAGATCCTCCAGGATTTCCTCGTTGGCGAGTTCAAAAGGAACTCCGCGGAGGACAGCCCTGACTTTACGTTCTTCAGGGAAAGAGTAGGTGTGATAGGGCACACTTTCGGATGTAAAGAGTTTGGTGATGTTCCTAAAGTCTTCCATAGACTGCAGAACAATTTTAATTGACTCACCAAGGTTGGTGGTTTGGTTATATTTAAAGCCTGCGTCGTAACAGGCTTTAGAAAGTCTAGTAAATTGCGCCTTGTCCCTGAGGAAGACAGGGGGCGGGACCTGTTTCTTTGTGGCAGCGACGGGGGCTGCAGTGGAGCGAGCAGGCGCGCGGATGCTAGCAGCGGCGGAGGCTGCGGGGTCGCGGACGGCGGCATCTGCCGGGACGGGAGGTGTGCGAGAGGTCGCAACGCGTTTCGAGCCGCACTTGGATTTCACTTCCGTGAAGGGGGTCATATCAATGACTGATTGATCGGAATCTGTTGAGTCCGAGGAGCAGCTACTGGATGAGGTGATTGGCGTTTAAGCGGACCTCTTACGGGTGGACGAAGTTTCAGGGACGAAGGCACGGTGGGTAAGCTCAAAGGCGAAGCCGCCAAGGTCTACGCCTTGGGTTTTTAGGAATTGGCGGAAAAGAGCCATAGGTTGACTAGCTTCCATGGTGGACATGTTGGGCGGACAGGGAGGTTAACGCTGTATTCCAAGAAACTGGGGTCCCTTTATTCTGAGAAGAACAAAGGGCTTGCTCTCAAAAGAACAAGTGACGTCTATTCCAAGAACAGTAACACAGTTTTAACAAAATAGTAACAAGAAACAATAAACAATAGAATTAACAAGGAACAATAAACAATAGACATAACAGGAACAATAGAAATAACAATATAAAGCAAGACAATCGCTCAACCTTCCCGCCGGAGCGAGGGAGCAAGAACGGTGCTAAGAAAGGTGACTCACCAACGGCGACAGCCCGACCGGTGCGAGCGGGAGAGCGGAGGCGCGCGAGCGAGAGGGGTGCTACCGCACAGGGACGGGAGCGCTGACTGCTTGACACCACCGCTTGGGAGCGGTGTGGCAAGCGGAACGAGAGGCTCGCACTCGGACGCCCCGCCTTTTTATACCTCTCGCCGCGAGCCGCGTCGAGCACGGCGACCGTTACACAAAAATAATCCTTATAGCATGATTCAGTATTCACGCGCGATGACTTATTAGCGTATTTCATGTATAACTTTGGTGTTTCTATACCGATTTCTATGATTCTTTTTATTGAATAGATAATAATTTTAACTTTTTTTTAATTAGGGATGAGTTAGAGTGTTATAAACGTAAGAGTAGACAAATATAATCAGAAAGCTTCGAACTGCTAAGCTATCGGGAGTCACACGTGTTATTGTGAGTCAACCATTAAAGATAGACATATGCTGTCGTGGGATATTTTTTATATAATTTTAAGGAGAACATTTCCGTTATACATGATTTCTACGTAGCTTTAACCATTAAGGCTGCACACGCGACGGAAGCTTAAAAAATGGAGTAATTTCTCCCGTTTCCCCAACATTTCCCTTCACTGCTCTGCTCCTATTGATCCTAGCGTGATGAAAAGTATACTATAACCTGTCCAGGAGTATGAAGAATGATTGTACTAAGTTTCGTTAAAATCCGTTGAGTAGTTTTTGTTTCTATAACGAACATACAGACAGACAGACAAAAATTTTACTGTTTGCATTTTTGGCATCAGTATCGATCAGTAATCCTGATAGTTATTTTGGAAATATATTTCATGTACAGAATTGACCTCTCTACAGATTTATTATTTACATACATAAACCACCCAGAGGGGTAGGCAGAGACTACAGACTTCCATTTAGCACGATCCTGACACACCTTTCTCGCCTCTTCCACATCCATATACCTACGCATACATGCTCGTCGGTTAAGGGTACTCTTAATTTGGCCCATTTTTAGTATATCGCCAATTTGGTCGACAAACTTCCGCCTAGGACGTCCCTTTCCGGCTCTTCCATTCACTTCTGCAACATATATTTGCTTTGTCAGTCTTTCCGCATTCATTCTTTCTACATGACCAAACCACCGAAGCATTCCTTTCTTAATCCTGGTCACCGCATCATCTTGCAAACCACACTCTTCTTTTATCACACAGTTTCTCACCCTGTCACTCAGATTCAGCCCTAACATACTCCTTAGCGACCGCATTTCTACTGCATTTATTCTACTCTCGTGCTTCTTGTGCCACACCCAACTTTCACTACCATACGTTAAAGTAGGGACTAATACAGCACTGTGAATTGCCATACGTGCCTTTTTTGATACATTCTGACTTTTCACAATAGAGTGTAGAGCCCCATTTACTTTATTTCCTGCATTCACTCGTCGTTCAATATCCTTATCATATCTCCCATCCCTGCTGAATACACATCCCAAATATAAGAACTCATCCAGTTGCTCAATTAACTCTCCTTCTATTCTTATTTCACATACCATTTTGCTTTCATCTCTTTCAAAAACCATCACTTTCGTCTTACTTGCGTTCACTTTCATTCCCCTTTCTTTTAATGACCTGTTCATTAATGTAACCATCATTTGCAACTCGGCCGCCGACAACGCAAGTATGACTTGATCATCGGCGTACAAAAGGCATTTGATGGTTAACTCACCCATTCTTAACCCGCATTCCTCAACTTTCAAATTTTCCAAACAGCTGTCCATAAATAGGTTGAACAGCCACAGGGAAGCTACACGGCCCTCTCTGACACCTTTATGGATGCCAAATCAGTCCGAGTAGACCCCGTTGATTCTAACACAATCACTCGAGTCCCTATACAGAGACTTTAATGCCTGTATCAAACCAGCACTCAACCTATATGCGTTCAGCGTTTGCCATAACACATCCCTGTCCACTCTGTCATAAGCTTTTTCCGAGTCCATGAACGCACAAAAAACTTTTTGGTTTTTCGCCAAAAACTTCTCCGCGATCATGCGCATGGAAAAGACTTGATCTATACACCCCATTCCCTTTCTAAATCCCGCTTGCACATCCCAAATTTTTTCATCAGTTTCTTTCATAACTCTTTCAATTAGTACCTTAGCATACAGTTTTCTTATAATGCTAAGAAGGCTGATACCACGGTAGTTTTTACAGTTCTGCTGTGACTCTTTTCCCTTATATATTGGGACTATCACGGCTTTGCACCAGTCTCCCGGTACCCGCTTTAGTTCCCAATTAAACAAGGTGTACAGCAGGCCTGCCACCACGTCCTCTCCAGCCCCTAGCATTTCCAGTGAAACTCTATCATATCCGGCTGCCTTACCTACTTTCATGCTTTTCATTGCTTTCATTATTTTATCTATACTTATCTCCCTATCTCTTTCATCTTCTTTCGGAATTTCTATTTCATTTAGTTCACACTTCTCCTCACTCATAAATACGCTTTCAAAATATTCCTTCCATCTCTTTAGACTCAACACTTCATCATTCAGGATACAGCCATTCTCGTCTCGTATCGCATTCAATCTAGGCTGTTTTGAAAGTCCCCTGGTATTTCTTACGAGTTTCCAGAACATTTTAATATTTGCCTGGAAGTTATCCGATATTCTTCTATCATTCTTATCCCTTCTTTCTTGCTTTTTCTTTTAAACTAATTCTTTTACTCTCTTATTTAAACGTTTAAACTCTGCCTTTTTTCTTTCATTCTCATCATTCTTACCGCCAGAATTACCAGCTTTGGTCGCTAGTAAATCTAGCCATGCTCTCTTCTTTGCTTCAACTTCCATACGTACCTCATCATCCCATCATAACGTATTATCTTTCCTTTCATTCGTTCTCTTACAAACACCACATACTTCGGTAGCTGCATCCACTAAACCTTTCTTAACATTATGCCACACATTCTCCAAGTCTAACTCATTCACACACAACTCATCCAAATTACTTATATTTTCTCTCAATCTGCATTTGTGCTTGTCTTTCACATCTTCATCTTTTAACCTCTCAATTCTTATACGCTGTAACGCAGTGGTAGACACAGATGTCCTATGCCGCCAACGTCTGAATAAACCCCTAATTCGGCATAAGACCAGATAGTGGTCCGTCTCTACGTTGGACCCCCGGTAAACCCTTGTATCCACCACTGCGCTCCTCATTCTTTCATCCACAGTTATGAAATCTATCATGCTTCTATCATCACCTCTTTCCCAAGTATACAAGTGAATCTTCTTATGACGAAAGAAAGTGTTCGTCACAAAAAGATTCCTTTCCACACATACGGTGAGGAGACTTTCACCATTCTCATTTATACTTTCATCACCAAACGTTCCCAATATCCTTTCATAACCAATCCTCCTCACCCCAACCCTTCCATTAAAATCTCCTAGCATAATAATATTTTCATTTCCCTTACACTTCATTAACACCATCCTTACCATTTCCCAAAACTGCTCCCGGATATAAGTGGGCTTAGACATGTCTGGGGCGTAGACCCCTAACACAAACAACTTCTTTAAGCCCACTTTCATTCGTATCCATAGCAGTCTTGGGCTTACACATTCATACTCTTTCACACATTGGCCCATTCTTACTGAAAGGATGATACCTACTCCCTGGCATGCCCGCTCGATCTCGTCTACACCAGACCAGTATGCGGTATACATGCCATGTGCAGTGACATCCTTCCCCTTCCTTTTCGTCTCATTTACACATAATACATACATACATATACATCATATCGCATACTTCATCCATTTTATCATACATTGCACCACATACATTCAACGTAGCCAGACGGGCCTCTGCAATCCACTTTTCGCCCCTCTGGGAGACAGAACGCGACGGGTGGCGAACCTCGTCGCCGGTTTTCCTCCCGGAAATTCTTCGCACCCCCGCCCCATTAAAGGGGCGCCGGGAACTCGGGGCCATTTCTTTTACTTTTTGCCTCATGGTGCGAAAACTAGGGTGTGGCATATTTTACGCCGCTACCACACGGCGAGTAGCCGAATCTGTTCTTTCGGCTTTGTCGCTCTTTTAGCACCACCCGGGGGAAACGTGTAGGGTGGGCCTAGGATTAGGTGGTCGAAGCCTACGGACGCGAGCGACTTATAATAATAATAATAATAATCTTTATTTGCAAGAATATGGTTGTACAATGGTGTTTGAGTATAATTCGTTCTACATATTCTACCTTAGTGGTGTGCAAATATTAATGGTCAAGTAACCTAAACAACAATACTTATCGAAGTTAACAACATATATTAATTTAACAAAATATAAAATTATTTAATATTATTTACTTGATTTGATAATTAATTTATTATGCCACAGTGTCAGAAAAAATATAAGTAAGTATTATTATATCAAGAAAGATTATTATTATAGGTCAATGTCACATATTAATTATTATTCTTACGTCAATAATTATATAATGTTACATATCCAATTGTCATTAATATCTTTCTATTTTTACATCAAATTTATTAATTAATTAGATACATAAGTCAAATTTTATATAAAATAATATCAAAAACATTATTTTTTTAAATATCAGAATCTTGTAATTACGTAATTAATCCTATTCTAAAATTATCATTCATTATTACTCGTATGTAGGTCGTTGTCGTTTAAGAATTCTTCTACAGAATAATAACATTTGCGGAGCAACAATGCTGAAACAGATTTCTTAAATGACAATAAACTGTTACGCTTTAAATTATCAGGTAATTTATTATAAATTCTAATCGATATTGCAGAAGCATTTTTTTTTGTAACTTTTAGACGATTTGCTGGCGCACTCACATCACACTTACGTTGAAATAAATGTGGATGCTTATGAACAAACATGCACATTTCAAATATGTATAATGAAGGCAAAGGCAGGATCTTTTTAGTTTTGAACAAAGGTTTGCAACTCACTAAAGGACCAACACCACAAAGAGCTCTTATGCAGCGATTATTTATTATTAATAATGCTATTCCCATGTTGGTATCCCATTGACTTGTATGCTTTTTTAACATAATTATTTATTTATTTATTCAGCCAAACTTATCACGAACATTACAGGATCTAATGACCTAATGCGCTAGTGAAAACAGTAAACATTTTAATTATTATAACATATTATAAATAATGCAGCCCTTGTGAATTCACTCATAGAACATACAAATATGTCAACTTCCTCATGGATTGCATGATCAGCAAGTTGGTGCGAGCGCGTGGCACCGCCAGCAGCCGCGGCCTTCGCCTTCGCCACACGTATTTCTCCGGCACATTCAAATATATACCCTCCATGAAATAAGCATTGTCTATCTTTCCTCTTATTACTTGAAGAATATATGATACTAATGCGAGGTTCCGCCTAACACGGAGTTCATTATATCCCACCATACCTAAAACGAATAAGGTTGGATATTGTAGTGGATAAAAAGGATATACGCCATAATATTTGAAATATAGAAATCTAACAAATTTGTTTTGAATTCTCTCCAGCATGAGACTATATTTAGTTTCATGTGGAGCCCAGATAACCGCGTTGCACTCAAGCTGGCTCCTCACTAAGGCGTTATACAGTGCTACAATGGCTTTAATGTTAGTGAAACAACGAGCCCTGCGCAGTATAAAACCTAAGTTGCGATACGCTTTCTTGCAGATGTCCGCTATATAATTTTGGAAATTAAGTACTGAGGTGAAACGAACACCCAAATCCTTAACCTCGTTCACTCGTGGCATAGCTACTCCATCCAGTGCATACGTATAGCGCACGGGATTGCGTGCGCGAGTTAAAGTTAGCGTTACACACTTAGATGAATTAAACTTCAATTTATTATCCTCACACCACGCTACCACCCTGTCAATGTCGCGTTGTAACCTCTCACAGTCCTCCGGTTCCCTAATCGGTAGATACAGCTTGAGGTCGTCAGCGAACAGCAAACATTTAGCGTAGCGGCAGATCGTTTATCATTAATGTAAACTCGAGAGGACCGAGATTGCTGCCTTGACTCACACCAGATGGAGTGTAATATGGTTTCGATACGAAACCAGCGTATTCCACATATTGTTGCCTGTCCCTCATGTAACCGGCAAACAATTGTAGTAAGTGTGGAGTAAAACCAACGATTGCTAACTTTTTAAGTAATACGTCGTTATCGACCAAGTCGAAAGCTTTTCTAAAATCAAAGTAAGCAACGTCCACTTGTACTCCACTGTCCACTACTGGCACGATATCAGCCATGTAGTTCAGAAGGTTGCTTGCGGTACTCCGTGCTGGTCGAAAGCCATGCTGAGCATCTGTCAGCTGGGTGTTTACCTGCGAGAGTACATTCATATGTATAGCAGACTCCATCACTTTCGCCGGTGTTGACAGGACAGCTACAGGTCTATATCCTTCTACTTTAGTTGATATACCTTTCTTGGGCACCGGCACGACTCGTGTTATTTTCCACCTCTCGGGAAACACCGCCGACTCAATGCAAAGGTTATATATGTGAACTATAGGTTCAGCCAACACTTCCCTACAGTCCCTAAATACGTAGGGAGGTATACCTTCCGGTCCTACGGCAGACTTAGGCTTTAACCGCTGTAGCGCACCTCTAACTTCTTCTAGTTTTAAGCGGTCTAGATGCACGCACGCACCACCATTACCTCCACCAGCATTAATGATACACGCGTTCACGTCTAAGTCTGCCTGTTTCGTGCTATACACCGAGTGGAAATACCTCGCGAATTCTTCAACACTTTGTTGACCCGTTAACGCCTCCCCATCCTGTAATATTGACCGTGAGTGTCTACTACCCCTTTGAGATTTTATGTAGTACCAAAACGCCTTTGGTTCTTTATGTAGGTGATTTTGGATGCGGTGCTGATAAAGTGTCTTCTCAATACCTATCATCTTTTTTACTCTCGCTCTACACTGCGAGTATTTACCGTAATCTTCCGCTAACCCACTCGATTTATACCTTTTGTGCAGAATCGCTTTTAATCTTATGTTGCGAATTATTTCAGGTGTGAACCAATCGGGGTAATGATACCTCGAGCTCACAACATTTCGCTTTTTCTTTGGAACGCAGTCATCTATAACTGAATAAATAATGTCATAAAAATAATTTAAACTCATTTCTAAGTTAAGACCCCACATAGGACCCCAATCTACAGCTGCTATGGACGAATATAGTCTTAACAGATCCGCTTTTTTAAAATTCCATCGCTCTGGTACGTAATATTTGTTATTGTTCGGAAAAGTATCACCAGCGACGGCCAAGTCTGGCGTCAGCGAGCATGAGGGCGTCGGCGCGGGACACCGGACCGACACCGCGAGTGCGGGATGGTAAGGGTCGAGAGACACCAGTGGAGGCGCCGCACTCACGCACACACCATCCCATGTACTTAACACTAAATCTAAGCAACGACCAATACAGTTCTCTAAGCTGTTGCTCTGAGTGAATACACAATAAGCCTGAAAATATACATAATAATCATTAACAGATGACGGACAGGAATGTAAATTAAAATCTCCTAATACTACCACAGCGCTATACAAATGATATGTAATTACAATTATATTAAATGATATGTAATTAAAATATAATTAAACATTATTAAATAGTAAATGTATTCCTACGATGTACAAAGTAAGAATTGTGTTTAATTACAGCCTTCCCCATTTCCCTTCGTTAACAAAACAATGTTTGAAGAAGTGTTTTGAGCAAATGCGGCTATTCTTTGGCCAATGGTTTTGTGACCGTGGAATTACTCTTAACCAGTTTTTTTTACAATTCATTATCATTTTTAAGCATACTAAAACAACGAAAATATAAAGAAGAATGTCGATATGGCGTTGTCGACTTTGCCGATATGCATTAAAACGGCATCACTAATATTTAAAATAAATTTTATATAAAAAATAGTCTTATTTTTGCAAAAAAAAACCGACTTTTTAATTTCAAAATAATGTGAAATACAATTTACTTACAGTTATAATTTTATTTTATTCCAGGATAATAAAAACATACACACCGGTGGAAGCCTACGAATTCTGAACCATATCCCTTACGGGAAAAATAGCATTTGCATCCTAGTATAAAACAAGCCATCTCCATTGATATATTTTATTTAAAGATATAATTTTATAATAATATTTTTAGTAAAATGTTAAAGACAACGGATGTCAAACATTACAATATATAATATACGACCTAATTAAAATTACATTTGTCAAATAAATCAGCCAGCCAATCTTATTAACTTTTATATTTAGTAGTGTAAAAAGAGACCAAAGATGACCATTTGACATTTCTTTTTTCTCTTAGAAAAAAATCTCTTTTTAATCTTTGAATATATTAGTCACTTTTTACTCGTTTGAAAATTAAATTAGAAAAAGCAAGACAAGTATATTGACTCAATTAATGTAGCATTGTAGGTTCTCTCTATGCATACGTATAATTGCCGACGTAAGTCGTGAGTACTCTTTTTATTGGTCGATACGACGTTGACCACGCTGACGTTCGACGTGATTGGTTCATCAGTCGATTCTCGTCGTCTATTGGTTTCGAACGTATTGTTGCATGAATAAGTCAACTAGCGCCATCTAGTGTCAGGAACGAGAGCGAGGGGAGCATTGAGAAAATGACATCACAAATCACTCAACTGACAGCGCCTAGTCGAAACTCGAACGCTCGGTACCTTCCGCGTGTTTACTTGAACATTCTGGATATTTCTTTGCTAATTTAAATATATAGGCGCTGCAAGATGCGATGGAGGTAGTGTTGATTTGGGCGAAACAAGCGAAGCTTCGGAGTGGAATTAAGTGAATTAGTGTGTTTAAATTATTAGTGTTTTAACTTTAATTGTGTAAAGTAAATTAAAGTGTTAATTTAGGTAATTTTATCGGCAATTTTTATTGTCACGAACCTCAAGCTCGTAACAATTGGTGTCAGAAGTGGGATAAAATAATGCCGATTTTACCTAAGGAGGAAACGGAGGGTGTCCGTACCCGAAGTCAACGCCAACAGGAGACGGACCAGAGGAGATTTGGTGGTGCAACGCCGCAGATGTCTGAGGGCCAGCCGCCGGCCACGGAAGCCGGTCCGTCAGCAGCTTCTACGTCTTTAGGAGCTGACTCCATATGGGTGCCTATTGGTGACCATAATGAAAGATGAAATCTTTTACTAATATATTTATTATAGCGGAACGTGCCATACAGTTGGCGGGCAACTAGTGACTGGTTGAAAAATCTTATTCACTACATAATATAGTTACAATACAACATTGCGAAGTTTACATGTGTGTGCGCAGCACACCTACAATACTTCCCCCTTTACAAAAAATGAATACAAAAAACTTAAAACTATACAATGAATATAAACTTAAAACTAACAACAAAAACTTGCTAATGCGCTTGTGCGCAGGGCTGTACGGAGACCCCCGCGAAAGGGGTGGCGGCCGCGGCGGGCGCGGGCACATGCTGCAGACTGGTGCTAGAAGCACCTATCATCTGACCCATATTCTGGCCCGATATCGGAACGCCTGTCATTAACACCTGATGACGAAGCCAGCTTTTGAACTTCTTATTAAACTTTACCCAAATAGTGTACAGGATTATCGCCCCCATAAAACTGGCTATCACATATAACCATGTTTGAAAATTATCCACTTTATTCTCTACAGTATTTTGAGCCTGAGAAACAATAACTGGTTTTTCTTGAAAATTACCCATAGTAAAAATCGTAAAACTTATCGCGCTAATGCTATCGCAAAGGAAGTATTTCGAATGAAATTATATTAAATACATTATAACTAAACTAGCTACCTGGAACCTATATGAAAGTGCAGTATACGCAAAATACTGAACACGATACCTCTACAATTACATTCAACTTAAATAATGTAACTTGAATATCCTGAATGAAAATATTATGCACTTGACAATGCAAATAATACTTTCACATCCATAGTAACTAAACCTGATTATCATTTAGACATGTAATTGTATAATATATATTTTATATTAACACTAGCTTATAAATCGTGAAGGTAACTTAACAATCCGACCACTTCGCGTTGTTTTCACGGTTATCGGGTTGCTCGGGCCGGGTAACAACGACGTCAGCGGTGTGGACGGTGGTAACGGAAACCGTACATGCGCAGGTGCCACATCCGCTGCGTTGTCAGCGTTACTTTGGCGTGGCGTTGCTTCGTTACCATCACATTCCTTTAATACATATGCAGGCTTTAATCTGTCGATAGAAATATGTACCTGTCTATCGGGTAATTGAATTAGGTAAACTTTTGAGCCCCTTTTTTATCACGCGGTATGGACCGTCGTAGGGTGGTTTCAAAGGTTTACGTATTGAATCGTCCCTAACAAAGACATATTCACAGTTACGTAAGTCCTTGTGCACAAAAAAACTATGACAGTTACGTGAATCGTCGGATGTAGGCTTATAACTACGAATAGTATCTCTAATCTTATCCACTAAACAATAATCATTGACGTTACGGTTGTTCGAAGAGCCGTCATAAAAGTCTCCCGGTAGACGTAAGTTTCGTCCGAACGTTAACTCGGCGGCGCTAACCCCTGAGTCACTGCGGGCGGCCGCGCGAAGCCCAAGTAATACTGTGGGTAGCTCTTCCACCCAGGACCCATGTGACAGGCGAGCTGAAAGTGCTGTTTTTAAAGAACGATGCCAACGTTCAACTGCGCCATTGCTTTGCGGATGATAAGGAGTAGTTCGAATTCTATTAACCCCCAACATTTTTAACAGCTGGTTAAAAAGACTACTCTCAAACTGGCGACCTTGGTCGCTAGTTAACTTTATCGGGCAACCGTAACGACAAATCCAACCTTCATATAAATGTTTGGCAACAGTTTCTGCCGTAATGTCTCGTAACGGAAAAGCTTCAGGCCACCTGGTCCTCCTATCAATTATCGTGAGTAAGTATCTATAACCATCTGGTGAGATCTCAAGAGGGCCAACGATATCGACGTGCACATGCTCAAAACGCTCTACTTCCGGAAACTTAGTCAGATTCGATACCGTATGTCTGTTAACTTTAGAACGTTGACATTGTATGCACGTTTTTGCCCACAAAGAAACATCACGATTCATACTAGGCCAGAAATACTTTTTGGCTAACATCTTTCGCGTAGAACGAATTCCAGGATGGCTCAAATTATGTAAACTATCAAAAGCTAGGCGTCGAAACTTTTCCGGTAGGTACGGACGAGCTGTATCAGTAGACATCTCACAAAAAATAGACTTATTTAACATAGGTATAACTAGTTCCTTTAACAAAATATTATCGGTATTTAAACCAGACATAACATTCATGATATAACTGTCGCTACGCTGCTCATTTGCAATGTCATCGAAATTCAACGCAGTTGGCATAGTCACGGCTTCGATGCGCGATAAGGTGTCAGCTACGATGTTATTCGTACCGGTTATATGTCTTATATTTGTAGTGAACTCACTTATGAAAGCTAAATGTCTCGTTCTCCGAGGCGTTTCGCTTTCATCGCGTCCTACCTTTTGAAATGCAAAAGTTAAAGGTTTATGGTCCGTATACACGGTTATTTCTTGCCCTTCAAATAATTTCCGAAAATGTTTTATAGCTAAGTATATAGCGAGCAACTCGCGATCGTATGTGCTATATCGCTGTTGGGTGGTGGTCAATTTTTTTGAGAAATAGCCCAATGGTTTCCAGCTATCTCCTTCCTTTTGTTGCAAGACTGCTCCCACGCATGTATTAGATGCATCAGTCATTAAAGCGAGTGCGGAACCCACTCTAGGGTACGTCAATGTAGCGGCCTGTGTGAGACCTGCCTTACATTGCGTAAATGCTTCGTTCGCACTATCCGTCCAGACGATGGGAGTCTTATCATTTTTCTTTGAGCTTTTAAGATATTTATTTAATTCTGTTAGATATAAAGTTGCGTTGGGAAGATGAGCTCGATAAAAATTGACCATACCGAGAAAACGTCTTAGTTCTGCAACAGTTTTCGGCTTCGAAAATTCCACAATTGCCTGAACCTTATCTTGCAACGGCCTGACGCCGTCGGTACTAATCTCGTGTCCTAAAAATTCTAGTTTAGTTTGTCCGAAACGACATTTTGCCAAATTAATTGAAATTCCATATTTATTAAGCCTTTTAAAAATAATTTCTAAATGTTGCCTGTGTTGAACTTCGTTGTCACTAGCTATAAGTAAGTCGTCTAAATAACAAAAAACAAAATCAAGACCTTGTAAAATGGAGTTCATAAAGCGCTGGAAGGTTTGTGCTGCTCCGCGCAAACCGAAGGTCATTCGAGGAAACTCGAAAAGTCCGAATGGTGTTATGATAGCGGTTTTCTCCACGTCACCTGGTGCGACAGGTATAAAATGATAACTTCTATTGATGTCTAATTTTGAAAATATCTTTTTATCCGGAAGAATAAAAGTAAAATCGTTCAAGCGAGGAATCGGGTATCTGTCGGGCTTTGTTATCGCATTCAGCTGGCGATAGTCCCCACAAGGTCTTATATCTCCATTCTTTTTAGGAACTACATGGAGCGGACTAGCCCACGCGCTCTTTGAAGGACGACAGATGCCCAGTTCTTGCATGATGCGAAATTCTTCTTTAACTTTTTTATACCTGTCAGGTGGCAACGGGCGCGCTTTCGCGTGCACGGGCGGGCCAGAGGTCTCGATATAGTGGACGACATCGTGTTTCGCAGTTTCTCGGAATGACGCTGGTTTAGTGATGTCCGGATACTTTAACAATAAATCCTGATATGGATGATTTACATCAATAGTTTTAACACTAGGTTGAGATACATTGACAACAGATGCCGAAACATTCAATTCTGTAGTTTTATCTATTAATTTACGCGCGTTTAAATCAACTAATAGTTTGTGGTACGCTAAAAAATCGGCGCCCAAAATTGGTTGTTTGACATCTGCTACAACGAATTCCCAACGATAAGGTCGGCGTAAGTTTAAGTTTAACACTATTGTCTTGGTACCGTAAGTTGCGATTTCATTGCCGTTAGCTGCGTATAATTTATATTCACTACACTGATTTAGACGATCTTTTCTCACGGCTGGTAAAACAGACACATTGGCACCGGTGTCAACTAAAAATCTAAGTCCGGAGTTACTGTCTGACACACACAAACGATTGAATGGAAAAACGGTACAGACCTGAAGACCCTCGGACTGTACCTCGCTGCTCAGTTTTCCGGCTGTGTTGTTTTCCACGCGCAAGGCTTCGTACACCTGTTGGCCTTTTCTCGGAACCTGTAATGGTAAAAGCATAAGTAGTTCTCCTTCCGGGGACGGCAGGGACTGCTACGGCGCCTGGACTGTGAACGACGCCGGTTGCGATCAGGGGCGCGGGACCGCGACCTCTGCTGATCGATCCGGTCCACGGTAGCCTTTATTTTAGCCACCTCAGCTCTCAACAGGGCCAAGTCATAGGCGGTAGTAGATGCTGGCGCTGGCACGGTGTAAGTAGCGGTGGCGGCATAGGAAGGCCGCACAGCCTCCATGACGTTATCTGCAACTGCTGCTAGGTTGTCCAGGTCCTTGGAGTCGGACACAGTTAGCACGGCTCGGACTTGTGTCGGAGACGACCCTGCCACAAGACGCGAAGGGTTTCATCAGGAACCTTGTCAGTAGCGAGCTCACGCATCCGCCGAAGCAGCTGAGATGGTTTCTGGTCGCCCAGCTCTAGCTCGCTCATAAGCTTCTCGATCTGCCTCGACATTGACTCCTCATAGATGTGGAGTAGCCGAGCTTTGAGTGCGTCGTACTTGTAGGTAGGAGGCGGGTTGAGTAATATGTCCGTCACTTGCGCGATAACCTCCTTACTTAGCTTAGACACGACCAGGTCAAACTTCGCCTCATCACTCAACCTCTGAGGTGCGAGGATAGCTTCCGTGCGTACGAACCATACGCGTGGCTGGTCCGTCCAAAAGTCTGCGAGGCGAGACTGTAGGGACACTGCATCTACACCTGGCGCCATAATGGGCGGTTGCGCAGGTGGCTGGATGTCTTGAACGGGTGGCACGTTAACAGGCGGCACGTTCTGTGACGTAGGCGGAAACGGCGCACTCATGTTACTATATCTATTGTCCACCGATCACAACCACGCGAATATTGCCCACTACTGCATTAACATCACATAGACCACTTCGGTCATCTTGATCACGTCGGGGTCACCAGTTTAGGAGCTGACTCCATATGGGTGCCTATTGGTGACCATAATGAAAGATGAAATCTTTTACTAATATATTTATTATAGCGGAACGTGCCATACAGTTGGCGGGCAACTAGTGACTGGTTGAAAAATCTTATTCACTACATAATATAGTTACAATACAACATTGCGAAGTTTACATGTGTGTGCGCAGCACACCTACACGTCTGTGGCACCTGACTTAGGTGCTCTGATGGTGATGCTGCAGCAGCTGCGGGGCGGACAGGAGGAACAGGCCCGTCAGTTGAAAGAGCAGCAGGAGGAACAGGCCCGCCGACACGAGGAACAGGCCCGCCGACAGGAGGAACAGATGCTCCTCATGAAGAACCATCACGCTACCTTCGGAAAGGAGATAAAGGAGGTGAAGGATAGGGTTGCTCACCATGACAACCGCCTGTCGGAAGCTGAAAACCGAATCGAGAAAGCTGAAACCCGAATCGACCAAGTAAACAATCGGGTTGACAACGTAATGGCATGAAGAAATCATTGGACGAACTCAAACTTGGAGATGGAGCTACAGCTCCCGTAGTAGCTACAACACCTTCGCTACGCG
The DNA here is from genome assembly GCA_907164705.1 of Parnassius apollo. NCBI lineage: Eukaryota > Metazoa > Arthropoda > Insecta > Lepidoptera > Papilionidae > Parnassius > Parnassius apollo. The sequence continues at coordinate 144,360 of CAJQZP010001307.1, forward strand.
GGTTCAAGGTGCCACCGTTCGACGGTACCTCTTCCTGGTCAGCCTGCAAAATCCAGTTCGAGGCTGTTATGAAGGCGAACGGCTGGAATAAAAGTCAGGCCATGACTGCTCTCACACTAGGCCTGCGCGACCAGGCCCTAACAGTTCTGGAAGCTCTCGGCGAGGAAGTGACTTATGAGCAACTCCTTGAGGCATTGGAGGCGAGGTATGGCGACGCTCACCTGGAACACGTCTTTCGTGCGCAGCTTAAAGATCGCGTGCAGCGCATCAACGAAAACCTGCAGCAGTGGGCTCTAGAGGTGGAGAAGCTGGTGCGAAAAGCATACCGGTCTGTACCTGCGCTCATTGAAGGGAACCTGGTGCAGACATTCATCGACGGCATCCGCGACCTGGAAGTCAGAGCTGCTGTGAGGCTCGGGCACCACGAGACGCTTAAGAACGCCTTGGCCCATGCACTGGAAGTGGAAGCCGTGCGGCAGGATCATCGTTCCCATCGCGTCAGGGAGGTTGCGGCAGCTACAGTTCGCGACCGCAACAAAGGATACAGCCCTAGGTGCTATGGCTGTGGGGAAAAAGGCCATCTTCGAATCAGCTGCCCTAAGCGAACCGTGGAAAGGAGAGTTGATCGATCTCGAGAGGGTAGTGCAGCTAACGACACTGCCTGGCGGCGACAGGATCATCGTTCACCTCACGCTAGGGAGCTTACAGCAGTTACGGTTCGCGACCACAATAAAAGATACAGCCCTAGGTGCTATGGCTGTGGGGAAAGGGGCAATCTTCGGTCCAGCTACCCTGAGCACACCCTACGAAGGGAAGGTGAACGGTCTCAGAAAGGAAGTGCGGCTAACAGCACCGCCCAGCAGAAGCGGGAATACGACTATCAGACACTGCAGCGGGAAATCTCACGGCAACGCAGATGCATTGTCAAGAAGACCTTGTCCTGAAGATTGCAACCATTGTAGTAGGCAAGAGAGTAAGGAGGTGGTATCCGTGAGGATGCTCAGGACAGACCACCTCAGCAACGGGTGGAAGGACAACCTACGACATGCACAGCAGGAAGATCCGGACATCAAGCCGATTCTGGGATGGATGAAGGCCCGTGCTACCAAGCCTAAGTGGAGGGACGTCTCAGCGATGAGTTCAACCACGAAAAGCTATTGGGCCCAATGGGACAGCTTGCTGATTCAGGATGGAGTCCTGTGCCGTAAATGGGAAAATGTTCGGGGAGACAGCTGTTATTTACAAATGGTTGTCCCTAAAGCTAAAGTACCGGATGTTCTACAGCTGTACCATAATGATTATTCAGGAGGCCATCTGGGAGTTAAACGAACTCTACTGAAGATCCGAGAACGGTTTTACTGGGTCCACTGTCGAAACGATGTCGAGGACTGGTGTCGCAAATGTACAAGTTGTGCGGCTGTAAAGGGACCTCAGACTCGTAGTAGAGGTGCATTGAAGTTGTACAATGTGGGTGCACCATGGGAGAGAATAGCCATTGACGTGGCGGGGCCGTTTCCGGAGAGTGAAAGCGGTAACAAGTATTTCATGGTTGTGATGGATTACTTCACTAAGTGGCCAGAAGTCTTCGCCATTCCAAATCAAGAAGCTTCAACAGTTGCAGATAAACTAGTTCATGAAGTCTTCTGTCGTTTTGGAGTACCTTTAGAGATTCACAGCGATCAAGGAAGGAATTTTGAGTCTCAAATATTCCAGGAAACTTGCCGAGTTATGGGTACTCATAAAACAAGAACGACTTCTTATCACCCGCAATCTGATGGAATGGTGGAACGATTTAATCAGACATTGGAGAGGTACCTAGCAAAAGTTGTAGACAATCGGCAACGAGATTGGGACAAGCACATACAACCGTTTTTGTTGTCATATCGAAGTTCTGTTCACGAAAGTACAGCAGTGACACCAGCTTTCGCAAACTTTGGAAGAGAATTACGGCTGCCTGCGGACCTGATCACCGGGATACCACCTGATGCCCCACGCAGTATAACCGATTATGCAAATGTCTTGCGGAACAAAATGAATGACATTTATGAGCACGTCAGACAATCGGGCCAGCAAATGTCTGAGAAAATGAAAACCCGGTACGACCGCAAAATGAACAACAAAGGGTTCGACGAAGGTTCACTTGTGTGGTTGCACAATCCAGTCCGCAGCAAAGGGAAATCTCCTAAGCTTCAAGCTAAATGGGACGGCCCGTACCGGATTGTAACCAGGATCAACGATGTGACCTACCGGATACAGAAAGGCGCAAGAGGGACTCCTAAGATCGTCCATGTGGATCGCTTGGCGCGTTATTATGGGACCGATAATGCTCGGGACGAGCATGTCTTAGGAGGGGGCAGTGTTGCATGAATAAGTCAACTAGCGCCATCTAGTGTCAGGAACTAGAGCGAGGGGAGCATTGAGAAAATGACATCACAAATCACTCAACTGACAGCGCCTAGTCGAACCTCGAACGCTCGGTACCTTCCGCGTGTTTACTTGAACAATCTGGATATTTCTTTGCTAATTTAAATATATAGGCGCTGCAAGATGCGATGGAGGTAGTGTTGATTTGGACGAAACAAGCGAAGCTTCGGAGTGGAATTAAGTGAAATAGTGTGTTTAAATTATTAGTGTTTTAACTTTAATTGTGTAAAGTAAATTAAAGTGTTAATTTAGGTAATTTTATCGGCAATTTTTATTGTCACGAACCTCAAGCTCGTAACAGTATCATTCGGCTTCCGTACACTTCAGAGCAATAATTTCAGTGATAACTTTTTTAATTACTTCATTTTCGTTATTTGTTTTTCTTACCTTGTTGTTAAGTGTTGTTTGTGTATTCCTTGTTATTAATTGTTTTTGTTATTTCTTGTTTTCAACTATTATTGTTGTTACAATTTGAGTGTTCAGATTTTGGTCTAAATATGCAGAGAAGGAAGAATTCGGTGTTAAATAGACAATCCCGACAAATGGTTTATTCAGTGTTTAGTTACATTAAAAAATTAGGTACGGTGAAAATATCATAGACGTATAAATAAACAGACTGCTGAGGCGACTAATGTCTCAGTAGCTACTGGACGGCGTACCGCAACACCGGATTTTATGGAAGGCATATCATCTCTTTCTTCTTCTTAATAAAATAATCAATTCTAACCACCAGGTATACAGTAAATACTTTATAGTAGATAATAAAATAACGGACACGAATATCTGCAACATTACTGTATCAAAGTAAAAGTTGATGTGATGAAAATGTATACTCGAACATTTTCATAAAAGTTGGCGAAAATATTCAATTACGAATTGTAATAATAAAGGTACCCAATAATTTTGTCCCACAGTGTACCTACCTCCCACCACAGTTTATCTGTGCTCACGAGTCGTGTCGGCAACTATATGTATGTAATTACTCTAAGCTTGCTATATATATATATATATATATATATATATATATATATATATATATATATATATATATATATATATCTATGCACTAACCATGGAGGTTAGAGAATAGGAGAACGATCGCTACGTACTAAAGCGTAGCCCGCCTGTCCTCAAAAAATTGTAGAATACATGGCGGCGCAGCCTTCGTGAGTAGTGACTGGGAAGTTAGGTTTTTATGAGTACAAGTAGATGAAGTTAGTTGAATAATGTACAAAATTTTCATGCCCGTAATTTTTTTAATTTTTGACAAAAAGAAACATTAAAAAATGAAGAAATATTTTATTTTGCGTGGATTTGCAAGTGGTTTAGCATCTGATCTGAAAATAGACTGAAAATGACCTTTATTGAGCGAACCTAGCGATTGCAGCGCCTCACTTATGGTGTCCATATTTCTGGGACACTATTTTCTATGGCTATCGTTCTCCTGTTCTCTAACCTCCATGGCACTAACTTTAATGTTCAGTTGACCGCCGTAGACAGAGAAACCTAGGTTTTTTTGTCTACGTTGACAGCACAAAACACTATTGCTCCTACCGGAGGTTGACAGATCCGCTAGTGGAGAGCTTACTACTACCACTTAAGAAATTTACAGAGGAAATAGGTAACCCCATATATATATATATATATATATATATATATATATATATATATATATATATATATATATATATATTTATTTAACCTCTCAACTGCGGATGTCCAAGACTTGGACACGAAAATATCTCCGTTGAATGCGGGCCCAAGTGTTAGACATTTTTTACCCGCTCTTTTAATGAAGAAACAAAGCATTATGCGCTATTTCTAACTCATTCTACAATATGTCAACGTGTACAGGATAAAAAAAGGCTAGCATAAAAACCCCACAGCTTATACACTTTAGTAGTATATTTTATTTAAATCATTCTTAAATGTCGTCCGTTCCTTGAGTCAGCCATTAGTGTGATTGACGCGCGCTAACAACGAAGTTGTTTGTAATTATTTTGTATTAATATAATATATATATTTGCCGTGTAGTGGCGGTTGAGAATATCCACTACCCCATATCTTCCCGTGGGTGTCGTAAGAGGCGACAGAGGGAGACAGGCAGGAGATGGGCAGCAGCATCTTCCTGATAACAACTGTGTTATAATAAAAAACTGGGGTTGCCAACCCGCTCTCCAAGCGTGGCAACTATGGCAAATATCCCCCCATGAATAATGACGCAAAAAAAACGGCCCCCAGTCCCCGGCGGCCCCGCTATTCCTGGATACGGTGGCGACCATGGTAACGGCGGGGCAGGAGGTGCTAAGAATCTCCGGTGGAGGTTCGGTTGCCACCTACGACGACTCGACCTGGCAACATATAACGCACGCACCCTGAGGACTGACGAGAAGATACTGGAGCTGGAAGAAGAGGTAGACAAGTTGCGCTGGCATATTATTGGATTATCCGAGGTCCGAAGAGAGGGGGAGGATACGGCAATCCTCGAGTCCGGCAACTTGTTCTACCACCGGGAGGGCGACCATCTGTCCCAAGGAGGTGTCGGATTTATCGTCCACAAGTCTCTCGTCAACAAGTTTGTAAAGATTGGGAGTGTGTCGACGAGGGTCGCGTACCTGATACTCAGAATCACCAAACGGTATTCGCTGAAGGTCATACAGGTTTACGCACCAACCTCGGCACATACCGATAAGGAGGTGGAGGAAATGTATGAGGATATTTCCAGAGCCATGCATTCCTCCAAAACCCACTACACGGTGTTGATGGGAGACTTCAACGCAAAACTGGGCACAAGAGAAAGCGGTGAGCTGAAGGTGGGGAAATTTGGAGTAGGGCAACGGAACCGAAGGGGCCAGCAGCTGGCCGACTTTATGGAGAAAGAGGGACTCTTTATGATGAACTCTTTCTTCTAGAAGCGGCCCCACAGGAAGTGGACCTGGTCGAACCCCGACGGTTCGACAAAAAATGAGATTGACTTCATTATGACGACCAGACGCCAACTGTTCAGTGATGTCTCAGTGATCGCAAGGGTGAAAACTGGCAGCGATCACCGAATGGTTAGAGGCACACTGAACCTAAACGTTAAGTTGGAGAGGTCTCGTCTAATGAAGTCAACGCTCCGTCCCCCTCGTGCTCTAATCCAGAAACCCGAAACCTTTCAGCTCGAGTTACAAAACCGCTTTCAGTGCCTAGAGGATTGCAATGCAGTGGACGATATGAATGACAAGCTCGTGGAAACTGTCCATGCGGTCGGAGCTAAGTTCTGCAAGACCCGCCGCAGAAGAACACAAAAACTCTCCGATCACACTCTTAATCTCATGGCTGTTAGACGGGAGATGAGGCTGCAATCGTCAACAGATTTGAGAGCATACAGGCAGCTGAACAGACAGATCTCCAAATGCATGCGGCGAGACTTACGGAACTTTAATACGGCTCGTATTAAAGAAGCGATCGAGCGGAACCAGGGCTCCAAAGTCTTTGCCAGAGATCTGTCTGCCAGGAGGAGCCAACTGTCAAGGCTGAAGACTGAGTGTGGCAACATCATTTCCGGGACACCTGAGATTCTGAGTGAGATTGAGAGGTTCTATGGGTAGCTGTACACATCATCGTTGGAGCCACATGCAAGTGTGAGTAACGATCCAAGAGCTAGTCTTATCCGACACTATACCGATGATATCCCGGACGTCAGTCTGAGCGAGATTAGAATGGCTCTCCACCACCTTAAAAACGGCAAGGCCCCGGGCGAGGATGGAATTACAGCGGAGCTTCTGAAAGCGGGTGGAACACCGGTACTTGAAGTCCTTCAGAAGCTCTTCAATTCCGTCCTCCATGGTGGCATTACTCCGGAGGCGTGGAGCAGAAGTGCGGTGGTCTTGTTCTTTAAGAAAGGCGACAACGCTCTCTTGAAGAACTACAGACCGATTTCCCTTCTGAGCCGCGTCTACGTGCTGTTTTCGAGAATCATTACGAATCGTCTCGCACGCAGACTCGACGACTTCCAGCCTCCCGAACAAGCCGGTTTCCGAAAAGGCTTCAGTACCATAGACCACATACATACCCTTCGGCAAATTGTACAGAAGTCCGAAGAGTACAATCTGCCACTTTGCCTGGCGTATGTGGACTACGAGAAAGCCTTTGATTCCGTCGAAATTTGGGCGGTGCTACAGTCTCTTCAGCGGTGCCTAGTTGACTGTCGGTATATTGAAGTGCTGAAGTGTTTGTATAGTAGGACTACGATGGCTATCCGAGTACAGAACCAGAGTACGAAACCTATCCAACTGCAGAGAGGTGTAAGACCGGGTGATGTTATATCCCCGAAACTCTTCACCGCTGCGTTGGAAGACGTTTTCAAGCTACTGGACTGGAAAGGATACGGTATTAACATCAATGGCGAGTACATCACTCACCTTCGATTTGCCGACGATATAGTCCTTATGGCAGAATCGCTGGAGGACCTTAGCACTATGCTCAATGACCTCAATGGTGTCTCCCAACGGATAGGTTTTAAGATGAACATGGACAAAACAAAGATCATGTTGAATGTCCACGTCACACCTATGCCGGTCATTGTTGGGAGCACTATGCTCGAAGTTGTTGACGAGTACGTTTACCTGGGACAAATAGTCCGACTAGGTAAGTCCAACTTCGACCGAGAGGTCAATCGACGGATTCAACTCGGCTGGGCAGCGTTCGGGAAATTACGACGCATCTTCTCATCAGGTATACCTCAAACTCTGAAAACTAAAGTGTACAACCAGTGCGTGTTGCCAGTGATGACTTACGGATCTGAGACGTGGTCCTTCACCGCTGGCCGTATGAGGACGCTCAAGGTCGCTCAGCGAGCTATGGAGAGGGCTACGCTCGGAGTTTCACTGCGTGATAGACTCAGAAATGAGGATATCCGCAGTGAAACCAGAGTGACCGACATAGCCCAATGGATTAGTAAGCTGAAGTGGCAATGGGCCGGCCATATAGCTCGAAGAACCGATAACCAATGGGGAAGAAAGGTTCTCGAGTGGCAGCCTCGTACCGGTAGGCGTAGTGTAGGGCGACCCCCCACTAGATGGAGTGACGACCTGGTAAGACATGCAGGAAGTCGATGGATGCAGGTGGCTCAGGACCGTGCTTTGTGGCATTACTTGGGGGAGGCCTATGTTCAGCAGTGGACTTGTGAAGGGCTGTAATGAATGATGATGAATTTATATTTATTGTGTGGGGAATTATGTTAAAACAATGCCTGGGTAAGTACCCTTCTTATTTGTAATCTCATTTTGTGTTTTATCTTATTAAGTACGTGTAAAATCGTTTTTTTAATATGTATGAAGCAAACTGCTATCTTATAACTAACATGCTGGTTGAGGAAAGTTGACTTGAAATGTACGTACGTAAAATTTTAGTTTTGACTGTCAGTTTTATGTTAAAATATGTGTAATTGTTCATCTTTCACAGTTTTAGTACATTAAAATGAGGATAAAGTGCAATATTTTCAAAATTTTAATGTAAATACGCAAAGATGCAATAGTGTCAATTTTTGAGACGTCCGCAGTAGTGAATTCTAGTTCTCTGTTTTGCGAGTGGCGAAAAAAAGGAACTAAAGTTTGCCATACTGCATCAAGTTCAAATTCAGTTGAATGGTTATAATGGTAAAGAATCTAGCGCCCTCGAGCAGGGAAATGGAGCTTGGTTGACTCCATGATTATTCGATGATTTATGAAAAATTGAATGCGGCATTTGGATATGTCATGTATGTTAACACAAGACTTCGGAAATTTTTCAAACAATTTATTCAATCAGAAAATTAGAAAGTATTTACATAATATGCTTTTTAATATTTTTATTTTAATCTTTTTAATATTATTTAATACTTGAAATTTTTATTTTTTTTAATTTAATATGAACAGGTTGTGATTTTTAAGGTCACCTCAGACACATATTTCTTATATTGTTTTTTTTTTTAGTGTACATTTTATCTGTATGTACTTTGCAAATCGTGTAACGTTGCATTATGTTTCAACCCAGAGCAAGATTGCTGCTACCTACAGTACCATTCGTAAATGAATTGTACTGTAGATACAGCAAATCCAACAAGTACCAGGAGCCTTTTAAAGAAATGAGTACCTATGTTATATATTTATTCAATTTTATACTTATGTCCATCCATCCATTTAGTTTTTACTGTTGCCTTTTGTTCAGCTAATTATTTCAGACTATCATCGTCGAAATTGTTAAGTTGGTTAAGTTACACAGCCTATTTCCGTCCCACTGCTGGGCCTTCCCTCACTTCTGAAAAGGTTTTAGGGCGAAGAAGTGTCCGCCGCGCTGCCCATATGAGTGTTCGCGAACTGCACATGCCTTGGAAATATTTTTTTTTATTTCTCAGACAGTCAGACTTCCTCACGATATTTCCTTCACCGCCGAGCAAGAGGTAAATCAGCACTTAAAATTGCAATTAATAATTTCATTGATGCCGGCGGGGATCGAACCCGGTGTGCTAGCGTACTGTGAAATTTAACGCGAGAGCTAACAATCTGAGCTACCAGGGCTCTCTCATCGTTGAAATTAATACTTAAGTTAGTTAAGTTACAGTCTTTTTACGCCCCACAGCTGGGGAAAGTCATCCCCTTATTTCTCAGAGTGTTTTAGGGCAAAGAAGTTTCCGTCGCGCTACCCCAATGCGTGTTGGCGAACTTCACATGTCTTCGAAATATTTTTTTTCTTATTTCACAGACGTGCAGGTTTTCTCACAATGTCTTTTTTCACCGCCGAATACGTGGTAGATCAGCACTTAACATTGCAATTAACAATTTCATTATTGCTAGCGGGGATCGAACCCGGCTTGCTAGCGTACTGTGAAATTTACAGCGAGAGCTAACCATCTGAGCTACCACGGCTCTTCTGAGCCACCACGGCTCTCATCTTTGAAATGAATACACCTATAGGATAGGGTGACAAAAGAGCACGCAGTCCACCTGTGGTGGTTGCTGTGGCCCATAGATATCTACATCTATCCTCGATTACAAATCAAAATGCAGATGCGTGTCACCCGTGAGGACTAAGATGGAACGCCTCTTTCCAGTAAAAAGGCTCTCCGGTTCTCTACACTCACCATACGAAACACAGAAGCATTAAGCTATTATTTCACGCTGGTATTCGGTGAGAGCGTGGTTCTTCCCCCGGTCGAGCCGGCCTATTCGTGCTACAACTATACTACTAATATAACTGCAGCATGGCTCTACCGCGTATAAAAAATGTTTTAATGGACTAGTACATGATGCACAAAAAAGTGCAGAATCGGACTTTAATTGTGGCATATTTTTGTATAATGCATAAGAAGTGGGTTCTTTAAAAATATACATAAATTATATTATTTTTTTATTTCAGGAAGAGATATATTTATTTTAAATTTTATTATTCCGTAGCTATTATTTGTGTTAGTGAAAATATATTACCTTTTGGAGAAATAATGTTGTTGGTTATTGGAAATGTAACATAACCGCTGAGCACCTCGCGGCGCCTCTGTCACTCAACCCTTGAGTGGTTTTATGGTTTTTAAAGGAATGAATGAATCTTTATTTCTGTACAAGTGCTGTTAAAGTTTGTTTGCTCAAATAAAGTAATTAATTTTTCAATAAACTTACGACTAAAATTTCGATATCGGCATTAAAAGTACTTATAAATACTTTATGAGATTTCTAAAATTTAGCAAGACCTATTGAAAGATAACTGAATCATGTAAAGAAAAAGAGAGGTTCAATTCAAGACTGAATCATTATAATGAAATAAAAAAAACAATTTTTATTGACTAAAGCATTATGCCGCATCTGGTCCGAACTACATTCTACATCGGTGTAAGTTGATTGTGGGTTCTTGTAAGCTTATTATTAATGCGTTTTATGATAAAAAATTCTATTGTAGCCTATGATTTTGCACATAAAATATTGTAAACAATAGATGTAAGATTAAAATAAAATAAAATTGAACTATTAATAAACTTTGTGTCATTGAGAAATATGATAGTTTTGACTTTATTCAATATTTAGTTATACTAATTACTTTAAAACTTTATTAAATATATGTACTCGTTTATAGGAAATTTCATAGAGAATTCAGAAATGTATACATATTATAGTATTCAATATACCAAAATCAAGATATTTGCGTTTAAACTGATTGGGCCCAATCAGCCGTCCATTTTATTAAACAGCTCCGCAGTCAACAGTGTATTACGGTTAGTCTCCGCAGCTGAAAGGATATATTACACTGATTTTTTTTTACTTTTTACAATGATTTCAAACGATAGCTTACAAAGAAATGTCATTTATAAAATCGCGGCTTTTGTTCTAACTTTGTCCACCTGAACAAGTAAGTTGGTGGCACTGTACGCAATTTATGACATGACTAGAAGTCGTAAAAGTAGTGATTATATTCTCTTTGGATAAGACCACAGAGAACTTTACTATTTACTATACTCTTTGAACTTTACTTTATGAGAAATAATCTATGTATGACGAATGACGAATATGGCCGTCTCTTACGAATGGGGCTATTTGCGCTTATTTTTTCTGAATACTTGCAAAATATTATAGTTTTTCTGTCTGAGAATGCATTGTCTTACAATATAGGATGTAAGTCAATGTGTGTATTAAAATCTTTCACGTGAGTATTTTAAATCAAGAGATATATTCACCGACATCCTTGATCAATCTTACCATTTATAAAGTTGAAAAGTAGCTACTATTTTTTACCATCCTGTAATTACTGTCTGTTTCTTTTATAGGTATTCTGAAGATGCCAGTTAATTCTATTTCGGAAACGAAAAAAGGTGTTGAAAAGTCTAAATTCCCACTATCCTTAAACAGAAATAATGCAACACTCTTGAGCAGCGAAAATAGAAGACCACATAATTTAAAAGATATTTCTAGCTCTTTTAAAGCATCCGAGGAGAATAAAGAAAATAAACCAGTGAAACGACCATTAAACGGCACTTATTTTAATACTTTGAATGCTGCGAAGAAACTGAAACCATTGACAGAAACACCGAAACCTACCGGTATGTAATAGTGGACTTCGCCAGTTATTTTGATTTGTTTTCGTTTTTAGATATTTTCTTAAATTTAACTTACAGTTAGTTTGTATTTATAATAAGTTTTTATTCTTCTAAAAAAGGCATACGAAGTTTGTTTATACACATATGTAATTATGAATTAATCTAGTTATTGTAAATGATCTCTACCTACTAGTAGGCAGAAAATTATAACATAAAGTGTAGGCTTACTAAGCATTTCCCTTAACCACCTATAGCTACACAGAATACCAGCGTAAAATAGCAACTTTATGCTACTGTGTTTCATGGTGAGTGTAGAGAACCAGAGACCCTTTTTACTGTAAACGAGGCATTCCATCTTTGTCCTTAGGGGTGACAGTGCATCTGCATTTAGATTCTTAATTGAGGATAAATGTAGATGTCTATTGGCCACAGCACCCATTTACCATCAGATAGTATATGTGCTCATTTGTCACTCTAATTCTATAAAAAAAAAATTAGTTTATGCTTTCACTAAGAGTTAATTCACAAAAACAGCTGTTGTCAAATGACAATTTTGATATAAAATTTTCCAGTTCATATTATAATTGATTAGTCTACCATCATTTTATTGTATATTGACATCTAATATTTCCTTTCTTTCGGATTTCTGATCTTCAATCTTTTATTTTATATAACTGTTAATGTCATGTTAATTTTGGGAGAGTTGTTGGCAAAGCCTCTCTCACAAATAGTGAATACTCACTGTGAGTGTATTAGCTGTGAATAATACTTGCAGTAACAATTCCCTGCTAACCTGTCACGCAGAGAGTTCAACAGATGATTTGGGCTAAAAATACTAAATATCTATTATCTACATATTTTTTTGATATCACAATTTCACAATTTTTTTTATAGATGTAAATAATGATCACACACACCATGTGATGATGGTAAGTGGATTCTATGACCTACAAACACTACCATCAATCTTCAATTAAGAATCGAAATACAGATGCATTGTTACCACCTTAAGACTATATTGTAATGCCCTATTGCCAGTAAAAAAGGTCTCTGGCTTTGGTCATCGCCAAAACACAGTAATAATATGCTGCTTTTTTTTTTTTGGCTATGTTCATTCACTGGTACGTAGATACTTCAATAATTTACACGCTCAGCTTTGGAAAAATTTTGTAGATTGTAGACAAGCTAGGTAGGCCCTACCTGAAATAAACAGTCATCTAACCAAGGTATTAATGAGACTGAACAAGCCACAGATCAGGATAGTAACAAGTGCTATCACAGGACATGGCTTTTTTGTTCACCATAGGTGTTACTGATAGCCCCCTGTGCAGGGCATGCATGGGAGAGGAAGAAACGGCGGCTCACATGTTGCTGACATGTCCTGAAGTCGCTTCATACAGGGCTAAACATCTTGGCACGCTGGGATCACTCCCCGAAGTTGCTTGCAACATCAAGGGACTGCTGAGCTTCTTCGGGGAGATATCATGGCTCAAATAACCATATTATTTCTGCCCACACACAAAATCCGCGCTTAGACGTGGAGTTGTGGAAAACAGCCCGTCTTAAACTAAACTAAACCTAATATGCTGCTTTGTCAGGCTGTTATTATGTATGAGCATAGTTCTTCTTTGGTCTGAACAAAACCACTGCGGCAAAATACTCAGCAGGATGGTGCCTATTACAAATATATTCAAATTCTTCTTCACCAAATACTAGAATTAAATTATTGTATTATTTTTATGTTATATTGTAGATTCTGAGCTGATAGTATTAGAGCAGTCGCCAGCCAGCTCTGCCATGTTGAATGGCCACCATCCAACGGATATTCAGTATGGAGGAGGAACACAATGGAAGGCCCCAATTGCTACGTTATCAAACCTGGGAAACACATGTTTTTTAAACAGTGTTTTATATACATTGAGGTAACTTTACATATCTGGTTGATTTGATATGCATATGTTATAATTTATTAACCAAATATATGATATATATTTGTAACTATGACCATTATTTTACCAATGGTAATAATCAATATACTAATATAATAAAGCGAAAAAGTTTTTTTGTTTGTTTAAACAAGCTAACCTCTGCAACTACCAGTATGGTTTGAAACATTCTTTTTGCATTTGATGGTGAGATTCATGAGGAAATAGTATGGGCTATCTAGCATTAGGCAACACCTTTCACCTAGCCTTAAATATTGATTTTGGTTAAGCTCTTCCATACTGGCTTTATCTATGCTACCTAAATACAATTTACTACAAAAATATTGATCAATCCTCCTATCTAAAAAAAAGTCTGCGATATCATATGCCTATTTCTTAAACATTAAGCCACAATATATGGGTTATGTAATATTTTAATCTAATATTTTATGACTAGAAATTATTGAAAATTAAGTAATTATTATTGGCATGGAGTATTAATGCTTATGATTCGAAAGATCATTGATTGTCAAGACAATTTTATGAAGCATAAGCTTTGCTCTTTATAGCTTGTTATTTTAGACGCATAGTTTAAAAGATAATTAAAATAATTCTGCGCTCGGCTCGGCGCGCGAATATGTAACTAGCAGTGAATGCCTAGGGAGATGTCATTTTGCGCGAATCAGACGCGTGATATATGCTGGTTAAACCGCAGGACACAGAAGTGTAGTTCATAAAAAAGACATCTATACTAAGATTATAATGATTATCAACAGTTTTCATTTTATAAAATATTTTATTTAAAAATATTTAATGTATAAAGTTACTGTTATCATCTGCTCATAACAATATGGAGAATTAATATATCCACTACAATTGGCAGGGAATTTCTGGATCACAATTACAACAAATATATTGTCACAGAACACTGAATAGTGCCAAAATAATTGTTCATTTATAACTTAATATTTCATATAATTATTTAAAATGTCTGTAATTTCTTGTCATCTTACAATACAATACAATACTTGTTATTGTTATTGTTAATTGTTATATTTATGTTTTATTGGTGTACAATAAACACCAATAAAACATAAATATAACAAATAATGAACAAACAATGAGGAAAAAACAAAAGGCGGTCTTATGCTACATAGCAATCTCTTCCAGACAAACCAGAAGAGGAAATTAATAAAAATGAAAATAAGATTAACGGTTAGGGTGCACTAAATTAGACAAAAAAATACAACTTATTTACTATAAATCACTATATACTTAAGGTATATCATCTTAGTGTAAGTCACATAAATTTTATGAACATAACTTTATATTTTAGGTATGCGCGACGGTTTCTCCATAATCTCCACCATCTTGTATCAGACCTGGCCAGTGTGGAACAGAAACTAGGCAGTATAAGGTTAAAGAGCTCCTCCCTGGGTCGAAGTGCAGCTGGACTGGCTTCTTCTGGAGCTAGGTCATGGAGCAGTAAGGACTTACTTTCACTTGGACAGTCGGATAATAGTTCTGGAAAAAGTAAAATTCAGGTAACACTTGAAACAACCCGTCAATACTCTTAAAATTCCCATGCAGTCGCATGCATCCGTCAAATCCCGAGCGATCTGATTTTATTTTTATTCTCCTGTCAATTTACGACATTTGTTAACTGTATGTTTGTAACCGTAACGAAAATTGCAATTTTACGGTAGATTAAAAATAAAAATTCATTGAGTTTCAAGAGACTTTTGTTTAGACTATAGAATAGAGAATTTCATATAGATTCTATAATGCCAAACTTCTTTAAAGATAGAAAGTCTGTAAGTCTAAGTTTTAATGGTTTAATAAAGTGCTGTGGATGGGTGCGGTTGCATGCAACCGCTCGGGATTTGACGGACGCATGCCATAAAAACTTATATTTATAGACTACTTTTCTGTAAAGAAGTTTGACATTATAGACTCTATACATAATTCTCTATTCTATAGTATAAACAAAAGTCAGTTATTCAATGGATTAATCATTACAAAAATACTTTACAGTAGACCCCTGGTAATCCAACAAATATTTTCCAGGACAGTTTCGAACTATCGAATTTGTCAGATTATAGAGTACTGCCTAAGACTCCTATAGTCCAGAATTTTTTACAAAAGACTACCTTGTAATCCGACAAGTTACAGATCCAATGATAAGATTCTATATGTTATATATATGTACTCTGAAGTACAAATCATACTTCATTATGTACGTCAAATTTAGTAAATTAAACAACACAATAGAGAAATTACGTTTTATTATAAAATTAACATCATTAAAGCTATAGAACTTACAAAAAATATGCTATATCTTTACATTAGGAAATAATTGTGTACAAACAAATGTACATACTAAAACATTGAAGTAATATGTACTTACGTACTAGAACAGCTATCTCAAACAAAAAATGTGCGCTACTCTGTGTTCGCGCGGTTGTTTTTTTTATCATAGAATAAACATAGGTAGAATGACCCGTAGGTAATAGTAGATTGTATTGTTAAGTAGGTAAATTATATCGAGAACAATATTTAAATTTTGTGTTTTCAACATTAGTCAACATTATTTACCTAATTTCGATGAGGCAACGCCGTAGGCTTACTGTCAAATGTCAGTTTTGACATATTTTTTTCATTTGTAGTCATGACCGTAAACAATTGTAAATTCCATAATTTAGAGCACAAATTTCGGGCAGTGTATATGTGAATTCTACGTGAGAAGTACAAAGATATCGTTTACTAGGTTCCTGATTCGAAATTTATAGTCAATTACCAGAGTATGTCAAGTTTTATTAAGTAAATCGCGCATGATTTATGACCGGTATTCATTGTTGAGTTTTGAATTTTCGAGTGTGTTTGTTCCAGTTCGTTACGTGCGTTATGGTGTTTGTTATGACACACACTGGAATGTTATAAAGGAGACTGTTCATACAACTTAACCGACTACGGTGGAATGAAAAAGGTGTAATGTTATTCTGACGTACCTACATGAGAGTGGAGTGTTATACTATTCTGATTTATTATTACTAGTGGTCCCTAAGTAGCCGAACTAGGTCCGTTTATCCATATTATAAAAAAAATGTTTAAATTATAAGAAGCATTTTTTTAAGTTTTATTAATCGTCTAAATATAAATAAGTTATTATTAAAAACACATTTTTAATTTGGCTTTATTATATTTGTATGCTGAGTTTATTAGATATACACAAAAAGTTTTGTTTAAGTCATTACTTATTAAATTAATACTATTTTATAGTTCGCCTATTGATTACATTAAAAAAAAAACGCATTTTTAAATTTCAATTTCTTTTCAAATATGGCTCTGTGCGAACGCGAATAGTGTCAAATGGGATAGCCCTTATAATTAAAAAAAAGCAATAAAACAAAATTCTGTGATAAATGGTAATAATTATAGTATCTGTAGTACTAATTGTAAACACATATTTGTTAAATTCCTTATGTTCTTTTATGAATAAGCTACTTTGATTACTACCTACTGTTTTTTGTAAGCACATTATTTTGTTAAAGGCTTTAATTCTACTGTGTTGTGTTATTTTGGTGTTTTGTTTCGCAAACATGCAAGCTATGCATAGTCTAAGAATCGTTTTTGATTATTTAATATTAATTTCATGAAAATAAGTAGTAGATAATATTTGAAAATGGATTTTACTTGAACCTATTTCCAAGTGAACATTCGACCTTTATATTATTCCAGTACGTTATTGTGTCACCGTGTGTTATATCTTCAAGTGCGTTATTTACACTTTTTTACGACCTTACCCATTTACGTTAAAAGATAAATTATATTCACACAAAAACTTTCATAACAATTTTATAATATAAAAAACTGTTCTTAACTTAGAAAAATCCAAAAATCAACACAACAATGAACACTCTACAATGACGCACTTTGAATGTAAATTGTAAATGAATATAGACTTACTGAATTTTTATTCAACTAGATGATAGAAAATTTCATATTGATTCTATAATGCCAAACTTCTTCATAGAAAAGTAGTCTTTTTAAAAGAACAATAATTGCAGTGCTTTTGGTACTGATATGGCATCACAAAATGGAGTGTATTACCTTCCAACTAGGTAAATAGGGTAAAGCAAGTACACAAAACCTCTTCAAATTAACTAATACACGTCAGTTTATTTAATATTTATTTATTCATTAATATGAAACTTGCATTAAAAAAATGTTTCCAAAGTTCAGACTTCATGCGTTGAGGCATTCTCTCCCATTCAACCAACTTTTTTACCAACACATTTGTTAATACTTGCCTAGGATCATGTGGGTTGATAATAAAAGTTTCACTTCATACTCAGTTTGTATTATTTGTTAGTTATTATTAGGGGTGTAACGATACATAATTGTGCCAATACGATACCGATACCGATTATTGTAATAAATAATCGGCGATACCGATACCGTTACCTTTATCGGTGACTGAGTATAAATAGAAAGAAAAAACAAATAAATAATGAATAATTTTCTTTATTATGCAAAGAAGTTACCTATATTTATCAGACAGAACCTTGAGAAGGTTAACAACCAAAATGTAAAATCAAAAATTCAAAATTCAAATAAAACATGTTTTATGTTAAATAATCAATAATATAATCAAGCAATAACAGCGCTAATTAAGAACGTAATTTTCTTACACAAAGTGGTGAAGTAAAATATATATATGATATAAAAATAAAGTCAGTTATTACAGTTAACTTTTGGTAGATTTTTGTGAAGAAAACCAAGTTTGTTTTAATTCAATTGAAAACAGACACTCTGAGCCAAAACAAGAACATCGCGCTTACGTTATTCTTTTCGCAGGCTTTTCAAACTCTTGATATCGGTCGTAGATAAACGACGATACCGATATATCGGCCGATACATCCGTATCGGTATCGGAATCGTTACATCCCTAGTTATTATGTACATTGGAATACATTTATTTTCTTCAATTATTTATCTCTTGTAGTCGTGTTAGGTATATTAATCATGACGTATGTAATATTCAATTAATAATATATTCATTACTTTTCAATAATATTTATGATTTAAGACTATTGAAATTTTTACCGACTATAAGGGCGGAGTGATTTACATGTTTTAATTATGTTTTTTGTACAAAATAACTAATGAAAATGAGTAAAACTATAAATACATGCAAAAAAATTGCTATATTGTTTCGAATTAATCAAGTTTTTCATCATAAGTAAAACTTAAAGCTACAACAGTTCCATAAAGATATATGTAAATTACATGCATATTTTATCAAAGGCAATTTAAAATACATACTATTTTTATCAATTTGCCCAATGATAAATTTGATTATGGTGATGTTATTTAAATGATGACCTATATATAACATATATAATATGTCTTATTTTATATTAAAATGAATGTTTTACAAAGAAGTCCAAGTTCTTGTCATTATTTTAGTGTTTAAGAGTCAATGTAATTTTTTGATAATATTGAGTGACACAATCACTAACAGTCCAACAAGTGATGGGCTAAAGCAGGCTATGGACACCTAAATCCAACATCAAATAAAAAAGGCTACACATACTGGATGACCTTTTTTAACATCTGCATAAAAATTGGGTGTAACATGTGAACGGAGTAGAAGCCTATGGCATTGATATTTTACAAAAAATAAAAACAAAAATGTAGAATGAAATAAATAAATTATTTCAAATCTCGAGTCTAAAATCGAAGTTCAAATCATATTCACCCTACTTTACGAGCGGCAATAAAAGAATAAATTTACACATTGAATAATCGGACCAAAAATTAAAAAAAAAAAAATTATATTAAAAAACTGAAGGTAGCCGGACTAACTATGACATTGGGACGTCAAACATCTCAGTCCCCCCCCGTGACCATGGGCGCTGTAAAGCACCCGAAACGTCGGGATAATAATAAAAATAAATTAAAGTAATTAAACGCGATAAAATCCGTAAATAATAGTTTTATTCAATGTGTAGTGTTCGCGTAAATTTAAGAAATCATTAGAATAAATTTAGTAGGTATTTTTGACCTTGTCACTTCTCAGGATCATGGCATGGGTGACAATAAATTTAGTAGGCTTCTACTCTGTTCACATGTTACACTCTTTTTTTTCCAGATGGTAAAAAGGTCATCCGGTATATATTTGCACTGAAAAATTCTGTAAATATACTGGTTCTCTTAAGACTTAAACACAGCAGTGCATGTACTCCTACTTGTTGACAGAAATAGGTAAAATAAGCAACGGAGTGGTACATACCCAGACAGACTGCGCCTAGTAAAGTATTTTAATAATTAATATCAACCTGAAAGAAAATTAATGCCTGATAATAGGCCTATCCTATGCTTTTCAACTAAAATTTGTTTGAAAATGTCACATTTGGTTGAGCTCCTGTCAATATAGGAGAGAGGTACGAAAAGAGCTACACTAGCATTCTTTCCTTCATCACAAAGCTTGTGGTACAGCAGCACATGAAATTCCCATCAACAATTTTACTGGTGCCATAGCTAGTAATTGGATTACTTATAAAATTTTACCAATTCACAACAAATGGAACAATATTCTCATATAAAACACTGTCCAGGGGTGTTTTAGTGTCCGTATTGGATTATATAAAGTTATTAAATTCAAATCAAATCATTTATTTGCAATCCAAGTGTACATAATTGGTCTTAAATTAAAAATGTGCTTACAACTTAGACGCCTTTTTCAGGCACTGCAAATTTTACGAGGACACTGCTTATGTACATAAAATATACTACATAAATTTAAAATACATAATATTATTTTTTATCTAAATACTCCTCAATTGAGTAAAAGGGGTTTTAAGGGGAATTACTACACATTAACTTCTATTAGATATGAAAAAAATCCAGTTCTATAAATTATTGATGAATGATTATATTTATACCTAAAAAAGATTAACTCCATCTGCTCATATATTCATTATGGCAATATTGACACATGCATTGTCTTAAAATAGAATAAGTTACTTCCACTACAAATTTAAGCATAATTTTTTACAAATCCACAACTTGAAGAAATAGAAAATCAAGCCAGATAATAATTTGACTTTTTTAATACCTATGTAAAATATCCAATAACTAACATATAACTTTATATATTCTAACAGTTGTTTATGTGTAATAGAACCTTAAGTGGAAACCCTAGTATAGAAAATCACGTTTGATTCTCAGATAGCTACAGAGAAACTGCATGAGACCTACCTGAACCTGCGAGCAGCTGAAAGCAAGTGTTTAAACAGTGGCTCGGGTGATGCTAGTCCTGAGCCTTACGCCGCTGATGCCTTTCTCGCTGCGCTTAGGGATGTTAACTCTACATTTGAGGGTAAGAATTTACTATAGAAAGTTCTACCAATACTATGCTCACATACAGCATGTTATTCAAACCGAATTTCATTATGCAGCAGATATATGAGACTAATAAAAACTAAAAGCCTACTTTAAATAACTGAAAGTAATAAAGTAATTTTGACATAATAGCTTCAGAAGTTGGTGGTTAAGACAGTATATAGAAGTATTAACGAATCAATTTCTTTCTATCTTCATATTATACAAAATAGAGAACAATATATAGTGATGCAAATGGAAATAATTACACAAATTTCCAACTCACAAGTTGTCAACTTTAAAAAGTCATGAGTTCAAATACACCATTACACATAGGTATGTGATTGCTCGAAAAAGTGCTCTCATTGGTGAAAAATTCGTTTTGTTATGGACTGCCAGTATACTGCCCCAGTACCATAGGGAAGTATAAGACGTCATAAATCACAGCCATTTTTGTACTGTGAGCATTTTTGTACGCTTTTAAGGCAAGGTTTTTTTTATAGGATAGGATGACTAACGAGTACACAACCCACCTGATGGTAAGTGGTGCTCTTAGTACTTTATCACATGTTATTATTATTAATTAGTATTGTTATTCAAAGAAACTCTGACATTATTAAGTTTTAAAAGCAACAATATTAAAATAATAACTTTTCTTGTTCAACAGAAAATGTGTACATGGTAAATTTTTCTCATTTGAAAACAGTGTTGACAAATGGGGATGACAGTATACTGGACTGCATTCCATTTTAACAGTAACCGGTATAGCAAACTTAAAAGAACCGCTTCACAGTATATTGGATTCATGTCACACCTTACAATGGTCACAGTGTATGTTGGAACAAACCCAACATTATTGTGTATTCATAAAAAATTCTATGCTGATTGGTACTTGTACTGTTAAAACTAATTCCAGTAGGAAACGTTAACATTGACATTGTATATGTATTGGCATTACGAGAAGCCACATAAAAGTGCTTGTTTACGTACAACATTAACAGTCTCGGTCAACTATGTAAAAATATAATACAGGATTAAACCAAGAATTGTGTCTGCATTTAGAATAAGAACGGTGCTGTGAGCATTTACCACATTGCAGCACGTGTTTAAATACCACATAATATTACTAATATTTTTTATTAGTTCCATAGGCTTACATAGTTTTCTTATATTATTGATTATATTAATAATGATTTCTTATATCTACATGAAAACTACAGATTGAATAAAACATATTTGCAAGGGGTTCCTGATAAAGAAAAAAATATATAATATTTTAAGCATTAGTATAATCAAATAAAACAATTTTTACGGGTTTTTCGCGTTTAAATTTACATATTTTTAATTGCCAACATGAATATGTTTATTGACACTACACATTGAATAAAACATACCTAAAATTAAAAATACCCTGCAAATATGTTTTATTCAATGTGTAGTGTCAATAAACATATTTATGTTGGCAATTAAAAATATGTAAATTTAAACACGAAAAAACCCGTAAAAATTGTTTTATTTGATTATACTAATGCTTAAAATATTATATATTTTTTTCTTTATCAGGAACCCCTTATTCCGTCTTTTTTGTGATCCCCGAAATTTCCATGTTTTTGTGGTCCTTCAATGTGTACCCACAGTAACTATGATATTGTCTGCCCAAATTTTTCTATTACTACCTATTCATCTTATGTCATTAGATCTTGTCCATCAAGTTGTGTTTCAACGGTCAAACTTTTGTCCTTATATCTTGCAAAGTGAGCTGCCCATTACCATTTTAAATTGAGCCATCACACAATATAACGATCATTTACTTAACTTTATGGATTTTAAGGGCCTTCCAATTAGGCATGTTGTGTTGACTGCTCAGTAGCACAATGCTTAAGCAATCGGCTGCAGGTTCGGACACCAACATTAGTACATACTAGAGCTTAGTACATGCTAGAGCCATGCTGCAGCTATATTAGTAGTATATTTATAGCACAAATGGATCGGCTCGACCGGGGAACGATTAGGCTCTCACAGAATAGTAGCTTGACGATGCTGTGTACAATGAGTGTAGAGAACCGGAGACCCTTCTTATTGGAAAGGAGGCATTTCATCTTAATCTTCATGGGTGACAACGCATCTGCATTTTTATTCATAATCGAGGATAGATGTAAATGTCTATCGGTTGCAGCAGCCACTTACCATTAGGTAGCCTGTCCGTTCATTTGTCACCCTCATGCTAGTAAAAAAAACCATATGACACAAGTGTTTTTCCAGTTCAATTCGTGTATGTAAAACGTCTCCAAGTGTGAGAATTGTTGGAATGATTTGTCTTATCACACCTGTCTGCTGTTCAACATGGTGCCTCTATATACCATGCTGAACAGACGGATTGGGCAAGGTGTTCTGCCCGGGAAGCGGCCAACGCTCCGAATGGTAGTTTATTTTTTTTGCGCCCAGCAGCAAACTAAAGGGCTACCCTTAGGGAAGCGGGGGAGGGGGAGGTGGTGAATGCTCTTATCACACCAAGCAGCCGGCTTCGTGGTTATTTGGGACTGACCATGAAAACCTAAGTGCCTACCCACTAAACACCACCTGGGACTGGCTTTGGCTTTTCCCCTGGGGAAAAGGGGGCGCAGAATGGTAGTTAGGAACTGTTCTATATATACTGTTTTACTCCGGAACTTTGAGCGCGATTTAGACTACGATGTCATTCGCTTGTGGTGCGACGACAGCGCCGCCATACGTGTAATTTGAGTTCGGCTTATTTAGTGATTTTTTCGGTCTTCAGAGGCTCGTTTTACTAGCTGGCATGCACCTGATGCATCTGTTACCATCTTATTTTTTTATTGCAGGTAACCGACAGCAAGACGCGCACGAACTTCTAGTATGTATATTAGACAATATCAGAGAAACCTGTCGAGCGCTCAGTTCTCGTGCTTCACGTCTACAGTTACATGAAAATGGTGATAGGTGAGAAAAGCAAAAATATCTAAAAAAGTTTAAAATTTCCTTAACTATTACATATATAGTATTTTTCTCTCTCTCTAAGAAAAAAGAAATATTAAATTTTGATATTTTAACATAAAAAGAAATATTAAATTTTGATATTATAGTATTTTTATCATATTAGAACATTTTTTGGTCTTGAGCATAAGTTAGTATTAGTTTCAGTTGATATATACATATTAGTCTGGTTACAGTAACCGCTTACAATCGGATTTTTTTTATATTATAATACTCTATTGTTATAAAAGATATAAAATGCTGGGTTCAACATTTTTATATCTTTTATTATCCTCTTGTTAATTTCTTCTTTAGTAAAAGTACTTCTATACTAATTTGACGGCTCCTTAGTGCAGCTGCTTTGAATCTAATTCCGGCGCTGAAAAGCGCAGGTCGAGTCTTGCACGGAACAAGTATGTGTATGACCCATAAAGAATTGTTCCGGGTGTGATAGGTAACATCTTTAAAAAAAAACAAATATAAAGAAAATGACATTATTATCGAACATTTGGACTGTACCCTTTCCTGAAGAGATGGCTTATTATGTATAAATACTTCACATGGTAAATAATCCAATAGTAGTTTTTACTCATTTATATATTTTTGTTTACAGCAATGGTCTAGGTCGCCAGCCCACCATAGATGGTGATGCTGGTAAGCCAACACTTGGCAACTTACGCAAATCCTGGAAAAAACGTAAGGAAATTAAGGCAAGTGAGAAGCGGCACTCGCCTACAGAAGAGCGAGCTCCTTCTCCTGCCGATCCAGAAAGGGAAGAGCGCTCACGCCCTGGTTGGGACTTTGTAGCTGATGACTTTGAAGGTAGATCAAAATTTTGAATCTTAATATTTTTATCATAATTTTGTTTTGAATTTCAAGTGCTAAACTAATTTTGTTACATTGCAAGAGAAGCTCATCTTTAGCAGTGGTCTGTTATGAAAAACTAAGTTTTATAAAATATTGATTATGTCTTTAATGTTAAAAATGCAGGTATAGCAAACAGAATGCTGTGCCATGTAGTGGCGGTTGAGAATATCCACTACCCCATATCTTCCCGTGGGGGTCGTAAGAGGCGACAGAGGGACACAGGCAGGGGATCGGCAGCAGCATCTACCCAATAACAACAATAATATAATAAAAAACTGCGGTTGCTAACCCACTCGCCAAGCGTGGCTACTATGGCAAATATCTCTAAAAATGAGTAACGACGCAAACACACACCCCCCTAGTCCCCGGCGGCCCCGCTATTCCTGGCTACGGTGGCCACCACGGTAACTGCGGGGCAGGGGGTGCTAAGAATCTTCGGTGAAAGTTCGGTTGCCACCTACGACGACTCGACCTGGCAACATATAACGCACGCACCCTGAGGACTGACGAGAAGATACTGGAGCTGGAAGAAGAGGTAGACACGTTGCGCTGGCATATTATTGGATTATCCGAGGTCCGAAGAGAGGGGGGAGGACACGGTAATCCTCGAGTCCGGCAACTTGTTCTATCACCGGGAGGGCGACCACCTGTCGTCCCAAGGAGGTGTCGGATTTATCGTCCACAAGTCTCTCGTCAACAACGTTGTAATGATTGGGAGTGTGTCGACGAGTGTCGCGTACCTGATACTCAGAATCACCAAACGGTATTTGCTGAAGGTCATTCAGGTTTACGCACTAACCTCGGCACATCCCGATGAGGAGGTGGAGGAAATGTATGACGATATTTCCAGAGCCAAGCATTCCTCCAAAACCCACTACACGGTGTTGATGGTAGACTTTAACGCAAAACTAGGCACAAGAGAAAGTGGTGAGCTGAAGTTAGGGAAATTTGAAGTAGGACAACAGAACCGTAGGGGCCAGCAGCTGGCCGACTTTATGGAGAAAGAGGGACTCTTTATGATGAACTCTTTCTTCCAGAAGCGGCATCACAGGAAGTGGACCTGGTCGAGCCCCGACGGGACAGTTCGACAAAAAATGAGATTGACTTCATTATGACGACCAGACGCCAACTGTTCAGTGATCTCTCAGTGATCACAAGGGTGAAAAACTGGCAGCAATCACCGAATAGTTAGAGGCACAGAGGTTTTTTACGTGGTAGAGCCATGCTGCAGTTATATTAGTAGTATAGTTGTAGCACGAATGGGTCGGCTCGACCGGGGAAAAGGACCACGCTCTCACAGAATACCAGCGTGAAATAGTAGCTTAATGCTGCTGTATTTCGTATGGTGAGTGCAGAGAACCGGAGACCCTTGTTACTGGAAATGAGGCATTCCATCTCAGTCCTCGCGGGTGACAACGCATCTGCATTTTGATTTGTAATGGAAGATAGATGTAGATGTCTATGGGCCGCAGCAACCACTTACCATCAGGTGGACTGTGTGCTCGTTTGTCACCCTATTCTATATAAAAAAAAAGGCACACTGAACCTAAACGTTAAGTTGAAGAGGTTTCGTCTAATGAAGTCAACGCTCCGTCCCCCTCGTGCTCTAAACCAGAATCCCGAAACATTTCGCTTTCAGTGCCTAGAAGATTGCAATGCAGTGGACGATATGAATGACAAGCTCGTGGAAACTGTCCATGCGGTCGGAGCTAAGTTCTGCAAAACCCGCCGCAGAAGAACACAAAATCTTCGTCTTCTTCACCTCTTAATCTCATGGCTGTTAGACAGGAGATGAGGTTGCCATCGTTAACAGATTTGACAGCATACAGGCAACTGAACAGACAGATCTCCAAATGCATGCGGCGAGACTTGCGCAACTTTAATACTGCTCGTATTGAAGAAGCGATCGAGCGAAACCAGGGCTCCAAAGTCTTTGCGCCAGAGATCTGTCTGCCAGTAAGAGCCAACTGTCAAAGCTGAAGACTGAGTGTGGCAGCATCGTTTCCGGGACACCTGAGATTCTGAGTGAGATTGAGAGGTTCTATGGGCAGCTGTACACATCATTGTTGGAGCCACACTCAAGTGTAAGTAGTGACCCAAGAGCAAGTCTTATCCGACACTATTCCGATGGTATCCCGAACGTCAGTCTGAGCGAGATTAGAATGGCTCTTCAGTACCTTAAAAAACGGCAAGTCCCCGGGAGAGGATGGAATTACAGCAGAGCTTCTGAAAGCGAGTGGAAAACCGGTACTTGAAGTCGTTCAGAGGCTCTTTAATTCTGTCCTCCATGGTGGTACGAATCGTCTAGCACGCAGACTCGACGACTTCCAGCCTCCCGAACAAGCCGGTTTCCGAAAAGGCTTTAGTACCATAGACCACATACATACCCTTCGGCAAATTGTACAGAAGTCCGAAGAGTACAATCTGCTAAGTTTGTCTGGCGTATGTGGACTATGAGAAAGCCTTTGATTTCGTCGAAATTCGGGCAGTGTTACAGTCTCTTCAGCGGTGCCAAGTTGACTGTCGGTATATCGAAGTGCTGAAGTGTTTGTACAGTAGGGCTACGATGGCTATCCGAGTACAGAACCAGAGCTCGAAACCTATCCAACTGCAGAGAGGTGTAAGACAGGGTGATGTTATATCCCCGAAACTCTTCACCACTGTGTTGGAAGACGTTTTCAAGCTACTGGACAGGAAAGGATACGGTATTAACATCAATGGCGAGTACATCACTCACCTTCGATTTACCGACGATATAGTCCTTATGGCAGAATCGCTGGAGGACTTAAGCACTATGCTCAATGACCTCAATAGTGCCTCCCGACGGATAGGTCTTAAGATGAACATGGACAAAACAAAGATCATGTTTAATGTCCATTTCACACCTATGCCGGTAGTTGTTGGGAGCACTAAGCTCGAAGTTGTTGACGAGTATGTTTACCTGGGACAAATAGTCCG